>JAWMRA010000078.1:81957242-82028801 GCA_035584735.1 Pseudotriccus pelzelni
GGACGTGGCCCTTAGTGCCATGATATAGTAATTGGAGTTGGATCAGGGGTTGGACTTGATGATCTTGGAGGTCTTTTTCAACCCAATCTGTTCTATGATTCTATGATTATGATTATTGCACAAGGGTATCTGAGAATGTGTTATACCAGAACTCATAATGTCAGCTCTTATGAAAACAAGAGTTTTAAGAATGCAAATTAGATGCAAAATTAAGTATACTTGTTACTGTAAAGGACTGCATGTCAATACCAGAGTTGTGAATTTCTTGTTTTGAAGCAGAGATTTGTTTTTATCCTGCTAGAAATGGTCCACAGAGGTGTATAACTAATTTGGTCTCTTATCATAAATTGTTGCTAGAATCATGTTTTGAGGAAGGCCAGAAACATTCTAGAGTATGTTGTTCCTTCACTATGTGCAATATCTCACCAAGATAGTTTCCTTAATATAGAAGAGAATACTTGTTCTTTACATATGGAATCAGTTGTCAGCCTGAGACTACTGTATTTGCTTTTGGAATGAGGGATTTTGTTGTGTATATTTACAGCTATAAATAACATATTTTAATCTTTTTCGATGATAATTTTTAGAGGTATTTTTAAGTTATTTCTCTGGACAGGAATTATTTCTATTTTATACATCTGTGTTCTGTACAGTGATTTCAAAGGAACTTTTCATAACCTTTAAGCATACTTTAAGCATACTGCAAAACTTTTCCATGTCCCAGTGTGTGAACTCATTCCAATAATCTTTCCTGATCCAAAATCAGAATTTTCTATTTTTAATGTACAGCAAATAATGCTTGTATTTTTATGGTTGTATATTGAGTTTGTCTGGCAATGACTTGGTAGTGGGGGATCTACAGAGGTGGCTTCTGTGAGAAGCTGCCAGGAGCTTCTCCCATGTCTGACAGAGCCAATGACAGATGGTTCCAAGACACACCCACTGCTGACCAAGGCTGAGCTCATCAGTGATGGGGGTAACACCTCTGGGATAATACATTTAAGATGAGGGAGAAAAGAACTATGCAACTGCAGTCGGAGAGAAGGACTATGTGAGAGAAACAGCTCTGCAAACACCAGGATGTATGAAGAATTATGAAGAATGAGGGGTAGGATGTGTTCCCGGTGCCAGAGCAGAGATTCCCCTGCAGCCCATGCAGAAAAAAATGATGAGGCAGCTGTGTCCCTGCAGACCATGGGGGTTCATGGAGCCATGAACCAGAGATACACCTGCCACCCATGAAAGACCCCATGCTGGAGCAGGTGGATGCCTGAGCCTCTACATACTGTCAGCATGTGATTCGTTAGAAGAGAAAGGTAGATGTTGTTGAAACTGTAGCTAGAGCATAAAGGCCTAAAATCAGGCACTAAATCACTTTTTGCAGCACTGGGATTCTACAGCAGCAATAGTCCATGATATTGGACACAGAATTAACCCTAAGTCTGCCACTTTTTGCTCTACTTGTAGTCTCAGTCTGGGTTAAAGTATACTCTTTCTGATATAACTTATTAACGTATTAGCATCTTCATGTTTTCTAAAAATATGAGACCAAGTCACAAGCAGGCTTTAAAACCTGCTTCTGGACCATTCTTAGCAGGTCTTTCTAATATCATTGCCTGTAATGACATTCCATGTTCTTGTCCTTCAAAACATTGCATATACCTTGTCCAGAGGAAGCTGGCTCTACATAGGTCCTATTTTATTAAGGAAACGAAATTGCTTTTAACTTTTCTTTTATACAGTTGATGACATTTCATATGCGTGTCTCTGTGGATTTAATTGCTCCTTCCATTTGGCCCTAAAAAATAGTAGCTCACCCACCAATTGGATTTAATGTCTGTGATTGCTTGTGAATAAAGACTCTCTTGGTGGTAGTCATCAGCACTATCAGTGTGATGGGCTGTCGTCCCCCATGTAGGTATCAGTGTGTCTAAGCAATCCAGAATGGCTGTATTCTGAACTCATTATACTGTCTCTCTCAGTGAGACCAGATTTCACAGCAGTCGCCTTGAAATTATCTAGCAACCTTAATTTATTCAAATTCTCATCTTCATTTTCATCTACTCTTCAAATTTTAATTCTTAGCTGGATATACTAGTGGTAAGTAAATATTAGCAAGTTTTATTTTTAGCTGATGTTCTAGTACAATACTGGATTTCACATCTTTGCTGTGCTAAGTGGAGTCAAAAACATGGACTGCAAAATTGGTAATGATACTTACAAATCAGCTTGGAATTTTATTTGTAATGGCTCTACCAAAAAGGAAAGAGCTTGTAACTCCCTAGGTTTTAGCCTTCACTTCATGAGGTCTGAGTTGCTGTGCTGTTTTCCACACAGACAGAAGTCAAGTCCAGTTCCCTTTACACCTTGGCTACAAGTTAGTCACTGGCTCTGAATTTGCCTCTGCATTCTGGCTGTGTGAAATGGGCAAAGGAACATATACCATGCTCTACTTTACCTCTTGAGGGAAAAGCTGCAGGTAGTAAGGAACTGCCCCAGCAGAGTTAAAGACAAAGCATAAGTTAGCTTCCTGGTTACAGAGAAATGAAAGCTTACAGAGAAACAAAATGAAAGAAATTAGATTAAAAGAAACTCTAGGACTCACATGGTTTTTTTAAGCTATCAGTTTTTTTACTGATCATATCTAGTAAATAACACAGGAGATGTTTAAATTTTCTGCAAGATCATGGAAGGCATCTACTATTCACTTGGATAGTGTGTTTTATTATATGCTTAAGCACTAATGTTGCCTATTGTCACAAACCTATTTCCTGAAATTCTCCTATTCTAAACATTACTTTAAATAAAATTCTGTCGTCATTTAGAAACACATTTCATTTGACCTAGCTTTACTTTTGTTTCTTTTGCATGACTTTTGCACTTGCTGGTGTTACTACAGTCTAGGGAAAACCTGAACTTTTTCCTTCTGACTGCTTGAAGTTTTGAAAATGGGCCTAATCCTACTTAGAATCTAATTGCTATCACAGTCCTTGCTTACAGAGGAAATTTTGCTTTTTGCTACTCAATATCCTTGCTCTTTTGTAGTTTCTAAATGACTGTGTCTTTTGTGTTGTGTTAGATGTGTGTGGTTCTGATTGGGTAGTATATTTACCAGTAATAGCACTTTCATTGTTCCATGAAGCATTTACAATTGTACTTCTTACAAAAGACACACTTTTTTTATTTTTCTGAAATCCTTATATTGTCTGACAATTTCCATGCAGTTGATTCTGAACGGCAGGAACGATAGCAATGCATACTTCATAATTTTTAGCTGAAACAAAATCATCATGCCTGAGGAAAGTAATGAAATTCACTCCTTTCATGGTCATCTGTTAACACTTTCAATTTCCCTGTGAGGACATAATGCTTCCTTTGAATATTAATACTCATCTGATTCTGTCATGCAGTTTTGGATTCAGATCCCTGAAGTAACTTGTTAAACCAACTATAGAAAACCTATAAAAGAGATAGTACAAGCAGTAAACCTGAGGTAGCAGAAATGTTTTCCCACCTGTTTTTTTTCCTGCATTGCTCAAATGTTGGGAGAAAATAATTGATTCCTACTCTTGGGTGTCAGAAACCTTGTCAGTCCCTGAGCTTTATGCATCTCTCTCCCTTCTCACAGGTACAGCATGAATGCTTGTCACAGGGTTCTTTGAAAGAAGTAGTGCTGTGTTAATGAATTAACATAACTCTTTACAAACTCCATAACCATTCTGCATGTTAAACTTAATGAAGATTTAGCAAATACTACAGGGATCACTTGATGGATTATTGTGTTAAGTAATAAACAGCTTTTGACATGCTTTCATGACAAAAAAAATGTAGACCTTTTTCTTTTCCTATTACAGCTGCAAATTTGCTGTGGCAACCCTAATCACCTCCACAGATTAACATTTCTTTACCAGACCTGTCCCCAGAGTACATGTACTACCCAGGCAGATTATCTGCCAAGTCAGATATCCAGTCTTTGCACTATCTCTTGCTACTGTTATTGACAGAGATATGCAGAACTGCTACCATGCTTACAATATTCAGAAGAAGACTTATAGTATTCAGAAGAAGACAATTGATACTTTTCATAGTTTTGTTTTTATTTTTTGTTTGTTTATTTTGTGGGGGTCTTGTTTGGTTTGTTTTGTTTGCTTTTGTTTTGGGAGTTTTATTATTTATTTATTTATTTATTTATTAGCGCCTTGGTCCTTTGCGGTTTTAACATCCACTGTATGACCCACTGCTACCACCCACTGTACAGTGAGTAGTGTATGGGAGTAGTTGCTGACCTGATGCAGCTTTTTTTCAGTGCTGTAGCACCTCCAGGGCTGGGCTTACATAAATTTTCCTAATGATTTTTCAAAATGAGTTCATTCTTGTAGAGAGAAATTGTTAAGACAATTAAATTCTCTCTCATTGGGAATTTTGAAAAAAAAAAAAAGAACTGAAGAGAATCTGAGTGCATAGGAATGTACTGGAAAACACTTAGAATTGCAGAATTGACATGCTTTTATATCCAATGTTTTAGAATAGCACTTAAAATACAAAAGCTTTCTTGCATGTGACTTTTTTTCTGTTTCTCTGTGTATCTTGAAGTACTCCAATCAATATTTTGCAGTGTAAAGGAAATTTTGTTTGTTGGTTCATTTTATTTTGTTGAATTCACAGAGACCTTCTTGAAAGTCTGTTTCTTGAACTGAAAATTCCAGCCATCATATTAAGAAGAGATTCCTTCACATCCTTATCTAATGTGCTTTAGCTTTCACATGATGTCTTTTGCCCATAAAGTGTGAGATATCTTTCTCCTCTACAAATAACAAAAGCACAAACCAGCTACAGAATCTATATATAGGGTCAGTTATGCATGTGCATATAAAAGCAACAGTCTTATTTCACCAAATCAGGAACTTTTGTTTTCTCTGGATATGATCTTTAAAATATAAGTACATAATCAAATTTATTTTACCTGAATCTTTTGCAGAATATCCAACAGTGTTGATTGAATTAGTTTCAAAGAAAATAATATAAAATGCTACAGTCTGATGACCGATAGAACATAGGGGTTAGATCATAAAGCATTCTAAGTGTGACAGAATAATATTTTGAGGCTGGAGTATATTAGAGCTTTTCTTTGTTGCAGTATATAAGGAAAGTTGAAGTTTAACGGTTTAAGTGAAATGTTTTAAAATGGTTTTTTACAGTTTTTGTTAAGTCACTGTTTCTTTCTCTCCCTTCTGTAAAACTCTTATCTCATACTTAGGAATGTACTGCAAAGATAGCTTTAGGCCCTCTGATTGGCCTTTGTTTACTACTTTCTATTGGTGTATAACCCGTTACCTTGATTGGTGTTTTTGTAAGCCCCTTGAGACTTGTAACTGGTTAAATTTCAATCCTTCTGAACCCTATATAACCCTGTAACCCTAACAATAAACTCTCTTTTGCTCGTCTCCCTCTCCTGTGGTCTCTGCATGGGCCCTGGCCAAGCTCATGAGGGTGGCGGGGGCGGCGGGAGAGCATCCCCCACCTCTGGGTCCTGGGCTGATCACCCAGACACCAGAGGTTCCCCCTCCTTTTTCAACTACCACATTTCTTGATCTCTCTTTGGGTTTGTAACACTGCAAAGATGTTATATATCAATATATATCAATATTGGTGCACTTTTATGGATCTTATCTGATACAAAAACAATAGTGTTATAATTCTAGTATGGTTAATTCTGAGCCTCAAGACTGTGAAATCAGGATAAGGCTCATTTTTTTGATCTCAGGAAATCTTAAGCATCTATCACAAAACCACTTTTTTAGTGTGTGGTATTTCCACCTTTTCCCTGGCATAAGCTAATGTGATATTAAATGGTTGTCTATTCTTAAATATTAATAGTTGTTTATCAATAGCTAAAAGCTGCATGCTGAGCCATAAATGAAAGCCAGGCACACTATTATTGCTGTAAAGAAATAAGCAGCTGGAAGTCATAAACTAAATGCTTTTGGAGAAAAATAACTGCCTACTGGTTTACTATACATTGTTACAAGAAGCTCTGCATAACTTTATTTATTTGAAGATAAATGGTCCATTCTGAGAAGCTCTAAGATTCTGTAGATACAAATGATCTCTCTATCTGGAAAGCTGCTACTTCATATTATTTTCTAGTAAATGGTTTTGTGGCAGCTAGGACTGTTTTGTCCTTGGATGCTCAGTGATTTCAGGGTAAAATGTCTCCTTACTACTTTGGTCAGCAGAATGAAGGCTGACACTTCATAGAAGTGTGATTATTTCCTGTGACCAAAAGAGTAGAGTAACACAAGAGATGGAAAAGAGCTAAGGCTTCTCTGCTATCTCCCTTTCTGGAAAGGAAAAATAACACTCTTGGGCAGGTGCAAGGTGAAAAAGCAAGCCTCTTCTGTGTACCACCCAGAATTGTGAAATAATCTATTTCCTTTTTTCCAGGCAAATAGAGGAAAGATGTGCCCTTCTTGGCATGCTACCAGACTCTTTGTAGGCATTTTATTTTTCTACTTAGGCTGTCTAATAGAAAAGTCTAGCCTACAGTTAACTTTGTATTTATTTCTCGAGTAGATATTTATTCTGGTTTTGTGATTGATTTACTAGTGTTATAATAAGAATCCATGACAAGGAGGCTTTTTTAAAATTTCTTTTCTGTGGCAGATGCTCAAGACTGTGATGTTCAACAAATTAAATGTGCAGCATGAGAAATGCCTCTCAGAGAAGATATGTCTACAAACCTGAGAAACTATGCAGAAGTTGCCCTTGCTTCCATGTATGCTTTCAGAGATTACACCTACTCTGTTTCTCCTAGGAGTTCAAGTTGTTTGCTACTGGCATTTCCACCACCTGAATTATTCAACATTTGTTCATTAGAGTACTAACAATAGAATCATAGGATGATTGAAAGTGCTAAGGGCAGGGGAAGATTCTACTCGACCATATTTCTCAAGGCCCCATTCAACCTGGCCTTGAGCACTTCCAGAGATGGGGTGTCCACAACTTCTAGGGGCAATGACAGCCCCACAGTCCTCTGTTTAGGGAGGCTTGTGGCTTGATCTCAGTGGACCACTTTGCTTTGAAACAAAACAGCAGTGATCTTGAGATGCAGGGTGGTGTTTTGACTCCAGCAAACATTACCTTTCATGGTTATTCCACATTGCTAAGACTCTTAGAAGAACTGTCCACTTAGGTGAAATTTCAGGAAGTTAAAACAAACCAACATGTAAGTGAATTCAGGAAAGACCTTTTAATAAAGGGTTTGCGTGATGTATTTCCTTACGTTTCTAAGAAGCCTTTAGACTCAAGTTCAGATCAGATGTTACAGCATAAAGCTGATGGCAAAGATATCTCTATCCACCTTCATTTGAATTTTAAATGGTTGCTTCTTAAACAAACTTATTCTGTGTTCCTGACCCTCCAAAAAGATATTATTTCACTCCCATCTTGTATAATGCATGCCAATTATCAACTGCACCTCTAACAAGCCTTTCTGAGAGCCATGGACAGCACCTCACATTAGTGCTTTTTGACATCTTCATCACCAGCCTGCCTTGCTCTCACGTGTTGTCTGTAATCTGGCATGCCCAGTACCAGTAACAGGACATGAGGTTCATACTGAGTTTGCACAGCCTTGGGATTGCAGGTTGCCAGTTCTGCTCCGCCTGAACCTTCCTCTGAACTGCCTGCAGCTTTGGTTCATTCGTTGCAGCTGTAACAGCAATTTTCTAATTGACCAAGTGCCTATGGTTAATTTCTTTCACTGTTTCTTGTTGTCATATGGTGCTGACAGCATGGTTTTGTTACTCTGATGCAACACTGAGAGGTACAGATCTGGTGTAAGAAGTGGGGACAGAGGATGCCGCATAGGAAGCATTCACATGGGATGGTTGGGGTGGTACTGGGGACCACACAGCTGTAAAAATTGACAAATGGTCTGCTTAAACAGTATGTCAACCTGGACAACACTGGTTTGAGGGTAGTCAAGAGAACTAAGTAATATCATTGGAAGCTGACATGTGAGAGGTACTATATATGCAAAAGTTAAGTGTAATAAGGAGCTGCAGGTCAACAAGGAGAGAGCAAAGTGTGAAAGCATAAAGCACCAAAGCAAAGACATAGAAAGGAATCCAAGTAGATCCCAGACTGAGGAAGAAATCATCAACATGAATATGACATTTCCCCCTAGGCACTGACAACTCACCATAACACCACTGTCTAGGTCAGAAATAAACCAGCAACTGTCACGATTCATCGATAAGGTGTTGTAAATTCTCATCAGGCTGAAAAAAGTCACTGGAAAAGTGTCAGGGAACTCTCATGTTTTATCATACGCTCATCTTATCTCCAGTAACCAGCTCATGGTTTAGACTCAAAAAGTGTTGGCTAACAAGCCCTTAAATTCTCACAATACACTTTCACAAGACTGGTGGCTACAAGCGATTGATTTTGCACAGTACACTTCAATTAAGCTCCTACAACAAACACCACATTCACAACATACAGCACACTTCCATAATCTCCCCACTCCCACAATAAACTTCAGTATGGAAAACAGAGTAGAATGATAGCTGTGCTTTGCCCAGGCAAGGAAAGGGAGGATAGAAATAAAGACAAAAAAACGGAGAGAGAGAACAAATAATATCACCAGTCCTTAGGAACTGCATTGGTCCTGCTGCATGGATGATCCAGAGCTGGAGTTCCTAGGCAAAAGCAAAAGAGACAGAGAGGTAAAAGAGAAGAGAGGAAGATGGCCCTATCCGCTTCCTTTTGTAGTTATGTGCATGCCTATTATGTAAAGTAGATTTTTTTGCATATTTTGGTCACTCATGCACAGACAGCCCTTTGAACCCTCCTTCAGGAAGCGAGTTGAGGGGGCAGAGACTGAGCACACATCTCAAGGCAGAGCAGGAAGTTGGCTCAGAACAGCTCTATCCCACCTCCATAGGACCCCCTTTTCCAATTTCATCTTTTCTGTCTTAATAGAATGTTTGAAACAAAACATGCTTTCACCCGGTCTTCCAACCAACTTTCATACACAGAGGGGTAGGAGCTAAGTAGGTGTATTGCAGTTTTAACTCTATTATTACATTGTATCATATAATGTCATGTTATGTCAAATCATGTCATAATACTATGGTTGTTATTACAGCTATTATTATTGATGCTGTTATTTTATTAGGGTTAGGGTTAGGGTTATTATCTAAAATTAACTTTTTTTTCTGCATGGACATTGTCTTTCTCCTTCTTTAGCAATTAGACTGGATGGGATGGTTAAGGTTTTGCTACAACCCGATTTAGAAGCTTCACGCTCTAACTGAGCGTACACTTTAATTTTGGACTTCGAGAGATTTTGCCCACACAAACCCTTGCAAAGTGTTTGATTCTTTGATACCTTGAGTTCACGTCAGAAGAAAAACTACACATTTTTCTCTAAGAGATTTCTTTTAATTTGGTGAGAAAAAAGGAGTTTGTCCAAAAAGGGTTTAACAGAAATAACATGAAACTTCACAAAAGTGTTGCAACAGGTTACTGAAACTAGCAAGCACTGCTATAGTAAGGGAATGTTTGTTACACCCAGCAAACACAAGCTTAAGTGAAATACCCACAACTTCAGTGAAATGCAGACAAGTTGCCCACAGGAGTAAAGGAAGAGAGATTAAGAGAAGAAAGAATAAAGAGATAAAGAGCGGAGAGAGACATATTTACTGCTCTGGAGGTCACATGTTGGCAGGTCATGAGGGCACAGGTCAAGGGGGGATGGAGACACCGTGCGTGTCTGTTTATAGACTTTGGCTATTGTGGCTTTTCCTGCCATGTGCTCTCCATGGGTGCAGCCATGTGGGCTACAGGCCTAGGCCTATCCCTCTCCCCCCACACAAAGTCAACATGATTTATTTGACCCATCAGTCAAACAATCTGGTGAGAGATGAACCCAGTCTCTGAGAGGTTTCTGCCACTGAGGCAGGTCTCTTGCCTGGTTTGCGATGCAGTACATGGTTCATGGCTATGCAGCTGAATGGCACAAGGGAGAGCATAGAAATTGTTGGTCAGGTATCCATTTCCTAACATCATCTACCTTGGTGAGATATGGCAAACTTTCTATTGCCAAGGAGTTAATCCAGAGTCTTGCTATGAAGCATCAGATTTATGCCATGTATATAAGCAGCACAAAAAACTAAACTGTACTGAGCTTGGGTCAGTTTGAGGCACTTATGTCCAGTAGGATCCTAGCCAGATTCATAAGAAGTCAAAACTAAGCTGATAATCCATTATCAAACACCTTCCTCCTGCTATTCATCTTTGATAATGATTGCCACCCTACTTGTATTATTTTCCTCTCCAGCATAGAAAATAATTTTTGTTCCTATATTATTTATCAGCAGATAATTTTTTTAAAAGGTTTAAAAGAAATCTGGTTTACAGTTGTAAAACCAATCTACACTAAAATGACAACCTCTGAACTCCAGTCTCTGTTTTAGCACTGTCAGTGGTGCCTAGAATAGATCAGAATATTACTGCTAAACAAAAAATTTGGCTTGCTTTTTCTTTTACCGTTCTAATAAAGTTGATGTGACTGTGATTGAAACAATGATAAAGAATTTAGAGAGTTTTTTTCAAAAGCAAAAGAGAGGACTAGCTTAATATATTATTGAGGAAAAAAAAAAGCTTCTAAAGAAAAATAAAGCTGCAGTAATGGATTAATTCTGAATAAATGCTAAAATTGAATTAAGAGTGAAGAAAGAAAGAGAATGAAAAATTCCCTCTATGCTCCAACCAGCTCACGCAGCTTCCCTGAATGCCTACAGAGTCTGTTGACTTTGAGATCCCCTCTTGGGTTTAAAGTCAAGACAGCTGTATAATAATAAAAATCAGATTAGGTACAGTCTTGCTTAGGGAAATCAAGGCTTGTTTTTAATTGTGGGACTATAGATTTTAATTATATCCATGGTCAGTAGCACTAAAAAAATGCTTCCCATAATTAATAAGTACATTTGGGATGTACTCTGTTAACCCTTATTATGGGTTTTTTTTTTCCCAAAGACAGTGAGTACAGATGGTATAAAACACCTAATACAGTAAAAGGGCATGCAGTTTATCAGTCTCTCTTTGTCCTTGGAACAGATGTACCATCATGTTTTATTTTAATATTAAAAAGCATTCTGTTATTATCTTCAGATTCTCTCTTTTTCCCTGCTGAAAGGAATAAATTCACTACTTAGTCAGCTGTACCTACTGATCCCAAAGAGCAGTTCATAAGGAACTGAAATCATAAATGAAAGTATTTGTAATATAGAAAGAATATCAATCTTGATAATACCAGAGATCTAATATTTCTCTAAAATGAAGCAAATATCAGGTTAGAAGATCCAGGTCACATCTGACCCTGTAAATAAAAAATGTTCTTCAAATTAAAAAAAAAAATCATATTTCAATAGTTAAGTACTTAAATGATTACTTACCATAACCATAAACTCTGATAAACATTTTTACAGTGTTTACTACTTACTATTTCTAATTGCACAACCTATTACGCTTACGAAAATCTAACAAAACATACTGCAGTTACATAAACTGTCAACAACAAAATAGGGGATGAAATTTTTGTGGCTAATAACATAAACAGATGCAAAAAAGGGTGAGGGCTGAGCAGGTTAATACTGCACTTCCAATTTTTGTTATTAATGCCATTAGTGGTATACTAATTGTTTCCAAAAGGCATCAAACATGTTGTGTAGCATGAATGACTTGCTGCTTGTATTGTTATCCAAAACTACTATCGTTCACACAGACACTCAGAAAGGAAAAAAACAAAAAACCCACAAAACACAGCGAAACAAAGCAAAGCAACAACAAACCCCCCCAAAAACCAAACAGACAAACAAAATACCTCAAATTTGGGATCTTCTATTTTAATAAAATGGTCCTATTGGATAAAAATGAATCCTTTTTGCTCTTTCTAATAATTTAAATGGAGTAATTAGTATGTTATAGTGTAATATTTAAAGTGTGGCAGAGTGCTGACAGAGAATATTGGCTCTGGAGGATTACTTAGCACTGAGAAACAGATAGCCAGAAACTGCTGGGAATCAACTGGAGTGAAACGTAATTGTTTGACAGGCCAAGACAAAAGTCTCTCTTCCCAAAGAAAAGTAACACAAGAATTTCCAAAATGCAATATAGTATATAATAAGGGGTTAAAGAATTTAAAAGTAAAGACTATTTGTGCTTATAAACATGAGAAATCTTCCAGACCAAAAAATGATGAGATGAAAATTATCAAAGGAAAGAAACTGCTGAACAGTCAGTAGAATTTTTAACAAGGTTCAGACATTTCTGCAGGTATCATGAACATTCTCCTTCACATTCAATAAGTTAATAGAAAATTTCCATATTCAGTCAAGTTGCTGGGGATAAGCTTCTTGATCTGGTGTCTTTAGTGAGATAAGTGCTTGTATTGAAGTCCTTCAGCACTGTATTGCGTACGCTATTTCTTAGTCTGCTAGATGTTCTTAAAAATTGTTTTTCTTGGTTTTCTTTCTAACAGCCATTTGCATTGCATTTGTGACATAGTCACGAGCCTCTCACAAGCACACTCTCAGATAGCTTAATGAGAAGTAATTTCAAGTGTCAGTTTGCTAACTGGAGGTTGGTCTGAAAACAATGCATCTCATTGAGAGAACTGCTCTGATGGTTCATTTCTCGTTGCACTTTTTTTTTTTCCATTCCTCTTAGCCCACTGAAGTTCTGTCTGTCAAGCTTCAGAGCGCCGGAGTTAAAAAAAGCTTCAACCATATTTTTTGAGAGAGTCTGCCTTACACATCTCTTTAGATAGCATACTCACTAACCATTTTACTATGACTCCTCCCTAGGCCCTTGTGTTCAGGCATCTAGAGCTGTACATGAAGAGTCTCTGTAGAAAATATAGAACAGTTAGTTCTGGCTTGTAAACACACAAGATACCTACTGATTACTAAGAAAGTAATTCAGATTCTCACCCTCCTGTTATGGCCTTTCAGTCTCTTATCAGGACACCAATAGAATCTTTGCTGTCCAGGGAGCTATGAGCCAGAAGGGTTAGTCTCCCTTGCTCCCAGAAGCAGATCTGTAGTACTAGTAAATTGAAAGCATCCATGAAATCCAATGATATCCACACATTCACATATTTTATTTTTTTCCCATTTTAGATTTTACATTTTTCCACATCGATGTTTTTTTAGTCTTCATTCTTTTGGTTACTCATGCTTTTCATCTTTATGGTCTTTCAGTTACTCGTGCTCTTCATCTTTATGGTTCCACCTCCGCCTATAACTCTGTAGTCATAACTTACAACACTCTTCTCTGCAGGCTTTCTCACAGCTGTTTCCCACAATCTATGAGTTTCTGCCGCAGCCCGAGCCAAAGGTACATAATCATGCCATATCAGAGCTGTGCTGTTGATCTTTGGAGCATGAACAGCTGAGCCCTGGGGGGAAGGTGAGAAAGAAAGAATGTTACGGTCATAGAGGGTGAGATGAGTTCTACTTAAACATCAAAAAAAATCAGACATCGAAGTCTGAACTAACTGTCCTAAGCTGCCTTTATAGTCAGTGGACTTAAATACCTGTTGTAAGAAGGTGAGTCATCCACAAAAATAGCATCTAAAAAAAATCAAATGACTCAGCTCTGCATGTACCCACTTCTCTCAGCTGACTGACAGGAAGTGTTGAGTGACTAGCTTAAATTTAGGTATCTCCCTTTTAAATAACTGAACTAAAGTGTTGTCTTTATGGAAATAGGCTAAAGAGATACACACCAGTTATATGCAGATTGCTGTTCCACTTGCATTACCCAATGCCTCTTTCACAGTGCCTCAATTTAGCAATAGTCATTACTAGCTATTTTTAGTTTATGTTATAGTTCAAAGATAAAGATAACATTTTGTTTCAAGTTCATTTAACAATTAAAATAATAATAGAAAGCATAGGAAAAATGCATAGTATTTATCAGAAGCTGCTTCACCTGTCTTTGTTTTTAAAATCACATCTATGGTACATTTCCATGGGGTAAAAACCTGGGTATGAAAGTGCCTGAGAATAAGAAATAAAGATGGCTTGACTTTGAAATTCCAGGTTAAATTCTTGCTATTGCAATTAGAAAATAAAAAGAAATGCATTAATTCAAACATACCAGAAAAAGTGTATGTTTTGTCATCATGTACAACCATCCCTGAGTGAGCAGATATTAGTGTTTAGTGACTTTGCAAAAGGAATAATGAAAAATGTTTAGCTATTTATTTCATATCTTAGCAGAACTATTTGACATTGTGGAAATGGAATATCTCATTCTTAGAATAAGAGTTAACAATAACAAGTATTCAAAAGAAATAATGCAAAAAGTACTTTTAAACCATTAGTCTGGTTCTGTTGTGTCTTGAATACTAGTTTTGTGCCAAAGCCTTGGGAAGCCTTTCTCATTTTCTCTTAGTTCCAGTATCATACGAAAACATACAAGCCAGGCTAGCTTTACTTTCTTCTCCACTTAAAAACTCAAGGTAGTTTATCTGTTTCAGGTTTGTTTGTGGAAATGTAAGAAGCATTATCCTTTCAGCATGCTGACTCATCTTTACATCAGATTTCCATGTGCTAACGTTTCCTTATGAAACCACTGACAGAATTACTTTGAAAGTACTTCTGCACATGAACATTTCGGAAATGTAAATCTGATGCGGCAGGATATGTGAAACTGGCAAAAAACAATTATCTAGGTTTGCATTTGCAATATATAGTGATTCTGCTATACTGTAAAGAGTGATCCTTTGCAGTTTTCCTCTGCTGTGAAGTGTAGATAAGAACTCCATAGCCACTGCTGTAATTGCCCCATAACAAATACTCATGCAGCAATTTACAAACATGGGTCCTGTGTTTCCACATGACATTTGTTCTTCAACATGTGATGTGATAAACTTAAACTTTTCCTAGGACATGTAAACGGAACTTGTTATAGGTAGCAATTTTTCTTTTTATTGTCTTTTCTGTGTTTGACACATACTAGTGTTTACTTCTGCAGCCTGATTATCTGTTTTATACATATAGATAAAACATTTTTCTTATTCTGAATTCACAGAAATGAAACAAGCATAATGTGCTAACAATAATGTAATAAATTTCCTTACCATGTTATACCACAGTTGTGTTGTGTCATATTGAGTCACATATACACACAATACGAAGACATAGAAGGAAAGAATAGTATAAGCCATTATGGTGAGATTTGTTTAGTTTAGCATTCACATTGTATATTTCAGTATAGTTTTCTTATTGTAATTCTGTAAGCTACTTAAATGTGAAATATTTCAATATTTACATGTACCCCTTTGAGGATGAAATCTCAGGTCTTTTTCTTTTCTTTCTTCCTGTGGAAAGCTAATCTGGTTAGCTGTGCAAGCACATTTATTATGTTTAAATTTATTTTCAAAAGTTAAAATGTATCAGATTTTCCTGGTGTGTTATGGTGATCCTTCAGCTGCGATTGGATTTTAAAGTATTTGAGTTCTCTTTATGTGCATTTAGATTGTCAGTATTTATTCAAATACTTTGCTTCCAAATTTCTATTCAGTAATGGTTATATGTCTCTTGTCATAAGCTTATATACATATATGCTTTTATTTCTTTTGTGTGCTTTTCATACCATAGCATAATATAATTTCTTTAATTCCGCATGGCACAAAGAGCTCTCAATTTACAAAGAAAAACCAGAAAGGCATATGCATACAGAACAGAGTGCCTAAGAAGCCCTTAGGTGAACCTGAGGTTTTATGCTGTCCTCAATTGCTGTGCGTTTGCCATTGTAAAGCTTACTGAAGAGCTTCACTGTGGATACCTGGAATAATGGATGCACATCAAAAGTTTATTCCTGTCCTAAAGATATTACCAATGGAACTGGAATAATAATTTTAAGCATGTGAATTCTGTTGAAATCTAAGTATTTAAAAACAGACTGGTGTTGTAAAGTACCTATTGTACTTTCAAAACACATGACTACTGATTTATAAACCAGAATGAATTTGCTCACAGTGGTGGAGACAGGGGGAAGCACACCATGTATAGAAGAACTATTTTTATACTGAATCTTGAATCTAGCCTGTTGATTGAATAATTCTGCACCCTAAACAAGACCTGCTGTAGTAGTCTTGTTTTGCATTCTTTCAAGAATTCAGACTGGTACAAAACAATAAACCCCTGGAGCGGGAAAGTAAAATATTCAAAAGGCTTGTGAGGTTGGGATGCTGGAATAAGTTACTGCAATTCTTACTAAGTAGTTGTTTCCAATACTACTATAACTAACTATAAAGAGACACCTTTGCCCTTGTATTCTAGGAACTAGAGTAGCTCTGTAAAAAGGAAAGAGAGGGAGAAAAAAAATCACCATGATATCTGACAAGTTGTTCTTTCCTTTCCTAGTAGAGAGAAATGCTTTCCTCTCCAATACTACCATGGATGAACACAGAGGCCAAGCAGAACACTAAAAGAAAGTCAACATGTCACTGAGTTAATTGCACTGGAGCTCAGGTGCTTTGTTAAAATATTCCACATTTGTAATGTGTAAGAATTTCTAAGAGAACTTCTTCTCAGTGTTGAGTGCAAGAAATTCTGGAAAATTAAAATAAATTTGGATATAGAGTTTTTGCTTTGAAAGTAAATGGGAAGAGCATTAAGCATAGAACTAAAGTGGTAAAAAGTACAAACACAATGCTAACGCCTACCTAATAATCTTCTCTACTCTAGTAGGAATCCAGAGAAGGATTCCTTATTAAATTAACCCCAGTATTTTAAGGAAAGATCTTACTTATAATTTCATTGCTGTACTTGATGCTATTATACTTATCTAAAAAATGTATATACGTATACGTATGCAAGAATATATCACGCTTGCACATAATGTTCTCCAAGGTCCACTTTGATACATAAATATTAGGACTGATTCAAATCAGTTACAGAGAAACTTTTTCTATGTTCAAAGATTGTTTTCGTAGTGTGGCATAAGTTCCATGCCCTGGGGAGGATATTATTTTTATTATTATTTTAGTATCCATAATAAAATATATACTGCGTATTTTAATTATATTAATCTCAGAGCAATTAATCTTACTGGAAAGAAAAGAGTGTAGGTGCATCAAGACATGATTATTTTTTCTGTACAATGATAAGTGTTAGGAGTGCAATAAGTTCATTCTGTAATGAGCCTGGTTCAATTAATATTTCCACCTCCATTAAAATAAGAGGCAGGAGTTATGAGTGCACTAAATATAAGAAATCTGATTCAGGGGCTCTGGATCCTCCTTGCAATTGCATGGAATCAACTCATTAGATTCTGTCCAAAACTAATCAGGTAGCTGTTGTTGCATCCTATATTTAAAACCTTCAAACACTTTTATGAATATGAGGTCTTTCAGAATGGGATAAGAGAGAGATTTAAAGCAAACTCTGTATCAGAGAGATTATATAGCTGAAACAGATCCAAACAATTTATTTTAAATACTTTCTATAAATCAACATGTATTCCACTGGGAGGAAATATTATGTAAACAAAATGGTGACTCCCGACTCCTGGTCTCCAAGGACATTAACCAAGATTGTGTTTTCAGTCCATGTCTTTCCCTTTGTCATCTCAGACCTGACAAAGCTAAAGCTTTGTGGGATTTCTCCTGAATTTGTTGAGGTTTTTAACATCATTTCCCTCCCTAGCAGGGTATTGTCGTCTTAATATATTGGAGCTGGTCAATATTGTCATTGCCAAGAGAAACGAAAGTACCAACAAATGAGGTAAGGGTATTTTCTCAGGTAACAGCTTCCTATTGCTTTGCCAGTAGAGGGCAAAGACACTTAATGAGGATGCTGTGGTAAAGTAGATTACTGTAATAACAGAACCAAAAATAACTTTTAAAAAGGTCTTAACATGCAACCCAAAATGTGAAACACCTGCAGGTTTTTTCTGCATATAATTAACATTTCATTATGTCTTTTTAGAAAAGACAGATGTAGAGGTATCTTTCAGTATGTAAATTTTACCAGTCAAGGTTTAAATAACCTGATTCCATCATGCTTCACCACAAGATTTTCCTGAATATTATTTACTTTCTTAAGTCTTTATTCCTTTGAAATTATTATGGAATGATATCACAACAAAGAAAAAAAGTGTGCCTTGAGCTAATCAATCAACAAAAGGTACTTAATATGTACTTTTATACTTAACAAAAAAGCAGTTTAGCAGTTGGAATTTTCTACTTAATTCCGAATATTCACACAAGAAAAAATTTAACCAATATGTTAGAGGTGGGATACTCAAATGTTAAATCTAATGCTTGTTCAATCCAAGTGATAGCAAAGATTTACTATAATTGCATGAGTCCTGTTTGAACTTTTACCTGAGTAATATTTGCTGCCATTAACTTACTATTTGCAGCTTCTCCAACTAAAATGTAATATCTCTCAACATTACTTCATTTATACAAAAGTACTGATTACAAACACTATACATCAACTTGTGACTTTAGTCTTGTCTTCTTTCAGTGCATCTTTGTGTTTCTGGATTATCTTTGAGTTTGGTTTTCATGTCCTTCTTGAATTAAATTTACTCAAAAATTGCCTTCAAAGTACGCCATACATTTTTCACATATTTATAGTGGTTTGGTACTACAGGTACTTTTAATTGCACACCCTATAGTGTAAATATTTATCTAAATGATAGCTCTACTCATAGATTTTTAAAGAATGGCAAAATACAAAATAATTATGTATGCTATGAGTGGTTATGAATGCTATACTATGAGTGATTAATTTCTTAATTAATAATAAGGTTATGAATTTCTTAAAGGCTCAGACCATAAAGCTGGTTATCATCCTAGCTAGGTTATATGTTATTATATATGTTTTAGATATTGTAGAATAGTCTACCTTTTTTATTGAGAAAGTAAAATATGCAAGATCAGTTTCACATACAAAGCAGGGAGTGAACAAAAATTGTGGAAAATAGAGTAGGAAAAGTTATTTTCCCTAGCTATATTATTTATTAACCTAATTGTAGGACTTTTAATCTTTCATGAAAGTTTATAAGTGCATCCATTTTCATACACACTTAGTAAAAATTTGGAAAAATAAATGCACTCAACATCATTGTTTCTCCAATGCTTTCCAGTATAAGAATATGTTGATCAAAATTTTCAAGCTGTATTTACCTGAGCATGGATCTTTCTTGTACATTTCCATAAAATATTTCAGCCTTCTCAAAGACTAAAATTCAGTGAATATTTTTTTTCTTTACTTATTGAAATAAACTAAATGTAGTAGTAGCTTCCCGTTTAGAGAAGGGACTTGAGAATAGAAAGAGACTTGATATTTATATCAGGACTTGAGCCATTAAAGATTCACAAAAAACCCACATTCATTCTTCCCATTAAAAAAAAGTCTATGTTTCTTTCACTCCACTTTGTCAAGTGTCTCCCATGAAGTGTTATTTTCTCAGGAAAAATTCTCTTCCTCCATTTTTATTTTGCATATTTCTTTTAATTGTCAAACTGAGTTCACTTACTCACTGAAAACACAGAATCTACACACTTTAATATATTAATTCATTTTGAATTTTAAATATTCAGCATGAAATAATGAATAAATATATATATTTTAAAAACTTACAAAAGCTATATACAGTGAATTTAGCCAGAGCATTAAAGAAAATGGTAATATACTGGTGAGGAAAAAAGAGTTGCTAAATTCACTAAGTTATTCACTCTAAAATATTGTGACTTTTCTCTTAAAAAGAATAGAGTATTGTTCTTTTTAAAAGATATTGAAGTATGTCCTTCATTAAAGTTCTTGGCTAACCGTGGAAAGATATTGAAAATTTTGACAGTGGAAAATCAACCATACTAGCTAAAGTGACAGTATTGTATAAATTTGCATTCAGTCTTGAATACTCATCTAGTAAGCTTTGAAACTGCTAGATATATCTTGGCCTTGGAAATGTGGATTTCCTCTAAATATTAAACTGATTGTCATACAGTGGATGTTCACTAATGCGTATGAAAAGGTTTTCTTCAGAGCGTTATTGTCATAGAATTTTGAGAGTCACATATTCAATCTTACAGCTAGTTAGTCATTCTCCTAACTATGAATCAGAAATAATGTGCAGCAGTCCATCAATCCATTTTTATGCACTTATGTCTTTATTCTGAAGCGAGAAGATGGTCAATTTGACTTTGAAATGCAGGCTAACACAACCTCCAGTTTCATGTACAATTAATTATTTACAGTTCAGCTTCAAATAGCAGAAAATCGGTCAATTTAGCGTTTGAATTAAGCCTTATGCATTTTTTTTCACTTAATGTTATGTTCCTAATTCTTGTGTTGTCATAGAGTATCAAATATTTATTCAGGCACTGGGCAGAAGCATTCAAGAGTGCATCACAAGCCATGGAATTAGTTTAACTGGTGATTTTAAAGCCTTGCTTGTTCATCATGCTACATCTATGTGAATTTTTACTGCAACAAGAGTGAAAAGTGAGAAAAAGGAAAAGGTCAAGTCGTGGTAAACACTGGGTCCTCAGAAGCTCAGTAAGTCTTTCAAAAATCCCTGTAGAAGAGGCAGCTGACAGTTCACAAACCTGCACTGTCTATATGCAGATATGCAGCTGCTGTGTAGCCATATAGTCTGAACCCACAGCTCTACTTTTTATTTATTTCCAACTGGCATGATTTCAAAGGATCATAGAATCACAGACTCACAGAATGGTTTGGATTGGAAGGGAGCATAAAGGTTATCCAGTTCCAACTCTCCTGCCATAGGCAGGAATACCTTCCATTAGACCAGAGCCCCATCTAAACTGGCTTTAAACATTTCCAGGAATGGGGCCTCCAAAGCTTCTCTGGGCAACCCATTTCAGTGCATCATAACCCTCACAGTGAAAAATTTCTTACTAACATCTTGTGTTTTAGTTCAAAGGCATTCCCTGTTGTCCTGATGCTTTCTGACTGAATAAATACATTTTATACCATCATAGAATATGCTAGTTGGAAGGGATCCATCAGGATCATTAAGTCCAGCTCCTGTCACTGCACAAATATCCAAGAATCCAAGATATTTTCCAAGAATCCCACTATGTGCTTGAAAGTATTGTCCAAATGCTTCTACTACTCAGACAGGCTTGGTGCTGTGATGACCACCCTGGGGAGCCTGTTCCAGTGTTCAAACACCGTCTGGGTGAAAAATCTTTTCCTGGTATCCAACCTAAACCTCCCCTGATTCAATTTCATGCTGTTTCCTCAAGTTTTGTCACTTGTCATGAGAGTGATCAGTAACTGTTCCTCTGCTTCCCCTCGTGAGGAGATTATAGACTGCAATGAGGTCTCCCCTCAGTCTCCTCTTCTCCAAGCTGAACAAATCAAGTGCCCCTCAGCTGCTCTTCATAAGGCTTCCCCTCCAGCCCCTTCACAATCCTTTGGACACACTCTAGTGGCTTAATGTCTTTCTTATATTGTGGTGTCCAAAACTGCACACGAAATTAAAGGTGAGGCTGCACCAGTGCAGAGCAGAGTGGGACAATCCCCTCCTTCGAGCAGCTGGTGATACTTTATCTGACGCCCCCCAGGGCACGGTTGGCCCTCCTGGCTGCCAGGGCACTGCTGACTCACATTCAATTGCCCCCCAGTTCCCTTTTCACAGCACTGCTCTCCAGCATCTCATTCCTTAGTCTATAAAAACAACCGGGGTGGCCCCATCCGAGATACATAATCCAGCAGTTGCCATTGTTAAACTTCATACGGTTGGTGATTGTCCACCTCTCTAATTTGTAAAGGCTGCAGAGCCTTTCTGCCTTTGAGAGAGTTGATGACTCATTCAAATTTACTGTTGTCAGAAATACTGATTTTAGAAATCCATGAACTAAGACTAATATAGTCCAGTTAACAAGTTAAATTACATGAAGGTTAAGAAAGAAGAAGCTGAGATATTTCTCTTGTGCCATTGTTGAATATTTTAAATCTCACTGAAGTGAAGAGCATCATAAAATCACTAACAGTTTTAAGCAATTAATGATCAATTAAATGTTAACAATAGCCTTATAACATTAAACTGCTGAGAAAACTCTATGACAGCAATTGTAACTAATTTTCACTGTTCCTCAGCATTTAGAGACGAAGCACACAGTTTAGATTAACACGTTTAGAAATGAAATGCTATTTGGAAAACAGAAACCAGAGAGTTTGGGCTACATTCCTTCACAGAGCAGTTTGGACTTTACATTTTTTTTCCTATGGAAATTGTTTTGGAAAATACTTGCAAATGTTGTATAACTAGTCAGTGAATCTAGAGACCTAAAAACCTGTACTTACTGGAATTTGGGATAAAGTCTCACCTATAACTTTAACTTGAAAATAAAATGTTGAATTTATAACAGCAAAGGCCCTATTTAAGTTCTTAAGAAAAGGCAATAAAAATTATACACAGAAGCTGTATTATAGTATAATGGATCAATTCCCAAATGCTAGTAATAAAAATGTAAATAAACAGATGCTGTGTCCTCAAAATACATCTGAATGTTTAGACACACCAGTGTGTTTAAATTTATTTTCTTAAATGCCATTACTAGACTTAAAAGAAGAAAATATCAAATTAGATATGAACATAATAGAAAGGAAAATTATGGACCTACAGGAGGGTGCTCATGACATGGATAGTTCTGTATGTTTGTTTAAGAGAGAAGAGATAGCAGGAATTCTCTATGATCAGAGCACCTGCAGGAGATTATTTCGTGGAAAAATCAAAAGGCAAGTCTCCAGTTAAAGAGTGAAAATAGTAAAAAGAATGTATTGTACTATTACCTTTGTTCCTGCAGATAATTTTTGAGCTATTAAAGAGGAGTTTTGACTATTGAACCACAAGAAGCTCAGTCATCTGTAGAACAGTAGAAACAGTAAGCCAGCTACAACAGGTACAACAACTATTTTGGTATAATTCTAACTGCTCTATTGAGAGTTTGCATTCAATATATCTGCCAAACTATTGGACAACTAGACATTGGCTCAAGTTTCACAAAGAATTTCAGAAAGTGAAATGTAAAAAGGGCATTTACAGACAAGTGAACACACATATATATATATAAACACACACACAAAAATGTTCACTGTATTAAAAATTGATATAAGCACGACATTTCAACAGAAAAATATCTCAAAATATTAATAAAATTATATTCATTGCTATCATATACATTTTTTATGATCCTGCCCTATGTGAGAATAACTGTTGGTTTACACATATATATATATGCACAGAAATAGACACACATATGCATAAATATATGACTACTTGCATGTATAGATTTTCTAAAAATGATGTATCTGTACATATGTATTTCTATGTATATGTATATATCAACATTTATATTAAATTAATAAAATGATATCATTTTAAGAAGGCATTTTAAACAAATGCCATTATTTTGGGTCTTAAAGCATCCAAAATCTATATAAGTAACTAAGGGTATAAGTTTATTGCTGTATAGCTATTTTGTTTGTACTATGCAACATTACATCTATTTTATCTGTAACCTGAAGCTATACCCACCACTTTATAGAAGGTAGGAAGACCAAGAGTGTCTCAGAATTAGTTTTTTGTACATATTAAGGCCTGGAAAATTTCTATTACAACTAAAAATTATTATGTAGCAAAAATTATAGGCTTTTAAAAAGACCTGTTGAAACACTGTATTGCTAATGTTAAACCTCACAAGGTTTCATTTGGTAAATATTAAGATTTTATCCTGGATAAGTGATCCTGATGAATTCTTATTCAACATATTAGCTAAACTATTGAGAAATTAACTTTGGCTCAACTTTCAAAAACAGTCACAAAAATCTAAGAATAAAAATATTTCACAGGTTACCCAGTGATGATTTAACAAGTCACTGGATGACTTGTAGCTAAAAATATTTAGAGGTTATTAAGTTTACAAAGCACACTAGGATAAAAGGGTTATAAGGTGACTTTGTCTTCAGACTTGGCACAGATCTAATTCAGAGCATGTCAGATATGAACATGTTATTTCTCTTGTCTTACTGTGATAACTGGAAAAGAAGCACTTTTAACAATCCTTGAGGTCTGGCTTCCCACACCCAGTCTGCTGATCTCCACTCATTCCACTTTTATTTGGGCTTGGATTTCTCCCACAGCTCCTTGTCTGAGCACTTTCACTGCCACTCTGCAACTTAAATGGAGTATGCACACACCTTAAGCAGTTGGATGCCTGTAACACCATTGCTTTGCCTGCGAAACACACAGTTCTAGAGAGAAAGACAGAAAAAGAGTCATGATGCAATAAATATCTTTACAACCATTTGCTAGAATAATCCAGCCAAAATAGTATAAATTAGTATCTGAAGTATTCTATAAAATTGCGGTCAGTAATTTCCGTTATATTTCAAATATCAATTTAATTCTATTTTATTTCTTTGATTTCATTTATTTATTTATGCATTTAGCATATTTTTAAAAAAAAAACACATAGATTTAGTATAATTGACTTTAAAATGGACTTCTGTAGAGTCAACCAGGAACAACTTGAATATAAAGTGAAATATAAAGAAAAAATTCTATTAGAATTCCATAGAACAATCAAGGCAAAAGGAAGGACCGCAAAATGCCATGATATTTCTTGAATTGTCACTCTTGTCTTTTTGTCAAACAATAACAACATCTTTTGAAAAGTTTTTTATCTCTGGATAAACAGTTTCTCTCAGATAGGTATCATGAATACTGTCTTTTCATTGAAACTGGGCAGTACTTTCAGCTGTTTATTAGAGGATCAACGAGCCACTTGTTGGGCTACTTAAGCTTTCTTTCCATAAAGCTGTTGGTTTTTCATGTGTTATATATGCAGGCATATGCAAGAGACATTCCGAAGTTCCTCAGATTTTATTATTCTACATTTTGATTTTTTTTTCTTATGTTTGCTTACATTGCAGATATAAATCCTGCAGCAGGGATGTTGTAATTCATTATATTTCAATTTTTCTCTAATGGAAGGTGAACATTTTTTATAAAGGTTCTCTTCTTCATTTTCTTTTCTTGTGTAATTTTGTTAAATCTAGATTCAGCTGGGTGTTGAGCTCCATTTGTGTGTAGATTTGTATTATCCACCTGGTATGGATTTTATTTTATTTTTTTCTTTTTATGGATATCTGAAAGTAAAGTCCTTAAATAGATGTACGGAAAACATGACAAATGCACCTGAATGGTTCACCAGACCTAGGAAGTTTGTTCTTTCAGTGTCATTTTATTAAGTTCTGCAGAAGACAGCTTTGAATAGACAAGCTTATCTCAACACATTTCTTTATCCAGAGTACTCAAGCAGAGAAGTTTGAAAGGGAGGGGTCTTCAAAATAATATTGCACTTAAGACAGAGAGGAATGCTTATCTGATTGTTTACCTTCACCCTTCTGTTTCTCTAGCGCTAGAAATCATTTCCTACAGATTAGTGTTTGCTATGTATTTCAGGCTGTGAAGGAGCAGGTAAAGGTGTTTGGTTTCTTATGTTGTCTAGTGGAGGAAGAAAAATAAGCTATCTTGCTAGTGGGAGACCAAGTGTGGGATAGTGTGCCACCTCCACAGCATCCAAACTAACTTGAGACTAGCACAATTATCCAGGAGGAGACTGGGCAATAACCAGATAGTCTCTCAAACCATTTTCTGCCTTTAGGATGTTTCTGCAGGCAGCACAAAATTATGTCCTCAGTCTGGGATCATTCATTTCAGTTTTTGCAATGATTTTTGTCCATATGGTCTCTTTCTAAGCACTGGGGAAAAAAATCCTCTTGTATACTCAAAAAGTTCATTAACTGGATACCATAAGGTTAAGTTTCTTACTAAAACTATTACAATTGCTACTAATATTTTTAGTGTTCCATAACTGTTTCTTGCCTGTGACAGAATTGTCTTCACATATGTTTTCATCCAAGAAGAGATTTAAATTTTCAACTACTTGCTGATTAAGGAAAATTCTTCCCAAAATAAGGCAGCTGCAGGACCCAGTCTTTCAGAAATTTCTATGTGAAAATGTCTGTGTCAAAATACAACATATGCACATCCTTAAAGAAACATGGCTGTTTGCTGGATTTACTGTTTATAATAACAAGCAGTGCAGAGATTCCTTGAATTGCTGGTTCCATTTCTATTTTTTGTAACTGCAAGATTTAGAAATCAGTTGAAAGATTCAAAAAACTCTGTTCAGCAAAATAAAAATACAATTCTTCAGACTATTTTATGTGTTAAAACATTAAGGGGTATAATGATTTAACTCCACCTGGCAACTAAACCCCACACAGCTGCTCACTCTCTCCTCACCCCAAGTGGAATGGGGGGGGGAGAACTGGAAAAGTAAGAGAGAAAACTTGTGTTTAATGGGTTTAATAGGCAATAGTTTGACAGGGAAAGCAGAAGCAATGCACCCAAGCAAAGCATAACCCAGAATCTATTCACTGCTTCCCATAGGTAGGCAGGTCAAGAAAGCAGGGCTCCATTACAGGTAACAGTGACTTCAGAAGAAAAACACCGTCACTCTGAACATCCCCCCTTCCTCCTGCTGCCAGCACTGTATGCTGAGCCTGATGCTGTACAGTATGGGATATTCTTTGGGTCAGCTGGTACAGCTGTCCTAGCTGTTTCCCACCCCAACTTCTTGTGAATCCCCAGTCTCCTCAGCGATGGGACGAGGTGAGGAACAGAAAAGGCCTTAACTCTGTGGAAGTACTGGTCATCAGTGACTAAAACAACTCTGTATTATCCACACAGTTTCCAACACAAATCCAAAACACGGCTGCGTACCAGGTGCTAAAAGGAAAATTAACTGTATCCCAGCCAAAAACAGCACAAAGAATTGCTATGATTTTGAAGCTTACCTCATTTTTCTTTGATCCCATCCATCTTTGCGGTACTTTGTGCATCCCTTTAAAGCCATCACATTAATAATTGAAAAACTGAAAACAGTCTGCTGCAATAAAAGACAACCAGAGCTGGCTAGAAACAAAGGTATATGTGTGGAATATCAAAGTGCATGGTCTAAAAAGCTCTCCATTCTGAAACAAACAGAAAGGTAAACACAGAATAAGCAGATTATTATAGTCAGTATTTAGGATAAACATTTAAATTATAAATGGTGTTTCTATAATTCATTCATAGAGGTGCAGAGATCACTTCTTATTTCTCATTTGTTTTCAATGTAAACTCTCACTAATTTGGGTACACCACTAAAATTGTTGTATGATATGTAGCTATGGTTTGGCATTAACACCCAATGAAGATATAATACTGCAGAGTCATTTACTCAAATGAATAGATGTAATATTTGTAGAAGTACTGATTATGTAGTTTGGAAGTTCTATCTGAAAACTGAAGGTGGAAGCGTACTCCAGTTTAGTGGAAGGTTTCTTGCCCAGCAGTTAAGCCACTGACAGCTGTTTGGGCCATCTCTCAGCTTTAAAGTAGACTGGATCAATATGAAATACAAAACTCAGCTCTAAAAAGGGCCTACCTGACATGCATTTGTATTAAAGTAGCTGATTCCTTTAAAACTGCAAACTGAAAAGCCAATGTGAAAAATAAATCTTTAAGATGACTTTTTCAAAAAGGTGCAATATTCCAAGGCCTGATTATCGGTTAGATGGTCAGTTTTAGAGGAAGAGGTCTGTGTATGATACAGTTCTTCTCACTTTGTTGCAGAACTGTATCAAGGTGAATACAGATGCATTCAGATGCTTTCATTAAATTTTCTCTCTTACTGATTATTAAAATTTAGTGGTTAGTGTTTCCAAGAGTTCATTTGAAAAATCATAGATTTATGGTCAAGAAAATTGACATCTTCTTGGGAAAATGAAAAAAAAAAAGGCTTTGAATTGGCTTGCAAGGTAGAAATTTTACCACTTCCTGAATTTTTGAAGGAAATGGCTTAAGACTTTAAGCTGTTTGTGCTATTCCAGAGAAATTAGGTTAGCATCCAAATTGTTACATGCACATCATAGTATTAGTGTAATGTGAAATCGTCTGGGTTGCACCATCTCTAAACCTTGGCTATGATTATCACTGGGGTAAGGTGGTTTTGAAATAAACTGACAGCCTTTGATGATTAAGTGACTTCTTTAAATGTCTGAATTTTAATTAGAATGATTAACAGTCCTATGATTCCACTGGCAGAATGACTTGATTGGTGATAAATTTGGATCTTTATTTAAGAATCCCTAGTTTCATGTTGATTAGCAAAGTGCACCTATCCAAACTGGCATGGAAAAAAATTTGTCTTTGCAACAAGAATGAGATGCAACCATGGAATCTAATAAATTAGTTTGTTATCTTTTAAAAATTATATCATTTTATGCTGTGCTTATGTTAGTTTACGATAAAAACTCTCTCAGTTAATCATAATCCTTACTCTCTCTATCCTTTTGAACATTTTTTTCTGTTATTTCTGTCCTTTTTTTATTTTTTCTTTTAATCAAAAATGTTTCTAAATGCAGTACAGACTATTTTTTAACCTTTAGGCAACCCTAATCTAAAGAACAAGAAACTGATAGACGGGATTGGTAAACAAGGTTATTTAATTATTGTGTCATATATAGTTCTTCTGATCTCCTTCCTTTTTCACCTTGATCTATGGAATACCATTTTAAATCAACCAGATACAGACATTAAGAAAAACGTACGCATTTGTCATTAATAAAGATACAATGCATTTTTCTTTGTATGGACCTGCCTTTCATATAGCGTAACAGATGACCTTCCTGGGCATATGTTGGATAGAAACACTTAGAAATAAGAAGTCAATAACTCAGATATAGTAAGGATGCCATATTTTTTTAGAATTTCGAGTCTGCAGAAGAAAAATGAAGACAATTGAACACTGGATGAAGAAAAAGTATTTCCAGATGTTATATGAAGTCACACGTGTCTTTCTTCTAAGATGGATGTGAAAATTAAGAGGAATATGTTGAGGTTTCTTTCAATAAATTAGTTAGATTATTGCTAGCTGAATCACATATAATGAGTTTCTGATAATTTAAGCAGAAAGTTTTACAACCCAGAAGAATATGTGGCTTATGGTAGATATGAGGATATCTGAAAATGGAGTTAATTTTTACATTTTATACAACTGTGTTTTAATAATTTATTTTCTGTGTGAGAGCCGTGTTTGAGGATTTACACTTATATGCAGCTTCCACCTCAGTCCCGAGTCCTCAACTTATGCTTAACCGGGCAGTGGAGACTTTCTGGTCTGTTAATACACTCTTCCTCACTTTCTGTTATGTTGGATTAACTGTCTAGAGCTTAAGGAAAATGAGAATTGACACAAAGCTTTACCTGTCTACAAGGAAAAATAATTTTAAATGAATGTGGAGGTCAGTAGAAAATTATTAATTTTATGCTCCAGTTACTTTTATTATTCAAATATAGCACCCATGCCACTGTGGCTATATAAGAAGTTAAAAAATAGAAAACCCATTTTTCTTCCATAGCTCTTTGACTTTTTTTTTTTTTAATAACTTCAATCTTTGTTTTACATATAAATTAAAATTCGGTTCTCTTGTTATCCATAGTTTAGATTCTTTCTCTCATGCAATACTGTGCATGGCACTTTTCACTGCAAGGCTTAGACAGACACTTCAGAGACTTACATCTATTGTCACTCACTGTTCATATCTCATTGCATGATTAAGCATGAGAGGTTTAGAATAAAGAGCCTAAAATAATACAAGATACCCAAAGGAAGAGAAAACCACTCCCTTCATAGCAAAGATGTAGGTGGCAGGTTTGGGAAGGGATAATCTGTGAGTATACAGTTAGCACTGACCTTGTGCAACAGATACCCCCTCATGGGACACTGCTAAGAGGGTTTCCCCTGGTGCCATGATTGAAGTGGAGAGTGGGCAGGAAAAGGGAGAACCTGCCTGGGAAAAAACAACACAGGAGGAGGAGATCTGCACTCAAGTATTGACTCCCATGCAAAGAGGTAGAGCTGAATCTAGCCTGGAGACTGAAAGAGATAAACACTAGGCCAAGAGGAAAACACAGGAGAGTCTTGTTCTACAGTAATCAAAATAAGACCAATTGTTCAGTATGAATATGGATTCCTCGGTATTCATTACTATTCTATGGTCATTCAGGCTCCAGACAGGTTTTGATTCATTACCAGAAGGAAGAAAATGCCTACCTATAGACAACTTTATTAAACTCATAAGTGAACAAAATGTATCACCAGGTACTGTATATCCTACTTTCATAGCTCTTTATCTTTGAGAAGCCTGCTTTTGTGGACTGACAGAGTAAATCTTCTGCAAACTAAATATATTTAAGGAAATGTTTCCACTGTAAATACCACACAACACAAGATAAAACTATGATAGGTTCTTAGTTAACTTAGTTCTTCTCTTTTGTCGTAAAATGACTGCAGTTACCAGGAAGCAGTAAACGTTCAAAACAACTCAGTTTTAGGACACAATGATGTTACGTGATAATCTTAAAAGAAAGACCTTCAAAGGTAATCTTCAATGCCAAAATGCAGAAGGTTAAACTCACTAGGTATAGTCTGCATGTTTCATTTCTATGACACATTTAGTGAATAAAAGAAAGCTATTTAAATAACCCTTCTGATAACCATAGTTTCTGGCAAGCAAGCTGTGAAGCTGACCTTTAAAAATATGCACTGATTACTGGGTTTGTCAATTTATTTTGGTGATGTGCAGAAGACACTGCTTGCCCATATTCTTCTGCCAGGACTCCAGAGCTTTCTCTCCATGCTGATTTCCTTTTCATGGGAAAGAGCAAATGACTTAAAAAACATATTCCCAAGCATGTCATTTCAGCAATGCTCTCGTTATATTTGCTAAATATCAAGCTTACAGTTAAAGTACATTGGACTTTTAAGAATGTCTTTAAAAAATAAGATTTTAGCTTGTGCTTTAAAAATTACTTGGGTACTTTTCTGTATGAGAAGACTTCTCTATATCAGGGTTGTAGGAATCAATCTGTAGTTAAATCTTCCCTCTGGCAAATAAAGCCATTGTGAAAAAAAATTCCAATATTTTTTGGCCGTCTTCATGCCCTTGCCAGTTGACCCAAACTCATAACACTCCAACTGATATAGCCATTATATAAGAACCTGCTTTCAGAGAAGTGAAAAATAGCACTTTTCTTGTATTTCTCTGGCCTTAAATTTGGAAATATTTACTTAAAGTGACTGCATTTATTTCTTCTTGCAGTATGAAAGGATAAGGAGAATTTGCCCCTTAATTTGTAACAGAAGTACTTCTGCAGGGTAAAATTCTTTGCAGGATTACAAAGGTTTTAACCAGCTACTGTGCATAGTAATATTGTTCTTTGCCTTCTTGATCATTTACTTTAGTGTCAGCCGGAACATTCATTGCTGTCACGGCCTGCCTCTGATTTTAAAAAATGTAGCAACACAACTCAGTATGCTTAATAGCTATCTTAGACAGGGACCTGCAGCTACAGATCAGCTGAAAAAATCAGCTACACAAAAACATCCTCAAACACTCACCAAACTTCAGCCATCTCAAACGAACAAGAGGAGTAACTTCCAAATGCTGAAAGAGCCCATGCTATCTATGAGTTATGGAAAGTTTGACCCCACTGGAAAAAAGGCAAGACTTTAGCTATTTTTATTGCAGTGAGGGACTACAAGGCCTGAGCAATCCTTCAGCTAATGAGATGTACTAATAGAACATTAGTACATCTCAATGTACATTTCAATGCTTTGTAAGTTGGTACTCAAAAACTGGAGACCACATATGGAGCGAGAAATAACAAAGTCAATATCAAAAATATCCCTCACTGCCTGACAGTATTCTGTAAAGATTAAAAAGTGTACTCATTTGTTCTGTATTTATTGTGGCTTGTTATTGCCTTTATCTCTTTCTGATAGGGTCAGATTTGTGAAGGACATACATTTACTTGTTCTTTGGTTTTGCTATGGCCAATGTGCTGCTTTTCTACCTTAAGTTATTATGTATGCTGGATTTCATATCCTCTGTCAGGGAACAGAGCCATATTATGCTAGCTAATGCAGAAAAAAAAGTACAAGGAGAAATTTGCAAGTTAAGGCTTTGATTTCACTATTTCTCTTACAAATAAAACTCTTTCATAACAGAGAACAAGTTGTAAAATGTGAAGATTACAGGTGGAATGTGATACATAGCAAACACAAATGAGAGAATAGGATGAACAAAATGAAGAAAATTATAGTTGTGGGTTGACCCTGGCTGGATGCCAGTGGCCCACCAAAGCCGCTCCATCACTTCCCTCCTTGGCAGGGCAGGGGAGAGAAAATATACGCCAAGGAGAGATAACTCACTAATTACCATCACGGGCAAAACAGACTCAGCTGGTGGAAATTATTTAATCTTTTTGCCAGTCAAACAGCAGTAGAGTAATAAGCAATGAAACCTAAATCTTAGAACACCTTCCCCGTACCCCTCCATTCTTCCTGGTCTCAACTTCACTCCTCATTTTCTCCCCCTTCTCCTCCCCAGCGTAGTGCAGGGGGACAGGGAATGGGGGCTATGGTCAGCTCTCACACGTGTCGTGTCTACTGCTCCTTTCTTCTCCTCCCTTGCTCCACTGTGAGGTCCCTCCCATAGGAGGCAATCCTCTATAAAGTTCTTCAATGTGAGTTCTTCCAACAGGCTGCAGTTCTTCTTGAACTGCTCTAGCATGGGTCACTTCCATGGGACACAGTTCTTAAGGAGCAGGCTGCTCCAGTGGGGGTGCCCCATAGGGTCGAAAGTCCTGCCAGCAAACCTTGCTCCAGCGTGAGCTCCTCTCTTCATTGGGCCACAGGTCCTGCTAGGAGCTCACTCCAGTACAGGCTTTCCACTGGGTCACAGCCTCCTTCAGGCATTCACCTGTGGCAGCATGGGGTCCTCCACTGTTTGCAGGATCTCTGTTCCACTGGAGACCTCCATGGTCTGCAGGGGAACAGCCTGCCTCACTGTGGTCTTCACCACAGGCTGCAGAGGAATCACTGCTCCATTGTCTGGATCACGTCCTCCCCCTTCCTTCCTTCTTCACTAACCTTGGCATCTGCAAGTCTGTTCCTCACACATTCTCACTCTGGCCGCTTTTTTTTTTAATTCTGTCTTGAATACATTATTCCGGAGGTGTTACCTCCATCCCTGGTGGGCACGTCCTTGGCCAACGGCAGGTCCCTCTTTGTGCCATCTGGCATTGATATTGTCAGACATGGAGGAAGCTTCTGGCAACTTCTCACAGAAGACAGACCTGTAGCCCCCTGACTCCTAAACCTTGCCATGCAAACCTAATACAATGATACTACCAGAAAGAGTTTAATAGAAAAGCAGAGTTCCCCACTTGCCCAATTAATTCCATGTCTAATTTTCCAGTGCTGTATCTCCATTTTATTTTTTTGCAAAGAATAATATAAAAAAGTTGTTATGTGCTCAAGAAATCTCCTCTTCAAAATGAACAATCAAATCGTTTTAAGAATTTTACCTTTTTCTTTTTTTTTTCAAGTTTAGAAGATCATGCTGTGAAATTGTTTTGATAGAATCAAAAATGGATTTCGCTCTGTAACCTGTACAAAGCTGAATCACGCCCTTGGATATCTGCCAAACTATGTGAAAATAATTTGAACAACCAGTGATCCATACTGTGTGATCTTTACCTCCTCACTCGCTGTCTGCTTTTGTTCATGGTTTGTATTTTTTCTTTGATTGGATAGTTACTGCTTGAATAAGGAAGGATGACTAATTGTTTAAAAATATTTTGAACATCTTTTGAAGCACTCCATTATGACAAGTTACGTCAATGCTGCAATGCTTCACTTTGTCTACTCTCCTATTATGTTAATGACAGGTGAACTAAACGGGCTACAGTGTTCAATGCCATGTGAAGGGTGCTTGATGCACAACTCCTGCTAATTATATTGCAAAACTATGTGTGGGTCATTTTTTGTACTATGATAGTATTAATATTTTAAGTCTTTCTTATTTGTAAACATTAGCTGTTAATGTTTACAAAGAAAAGTCTTGGGAGGCAGTTTTACCTTTCTATACTACTGAAAACCTGCAAGTTCAGAGTTTGGTCTCGAATAAATCTGGCCTGAATTTGAAAGGTCTTCACCACAAAGGACCATCTGTCAGCAGAAATGAATTGTTATCCATAAACTCAGATTATTTTATTGGAGTCACCAAATATGAATTTAGAAGCATAAGTACGTGCACTCTGGAGAGGAGGAGGAAAAAAAGAAGCACAAATATCTGAGTATAAATATTTGAATTCCCTCCATCCCTGAACTACCCTCTGAGCTCCATATATTTCCAGCTTAATGCTTATAAAATCAATCCTTCACCATGAGGGAAAACTGAGGGTGAAAGAAATGGTTAGACTCCTTTTTTTTTCCTGATGTTAATATCCTTGTAGTGTGGGTGAGTACCCAAAACAAACAAAAAAAAAGCATTTGTTCATTTTTCAGAAATGGCTAGAGATTGTCATTGTCCTGAGAGACAGTTGTTTTGATCTTAATGGAGGGAACAAAGAAGAAAAAATTGAGAAAATTCTTCATAAGGAGTGAGTGAAACAATTGTCTGTGAAACCCAGCAGATCACTGCAGCTTCTAACCATGTACCACTCGTAGAAGCCCAGAAAAGAAGGAGCTAATGTGTATGTCTCAAACACTGATAGCCACGGAGCCAAAGACTCTTGTGTAAGAATATGCTGTGCAAACAGGCAGGAAAAACCAGGATGTGGCTGGAGATGGGGGCCATGCAAAGGTAGGGCAGCACTTTTCTGTGACAACTGTCTTTGTTTTGGCTCCTGGAGATAAGTGCAACACAGTACTGTATAAGTGCAGGAATGAGGTCAAGTAGAGGGCACAACCAGTAGAGGGAGGATGAGACCACCAAAGATGCCTGAAGATGTCCAATCCATTTCCAGAAAAGTCTAGAAGAATGGACTGCACATGCTAACTGATTTGTATGAAAAGCAAAAAACTTTGCGCCAGGGCAGGGAAAACTTACTTATAAAAACACACAGCCACAAAGCATGAGTGGTGCGCCCCAGGACTCTGGACACCCTGTTGACTGCATCAATGCTGGACCCAGGACTGGTGATTTCCTTTCCTATCTAACCTATTTCGCTCTTCCTTCTTTTCTTCGATTCTTTTATTTCTTCTACTACTGGAAGATAAGGGGCTGATTTATACCAATTTCCATGCTATGTGTATAATATACTAATAAAACTTTGTGGTTTTGGACCCTTCTGACTTTTGTCATTTTTTTAGCGACTATAGGCATCTTTGAATCTTGGGTGTTCCCTTTCACTCAGGAGAAGGACATGACACTACTCACCACCATATTGTCAACAGCTCAATACTTTTTCCGTAAAAGTCATTGTACTAATGTTCTTAAAGGGAATTAAACTGTAGATATTCTCAGAAGCAAGTAATGATGTTTGAATAAAATGAGACATTGTAGAAAGTTGCATTTAAACTGGTGAGCATCTATTCCCTGCTAACCTGGTATTCAGTTGGGTATCAAAAAGGAAAACATACAGCTCAAGAGAATTTAAGAAGAACTATGTGGAATCATGTCAAAGATCTAGAATTACCAGTTCTTGAAAATCTTAACCTAACTGGTATTTTAATAGATTTCATAGTAATATAAATAAACTATGTGAGGTTTTTTTGTGCCACAGAATAATGTTAAAAAATGCATATAAAACAATCAGGCTCAGACTGCCTCATCATTTTTGGATTGGACTGTGCAGGTGTTTTCTATAGTCACATTTTCAGGTCCTTATTAGCTGAAGTGGTAAAGAATGAACATAGCCAACATATTTCAGATTGCTCAGTTGAAGAATTCTTCAAAACATCTCCCAGCTGACAATATGGTTCTGTGCCAGTTCAGTAAAAAAAATAATTAATTATTTTAAGCATTCTTTATGTTAATTCTCCACCGTGTTTCTGAAAACAACCAATATCCCAGCAGAAGAGCGTGGGTGACAATGTTCTTAGTGTAAGTGGCACAGCAGGCTCCCATGACTTGTCCAAATCCACACTGTCAATTCTGTATGAGATACCCAGGTTGATACTGATTTTAGCAGAAGTATGTGGGTGTCAAAAAAATTGAGAGTAGAAGCTTCTAGTATGAGCAATGTGGGGCTGACTGTCAATGTTAGATGATGGGAACAATCATGATTGGTAAGAGAAGGAATAGTAATCAGACAACTGATTAAGGAGAGAAATAATTAGAGAAAGAACTGATTAAGAGAAAGGAAGCCAGCATTCATCAAGGGTAGCATGAAAGACAAGATACTACAAGATGCCTAAACTGCTGAAAGAAATGTGGGTGTAATTGCCTTCTCTAGCGTCAAGAAATGTTGTTTTGACAAAGTGCAGCACGGAGTGGCTTTTTGAGAAAACTGAAAATTGAGCAAGAGAAAAAGGAAAGGGGCAAAGTATGGCAGAGAGCTTTCTGAAGTAGAGCAGCAATTGAGAAACATGCAGCAGCTAAGGCTGGACATAGAAGCAAACAGCAACACACTGGTAAAGCAGAGCAAAGTGGAGGATGAAGGAAACATCCCATCCCAGAACAAAAGAATTGAGAGAGTCCAGCTGAAAGAGGTGGAAGTGGAGGATGAAGGAAACATCCCATCCCAGCACAGAAGAATTGAGAGAGTCCAGCTGAAAGAGGTGGAAGTTCTTGAAGGATTAAGAGTTCAGAGAAAGGAAGGTGTTTGGCAATGTTGTGCTGTTAAAGTGTGGTTGCTAACTCCAAAGATCTGTAGAGGATCCTTATTGCCTGTTCAGTTTTTCATGCAAAAGGTGATCTAACAAAATTTAATATGTAATGAATGTGAGGAGAAATGTATTATTTTCCTTTTAGCTTCAACTTTATGCCCTAGATAAATGCACATCACTTTAATGGAATTCTGTCACACTGTAGCTCAGATCAAGAAAGGTGTTTATTTTTTTATAATGTATTTTTAGAGTTGACACTACACTGCTACCCCATACTTTGCCTTCTTTTTTCCCCTCTTTTCATTGAATGTATCTAAGTAATACTATTCCTTTTTTAGACCTCTTTATGCAGTATCAACCAAATTGTGAAGATCAGAGTGTATTTGCCCCCCTTGTCCACCAAACTGTTGGGGACAGCTACGATGCTTGCAGAGACTTACAGCTCAATTGCAGTAAATACCAATGTGGTTTCAAATTCTGTTGTCTTAAAGACCAAATATGTTTATTATGATCAACATATTAGCATGTGAAACTAAAGGAATTGATAAGAGTTTATCATTTATTACAACATTTTGTCAAATTTTATTCTGCGCTGTCTTTTTCATTGTTTTGTTGTGGTTATGTTGGTTTTAATATTGTTGGATGGTTACAATATTGGTTGTTTGAAGTAATATGCTATTATAACCATGTCAATTTATTTTGATGGGCAATATTTTTGGGAGCTCTTTAAAATGAAGAATACAGAAACTAAGAAAATATGTAGAAGCATTACAGTTGATACTGTAATTTGAAGATCATGTTCATCTTTCCCTTTCACTGATTTAAGTCAGGAATGGCTTGGTTTTAGTCTATATATGTTTTTTCCATGTACATATATTCACAATGATAATTTGTTATAACACACATGCAGGTCTTACCTTTATTCTCCATCAATTTGTACTGCATAGTGATATGCTATTATTCTGCTAAGATCTACTGTAATCATAATGTCTTCTAGTGAAAAATACTCCAAAATTTCTAGTGAAAAATACCTCAACTTTAGTTAAAAGAATTTTGCTTTTAACTTTTGTGAATTCAGAAAAATATAGCCTTTTTTTGTCTCCCAATTTTGTATTATATACTAGGCAAGACAACTACACCAAACTCCTGTTTGGAGGGGGAAAATAAATATCTATTTTTAGGGTGTAAAACCACAAAATAAGAGTTCTTCCTCTCCTGCCCAAGCCTGAGATTTGGAATGTCATACCACCTATCTGAGCTATTCCGTTGCCTCCCATTCTTTCTGCCAAACCTCTTCACTCTATGGAACATAGTTTCATGTTCTAGTAATTTGCACTGGACTGAATAATAAGGCTCTTTTGTTTTTTTTTGATTTCCATGTCCTATTGTAATATGTACAATGACATTAAAGGAAATGGAGATGGATGTTTCCATCAGAGTTGAAAATTAGTTTAATTAGCAAAGTTTTAAGTGTGTCTAAGCACAGTGTTGTCAACAATTAGTCCCCTGGCATCTACCAGTATTTTCCAAGTCACAGAATCACAGAATATGCTGCGTTGGAAGAGATTTGCAAAGGAATATCAAGTCCAATTCCTGGCCCTGCACAGGACCATCTGCAAGAGTCACACGACGTACCTGAGAGTATCATCTAAATTGTTCTTGAACTCTGTCAGGCTTGGTGCCTGTGACTGCTGCCCTGGGGAGCCTGTTCCAGTGCCCAACCACCCCCCAGGTAAAGAACCTTTTCCTAATATCCAACCTAGACCTCCTCTGACACAACTTCAGGCCATTCCCTCAGGTTCTTTCACTGGTCACCAAAGAGGAGAGACCAGTGTCCTCCCCTCCTCTTCCCCTCACGAGGAAGTTGTAGGTGGTGATGAGTGCTTTGCTGGCCTTGGGACTCAGTCAGAACAGAACTGAGCCCTTAATTCCCATTTATGTGTAATGATCACCATGCACAAATTCGAATAAGTCATATGTTATGCTGTCTGTGTATTTTGGAGTCACAAAGGTATCTAGTCTTCTGATCTGTTGTTGTGAATGTATAATCCATTATGCTCACAGCCAGTGGATGGGAGAGTGGCAAGATAAACACAACATGTAATTTTCTTGTACCAAATAAAACACAATAGGTTTTCATGGAAAGAATAAAAGACAAAATGACAGAAGCAAATAATGAAAATAATTAAGAAAACTAAGACATGGAGACTGCTAGACAGAGACATTTTTAATTTTTTAAACACACTATGAAGGAGGCATCTGAGGATGGAATAATTAAACAGTGCATTCATGAAGAAAAAACCATAATAGCAAAAGGTAAAGAGCAAACAAGATGAAAAAGAAATTATATTAGGGATTTGTACTTACAGTTACGCTAGCAAAGACTGTCATAGAAGTAATGATGAAGTGAGTAACAAAATAAAAAGCTTTTTTGTAATGTATGGGCAGATTTTCCAAAGCATTTTGCATTCTTGAGATCTGTTTTCTTTAAGGAGTTAAAGCTTCCTTTTTCTCTCCTCGTTGTATGCAAAGCAAGTTCTTGGTGGTGCAGCTTTTTGGCCTACACATCAGATCAAGCACAGCACATAATTCTCCTTCAACTTGTCTCTTTGCCTTTGATCTTCTGCAGCTGCATCTATGCAGCCAGATTGGATCCCTAAAAACATTCAGTAGATACCACTAAAAAGGCTGAACCTTGTTGCTTCTAATTATATGTGTTTAAAGTAGAAAATATTTGATATGGAGCTATTTGGGAAACCTGCTGTGTTGTTTTTACTATCCAAAGACACTCAATATGGAGAATATATATCTGAGGTTTGTATCTGTTGGTGATATCACATCAAAGCATGGCTTATGAGGGACAAATGCATGGTTTATGATCAGTGTGATAAAACTTGAAAGTGAGGAATGGCCTGTGTAAAAATGTAGGCCAAAAATATGAACAATTATATACAAGTCTTATAATACCACCAAAAATATTCAGCTCACTTGAAGAGTTTTGGCTGTCTTTCTGAAATTCAAGAATAGACTAGTTGTGTATCATATGCAAAAGATTGGCCTGTACCAGACAAATGGAAAACATAGCTAATTTTATGATCAAATTGATATAACAGTTGAACATGTTGTGTATTAATGTATTCTTTGCCTACAGAAAATTCTTCTTTGACAGAAACATACCAAGACAGAATAATTTGCAGTTTAAATAAAAATATGTAAGTAAGTATGTTGCATATACATGTACTTTTTCCATTCTATTGAAACAAAAGCCAACGTAAACTTTGACACATCTACTGTTCTTTCCTTTTTCTTTAAGTTATAGTGACTTCATTATAAAAAATGGCAGAATATTTATATTTCATGAAACAAAAGTATAAAAAGTTTACTTAATATTTTTTCATTATTATTGCATACAGAGGGTAAGTCTGGCTAAGCAGCATATTTTTTACATAACTTCTGGCCAATGCCAAGTAGAATCCCCCAACGCATGTATTTGATTTCCCTGTTGAATAGAAGCAAACATGCTTATTAATTATAATAACTCTGTGATTCTTTAAGGCTGTCATGTCAATCTGGTTGTGCAGTTAGACAAAGATAGCACAGCTTTGACTCAGCATGTCACTTCTTACCTTGCCAAGCACAAGAAATGAGAGTAACGAGATTTGCAAAATGAAATATTTCCTGACAGTAACCTGCCTTCCAGACTGAAGAATCCTGCTATAAAGCCACCTTGACAAAAAGTGTATCATTCTTAGGACCCTTCAAACTAGTGGAGTGATGCAGCTTTATTATCAGACATTGTTCACTTCATCAAAAACGTCTCACTGCCACTGCACCTTATGTGGGAAAGGGGCTATACAAAAGCATACTATATTCCAATCTAATTCACACAATGGCTTTCTCGGTAATTAAGATCCAAGTACTGTTAAATTTCTAGGGATTTTCTATTACCATTATGAATCAAATGATTTAAAATGGCTAGATTAAAACAGTTGGTGTCACTGCTTAAGAAGAGGAGTGGAAAGTGATCTTTGAAAATGAAGAAATAAGATTTATTTAGAAATTCAGTTTATTGCCAAGTGACCACCACGAACTGATCTGAAAAAATAGATGGAAAGAAGATTTTTATAACTTTTCAGCTGATGGCAGTATGTCTTTTAAATTTAGCATTAAAAGCCTGTTCAGTGGTCATAAATATAAGCCAGGAGAATACATTTTGCAGCAAAATACTCGGTGCTGTCACACAGAGACTGGAATTTGACACTGACAATTGTTTTAGTGATGCTTTAGATTTTTTTTAAGGAAATTACTCACTCTGTCCCATATTGCATATTTTGTATTCAAGAATGGATGTTTCCATACATTCATAACAGTAACTTGAAGGCCAAAATCCACTCCCTCCTGATCAACTATACCTCCTAGCTTCATAAACCCCTTACAGAAATGTAGAAAACTGTTTGCCTTGTTTACTGGAAGAAGGGAGGAGACTTAGCTCCTACTTCTTAAGATCTTTATGACATGAAAGTATACAGTATATGCAGCAAAGCTCTCATTTGAGGAGTCTAAAGACTGCAATATTCTTCAGAAATAAATGCATGAGTCAGCATATTCAGCACAAAACCGGTCTCCAGGCTAGTTATCACCTTTTGAAAAACTACAAGAGAATTGATCACACAGTTTTGTCATTCCCTGTCTCTGTCCTCCATACACCCTTTCCTCAGATATTTATATAAATTGATAAAATCCCTTCAAGCCTTATCTTCTCCAGGTTGAGCATATCTCTCAGCATTTCCTCATAGCAGAGATGCTACAATTCCTTAAAAATCTTAGTAGCCTTTTGTTGGACTCTCCAGGAGAAGCCCAGAACTAGTTTCAGTACTTCAGGGTGGGACATCACCAGTGCTGAATAGAGATGAAAGATCACCACCTTCAACCTGCCAGCAACACTCTTCTTAATGCAGCCCAGGATACTATTGGCCTTTCTGGCTGAAAGGACATACTGCTGGCTTATGTTCAACTTGTGAGCCTGTCAGGACCATGAATCTTTTTCTGTATAATGTTTGTATTATTTTCCAGTTGGAAAGCCATGTGGAGTATTTTTAGTTTTTATTTTAATTTTGTGTTTTAAACTCAAGGACTATATGTCCACTCCCTGAAATTCAGAGAGCTCTCAGCCTTCTTATAGCCACCTCGTTCTTCCAAAGAGTAAGTCACTTCTGTTAAGTCTGATGTACTTTCACACAAAGGAACTAGTTCCCTGGGCTCATGTGGAGTCCACTGTATTTCTGTGCCTCTTAACAACCATTTCTATGATGATTCTAACTGTGAAAGGTAAACCAAGGGTACTCCTGTATTAACTGTGTGTTACTTTAACCCTTCCTAATGTTGGTGTGTTTGTACCCACTGGAGTCCCTATGCTGCAAGCTTCACTAATATTTGGTAAGAACTTAGCTTTTTGTGGCCACTATAGTAACACATAAATGAATTGCTGAAATGAGTCATAGATCTTTCTTCTATGCTCTAATGAGCCATTACACCTCCAGTCACCAAGTAACTCATAAAGTTCTTATTTCTGCATGTTTCAGGGATTTCTTCAAAGACTCAACGAGGTGATAATTTATGTTGATTGACACTAGATACAGGGAGAGAAGGCTGTTCATCCTTTCTCATGAAAAACCTCCACAAAAGAAGAGAGGACAAAATTATGCTTTCAGGTGTAGTCATCACACTGCCTCTCTCTGCCTTTCCATAGGAAGAATATGCTCTAGTGCAGCTCCACACAATCTGGCATGCTTTCCAGCTTCTCTTTTTCTTAAAAGCAGCTTATTATTATTTGGAAATAGATTGGAAGAGAAAAACTATACAGCTTTAGTTATTTGACTTGGGGTACTGACAGACCAACTAATCTTGACCAAACTTATGCTGAAGTTTCTGTTATACCCCCTGTAGCCACTCCTGGCTTCCTGTCACAGCCAACAGTCTGCAGAAGAAAAGCTGGCTGAACCCTCAGGCCTTTCAATGCAAAGTGGGATTCTGTAGAGTAAAAGTACCATCATAATAGCAAAAATAACTGGCCAGCCTTTGCCCTAAGCCAACTAAGACCCTAACAGACCTTCTCTCCTGTCAGTGCTGCTATTGCTACTGTCTTCAGCAAAGGAGAGAGCTGAAATGGTGAACCCCTCACTAGTTCTTGTCTGTCTTACTCTTTGGTTAGTTCAAATAGCTAGTGGCAGGACAATTGTATCCCTACCTCATCTGCCCAAAGTCCAAGGTCCTAACTCAACTAAGAATCCATCACCCTTCTCTTCACTGTTGTGTATTCTCATCCTAACCTAAATCTAACTAGCCTAAAATCCTGCTAACTAATGGGTGTCACAAAAGGAGGAATTTACTGAGGTCCCATTTGAGAGGTATTCACACCTCCTTGTATTTAGATAGGATGAATAATAGATAATGAGGCAGCACAATCACCACTAGAGAGAGCTCTGATACTAGAATTATGATCAAGCCCTATTTTATTTAAGTTCTACTGCAGAGTTCAGGGGCAGTTGTTTGAATGGATGTAGTGTCAGAAAGGGAAAAGCAATACAAAAGAGAAGAAACTGCAGTGTATTAGGGAATATTTTAGAATCAGTATTATTGGACTATGGTTGGTCTACAGAAAGGGAAGAGAGCGTTTTTCTGGTTTGGACTCTTTCCACTTTAATTCAGCAGTTTTTTGACACTCCACTTGCAATAGTTATTGCTGTTCAGCTTCTCTGCTTCATGGTTTATGACTTGATATTGCTTTCAGGAGAATATAAGATGAAAATAGAATACCGGAATTTGGGGGAAAATGACTTATGAATCATTCCATTTATTGGTGGTTTATACTTCAGTAAAGTTTATGCAATTTTCAGAACTTGGTACATCCATCCATGTATTTTGACTATATACATGGAAGGTACGTGTATTCTTCTTTCATTAACACCAAAAAATAAATATACCTGGGATACCAACACTGTGTAATAATTTTTGTGACTTCATTGTCATAGTCCAATACATCTTTACTGAATGGGTGATTTGAACACTATAAAGATAGGAATTAACAATGTTTGAATAAGTAAGGCTAGGTAGGCAATGTATAGACAGTCTGCCCATCATATCATCACTTCTTTCATCCACCCTGGCCTTAAAGACTTCCAGGGTTGAGGCATCCACAACTTCTCTAGGAAAACTATTCCAGTGCCTCATCACCCTTGCAGTAAAGAATTTCTTCCTAATATCTATTCTAAACTCTCCTTCTTTCAGAGAAAATTGTTAGTCAATACATCTATGTGCATTTAGAAAATAACAGGATAATGAGAAGCAGCAAAATTGGTTCTTTTGTGAATAAATTGCAATAAACCAAGCTCTTTGCTTCCCTTAGCTGACAAAAGGAAAGCAATGGATGCCACATATCATGGAATCATAGAATGGCTAACTTTGGAAAACACCTTTAAGATCATCGTGTGCAATTGTCAACCTTGCACTATTGCCATATTCAATATTGCCTATAATCTAACCTTTGATATCTAAGACATTCTCAACTCCTAGAACCTGGAGGAATGTGTGACACATGAAACCACTATGAGGTAGGTGTATAAATGGGTAGTAGGATAATGCCCAGCCTTGCAAACAACTCAGAAAGCTCATTGTGAAGAAAAGGGGGAAACAGGAGGAAAGGTTTTAGCGGTATATTTGAATTAATATTTCAGGCTCAAACATACTCTTATTTTATCCATAGATATACTGGAAGTTTGAAATTAAGTTTATTTACTACCTAAATAAGGTGTCAGAACATGTGTGTGTGTATGGAAGGAGGGGAGAGATGACATACGAGAGCTGTCCAGTTGATCAAAGGCCCATAACGTGGGCAGAGGTCTCACCAGCCGGTAGGTGGGGCAGTGGGCAGCATGGACTTTTGCTTTGCCTCACAAGGTGCTTGAACTCTGCTTGCAGCTGATCTGAGTGCAGTGGCAGTAGCTGTTTCATCTGTAGTCTCCTGCCTAAAGATTTCTGTGAAGCAGGACCTTAGAAGGAAGTGTAGTGCACAGAAGGAGAGAAATGTGTAGTGCCTTGGAAATTACAAATGAAAGCAGCAGGTTTTAAAAATTATGGTTTATCTATCTAAAAAACACCAGTTTTACATCTGTAACCATTACCTCTTTATAGCATCTTTTATAAACAGGTTCTTAAAATACTCATGGGTTGCTCTTTGGTAAAAAATGCAAAACAAACCTGAGATTTGAATGAGCTCACTTGAATCAGTAATATTATACTGATTTAACCCAGCTGAACATCTGTACCAGGATTGTACATACAGGACTATAACACTGTTCAGTAAAATCAAACACATAATACAGCTTAGACACTCTAAACAAGAAATTCATGTCTCTAAAGAGGTTTTAGCATTGCCTAGTGAATTGCAGTAGTCTAAAATATAGCTATTGTCACATATTTTACCTGCTCCACAATCCTCATTTGTGTAGACTGAATTTTAGATGAAAAATCCCCATAACTGATATTTGGAAATAAAGATTTAAGCATTCTTTTTTCAAATTGCTGGTGCTTTCAACAGATCAATGACATTGTCTTCATGGAGAGAATAGGGATTAAAAAAATATGCTCCATTATAATTACACTGAATTAGAATTAAAGAAAAGAAGATAGAAGGAAAGAGTAAAATATGTTATCAAAAATTTATTTTCAAGGAGGTTTCGGAAAAAGACAAAAGGTGAGGCAAAGGAGTACCAGAAGGAGTGTCTGTGATGTAGAACATGAGGTCTGTCACATCATCAGCAAAATTGTATTTGAATACAGTAAGGCTTTATCTCCATACATTAAAAAAAGCAGCCGTCACTGTCCTAAAGGGATTGACTGTACAATTTGAATGCCCTTTCATTACACATGAAGAAACTTGGAGGAGAAACTTATGAAAGAGGGAAGAAAATGCAGGTGCTGAATCCTGCCTTTTTTGCCTCTGGAAGAGGGTCACACTCTTAGACTAGGCTAGAATAGAATAAACTATTTCATTTGAAAGGGACCTACAATGACAATCTAATTCAACTGCCTGACTAATTAAAGGCTGAAGAAAGTAAGGCATGTTATTAAGGGCACTGTCCAAATGCCTCTTAAACACTGACAGGCTTGGAGCATCGAACATCTCTTTAGGTAATCTGTTTTCTTGATCTGGGTTCCTGTGAAAGGCTTGAAGATTTCCATCTCAGCCAAACTCTGAAAAGCGGGAAATTCATGGACACCACAGTGGAAAGTGCACTTAAAATGCAATTTAAAGCTAGTAACTCAGGGCTGTTTCTGTCACACAAGTGGGATGCAAACATTTATTTCAAAATAAATAGAGTCAGGGAGGTTGAGATAGGAATAGAGACACTAAAGCTCCAGTTTCACAGCTTTAACCACTGCCTTTCATATCTTTCATAATCAGATCTTAAAATACTCTCAGGTTTCACTTTGGTAAAAAATGCAAAACAAAACTGAGATTTGAATAAGCTCACTTGACACAGCAGAATAAGAGCAACAGCAACTAACAGACCTGTAGAACTAAGGCTTAAAAAATAATCTTGGAGGGAATTAATGGCCAAGTTCTGACAATATTCTAGGGTCAAACATGGATGCTTTTTAAATTGGGTGGATGAGAAAGAAGGAAATTTTAATGATTTGAACATTTGAAAGACATTGTAAAGATAGAAGAGTTAATTGCATGTGAATTTCCTAACCTAGATACAAACCTAGATATAAACGTTTATTTAAAGTTAGAATTTGGTGTATATTTGACCAAATCTTATTGAGAGTCCTAGTCTTTACTTTCAGTTTTAAACAAATTTCTATGCTTTCCAGGATAAGAACAAATGAAGAGCTTCATCTGTGCAACTTCATGTGTACTCAGCTGTCATTTGCCCACACAGGATAATAGTTAGTTTTGTAGCGGGCATTATTTTCTTGATATTGTTTGTCCTTTACAGTTATATTTAACAGCATGTGATGTTAGCTTTTCAAGCTTGAGTAGCAACCAATTCTAACTAAAACTATACTCTTACAAAAAAACTTTAAAGGCTCAGAACCAGATAGAAAAGAAGAGAGAATGCATTGCACTTAGTGGCCCTGATTTTTAACCCAATCTCAAGACATAAGAAGGCATGGATTTTTAATATTTGAGTAGGTCTACCAAGTTCTAAATATTTAGGACTGGCCTATAGCAAAACTACATGTGAAAAAGTAGAGCCTGAAAACAGAAGGATGTGAAGTACAATAAATTAATTGATTTGGAAATGAGAAGAAAGAATGAAACAGGAGGTAAGAGATACAAAAATAACACCAACTAGTAGGAAAGAGGTTCTGACAAGAATGTACTAGAAAATATCTGGCTATTTCTGAGGCAGCTGACAGTATTATCAAACTCCATCTATCATGAAAGCAAGGAATGCAAACAGATATTTATTAAACATGGTGAATTTGTAAGACAACACAACTTTTGGTGGTACAGGATGCTAAAACTTTGAAGCTGGCCAGCAGAAAATGCACCATCTGTTGAACAGGTGAAAGCTCTGGACAAGTTTGGAAGAAAACTCAAATATAAGCCAGCTTTGGAAATTCTCCAGCAATTAAAAAGGTGTGAGAAATCTTCACAACAACTTCACTATTGCAGTCATTGTTCTACCACACTTATTTAAAGAAAACATCAGAAAATAGTACATTTTATCTTAATATGATTTATTTAGAACTTAAAATTCATGTCTTGCTGTAGTTCTGTCCCTTCCAGTCCTTCTGAATGTTTTTGTTTGTTTGGTTGGTTGGTTGGTTTTTGTTTGTTTGTTTTCAAGAACAACTGTCAAAAATCTGAAACAAAGTATTTATTGTAGTGTCATTTTACTTTCCCAAACCATTACAAGGCAGAAGAGTCTGGTTTCTTACAAAGTCAAAGTGGTTTTGCCATCACTCACTGCAGTTCACCTATTTGAAGAACAATTTATTGACAGTTTTTACTTAAACTTAAGCAAGAACGGAGAAGCAATTATTACACTGAATTCACAGAGCATGCTGAACCTTGCTAATGCTCCACTCATCAGACTAATCTATTGCAGTCACTTCTTTCTCTTTGGTCTCCAACTAGGACAGTGGTTTTCTGTGTCATACACTTATGAGGAAAAAAGAGGGGGAAAAAAGAACAGACTTACTGTATCTCTTCAGGTTTACAACTGCGTCTCCTTCAGCAGCAATGCCAGGAAATTGTAAACACATATAAAACCTTTTAGTGTAAGTACAGTCTCTTAATTATAACTATTCTCTCTCTTAAATGTAGCTCTCTCAATTTTAATCTAGTAACATTTTGCCCTGGTGGCAGGTATCCAAATCCATCGTTACAGTGCAGGATGATTCAGTGGCTTTCTAGCCCCACAAGAGTCTCTACTTTATCAAAATATGGCAGAGGAGAAGACAGGAAGTAAAATGATGAGGGAATAATTGAAACAGAGGAATTAAACACACCAAAAACAAGAAAGCTGACTCGGTCAGTAAGTCAGAACTGCTGACTGAAGTAAACCTCAATACCAAATAGCTTGGTATTTCCTAAGGGAGTTGTGCAAAAATGGCTGATTGGCAAAAAGGCAGAAAAAAGAAAAAATTGATTCTATCTTCAGGAAAGGCTATGAAAGACACAAAGTTTCCCTAAAGACTGTATTGAGTATGGCTTCCTGTAGGGACCATTATTTTTCTTGTTTACTTAAGACTTTTTATTCTTAGTCATTAAACTAAATGAATTAAACACAAAAGTAGTAACTGGGTAATATTTTACCAAAATGAATTCTAACACACAGCCCTTTTTCCCTTAGTTTTGATTTTGATGAAGTTTTGAATAGTAATATCACGAAAATAAGATTGACAGTCCCACTGTTACTTGACAATGTTTTTATTTTCTTCTTAACTGCACATTATTTCCTGAGCTATGACGTGCAGTCTATCACTGTTCAGCGTTTTGACCAGATCAGTAGGATCTGAAAGTCAGTCAGACCTTCAAAGTGCTAAATTACTGGACTGAGTTCTGTCCTTGATAAAGGATAACAGTATCACCATTCATGTAACTGACATGCTGCTTGGTCTCAAACTGAGGGAATGAGCTTTGGGAACCCTGCAGAAGTTCCTAACTAGTCTCTCCCATCTGGAATGATCTCTGAAGGTTATGCAAAAAATGAATAAAAACACTTCTGTGATTACTGCACATCACAAGTCTGCTTCAAGGATATGCAGAAGAATTCTGACTCTTAGATTACCAACCCTATTACTCTTTTTTCTGAAAGATAAACTCCTTTCTTTTAAAATACATTTCTAATAGATGCAAGTTGCTAATCATTTAAACTAATATAAAGTCCAGAGAAAATAAGCCAGTGTACTTTTTTTTTTCCTGAGGGAAGGTAATTTGAATAAATTATCCTTCAATGCATGTAAAACTTAAAGAGAAATTTTGGAAACACAGGGGAATAGAGCATTAAAAGCTTTAGGCACCAAGATATGTGAGAATATTATCAATACCCACAATTTTATAAAGCACCAATTTATTAACATTCTTTTTAGGGATTTGGTACTGATATTTTCAGGCTGAAGAAGAGAAGATGAGGGACAAGATAGGTTTTATTCCATAGTGGAAACTGTTGTTGGACCCAAATTTGCCAAGGAATTAATCAGCAGCAATAATAGCAAAAGAACAATATAAATAAGGTGACAAAACACAACAGGAAAAAAATCCAGACACGCTGGACAGTTTGGTTTTATTCTGAGCTGAATTCAGAAACAGCAAGTCTCCCACCTCTAAATTACAACATTTGATCATATTTTAAAAGCATGCTTCTACCGCCTTCTTAGACTGATGAGCACCTGCATGATTTCCATTTTATCAAGGGAACTATCTGTATTGCAAAGCAAATCGCAGTGTGAGCAGTGGTGGCATCAATGAATATCAATAGTGGGTGGACTGATGATCCAGCACTAGCATGCCTGACGCTTTCAGTAATCAGGATACAATTCCTTGCTCTGTCATCAACTTCTACAGCAATAGAAAAGTCACATAAGTTAAATATATTTGAAAGATGCAGATGGATGCGAGTTCAATCTCAAAAAGTTTTAACTGAGCACTCTGGAAGCTCTTGAGAAACAGTAGTTAAGTGCTGCTAAACTAATACCAATTGCCTTTCAGAAATCGTGTACCACACCACGTTAGAGCAGCCATTTGGCTTCTCTTCCAGACCTGGCTCGTATACTACCATATGATGGCACAGTGAGTTCACGTCATAGACTCCCAGTTATCTCATACTATTCCGATTGTTGAGTTAGCGTATTTAGATAAGTGATTTCTCGTTATTTGAGACATGGTAAATCACCATAACTCACCATCTGCGTGCCTCTATTCTTTGGCAAAGTCAAACAGTAGGAGTCGTGTGTAATTTGCCTTAAGCCATGCTGTGTTCTTTATAACTGTGATAGCTAATAAACCACTCTGAACTACATTACACAGGCAGTTTCTGTGAGTCACCTGAAAGCCTGCATTGCCCTTTAGAAACACCAAAGCCAACACTAATCTGGCTGGTCTAGCTGACAACAATGGGAATTCTTCTCTGAGTAAGCCAGATGTGAAGCAAGAGGGGACAAAAGTTCAGTATTGCCCTGTTGTTTCACTTCAGCCTAAACCACAACCTTGTCCAATACATGCCCCCTTTTTTGTGTGAGGAAGCTACAGATATATGCCTCTCTAGCCATATCCCTTTCATTCAGACTAAGGTTATACCACCGGTCCTAAGCCTTGTAATGATTGAACTTTGAAAGCCTAGGATTTCCTTATCTTACAAAGGCAGGTTTTTTTAAACAGATGTAAGGTGTAACAAATATATGGATGGTATTTTAAAATTGTAAGCCTTTTTTTGTTTTTGGGGTTTTTTTAGATAATGATTATAGGAAAATATAAAGACTTTTCATTCTGATATTTTCCATTGATATAAAAGAATGTAACAGAAACTAGATAGTTGTGCTTTTATGAGGAATAACTTTATATCCAGTAGTAAAAATAAAGAATAGTAAAAATCTGAGACGATAAATTCAAATAGGAAGAAAACTTGATTTAAAAATACTGCATTAGATAAAACTAAAAAAAAAAAGAAAAAAAAAAGAAAGAAGAACTGTCCAACTAAAGCTCCTGTATTGCTCAATTAAAAAAAAGTTAAAGAGACTATCATACAGAAGATGCTGGCATTTAAAAATTGGAAAGCTTTTTCAGCTGAGGAGAACAAAAAAAAAATCCATAATACATGACAGGTCAAATAGAAGCAGGAAATTAAAAGAGCTAAAAAAGAACTTGAAGAGCATCTTGCAAAGGATGCTCAAACTGATAATGAGAAGTTATTAAAATGCATCAAAATCAGCCAGCTAGGGAATTGGTGGGATGGTTTGATGACAAGAGGTTTAAAAGGGGAACTCATGAATGATAAGACCATAGTGGAGAAATTCAATGAAATACTGCTTTCACTTTTAATGCATGTACAAGATGCTGGGGAATTTCACACACCTTGTAAATTCTTTGTAGCAAATAGATCAAAGGGAAAATGCATGAAAGACAAAGAAACCTGAAAGTAAAGATTTCATGGTGGGCTGATTCCCTTCTCCCTGGCTCTGTAGAGACTGAAACCAGCCAGTGCTGTCTGTGGCCCTGTCCTGCACTACAGTGCTTGGACTTGATGTGTTTGGAAACTGAATGATTAAACCTTGACCGAAAATGGATCTGTTTCATGGATATGTGGGCAGTCCTTCCTCCAGTAACCGCCTAAGTTAACCCCTAGCTCCTTGACTTGCCCTCAAAATCTTCATATTTCTCTTGGAACATTTACTTAAACTAGGACTGAAGCAGTGCTCCTTTGGCCTCTTCCTGGCAAGAGTACCTTTAATTTCATCAACACATTGGAACTACAGTTTGAGGAGTAATTAATTCTTCCTGTGGGTGGCAGTCTATGTGCCTAAATAACAGGTTTTTTACTTCAAATTTCTCTGCTCTTTGAAGTAACTGGTAAAGCATTAGCTGTTGAAGATTCTACAGAATATCTAAACAGGACAAATGAAGTCCTTTAGTGCAATAACTCTACTTATATGACAAACATGAAGTCTCTCAGCTACAGAATTTCATGATCTAGTTGGTGTCTACATATCCCCTGCAGCTATAGAGCTTAACAGAAAACCTCCATAATGAGCAGGGAAAATTTAAAAAAAAAAATATTTAAACAACAACAACAAACCAACCAACCAAAAAAGCCCAAACTCCAGTGAGTAGATGTTGGTAAAGAGAGTTAATTCAAGGCCACAGGATGCCACTTTTATTCATCTCTGCCTTTCCCCCTAAGTAGGCATAGAATCAGGAGCACAAGCTTCTTATCTACAAATGATTTCTGAACACGCAGTTCAGCTTTGGCTTCTATATTAACTAAAATCATAGCTGACATTGTTAATTTGTCCAAACAGCTGGACAAAATACAGTTAGATTTTTTCCATGTTTCAAAAATCACTAGGGGAGCTTATTATAAGAACCAGTGTAGCAGAAAGAAAACTCAAATTATAAACAGGGTAGCTATTATGAGAGAGGAATCTTTAGATCAATATGTTTTGTGCAGAGCCTGAGACAGTGATCTGTAGTGCTTCTTTCACATACACATTTTAGAGAGATCTTATTATCTTACAGATTTTTAAAAATTTGTATTATGATTTTATTTCTTTAAGAATAAGGATCTGAGAAGTTAGCAGGCACCAACTAGCCAACTCACATTTTTGGGGAAGACTGCCCTATCCTTTCCAAAAGGCAGGATAATGACAATAGAAACAGGCTTTTTTCCCCTGAATTACATGCAGTCAACAAAACATAGTCTTGTGATTGAAGTATTGGATAAGAGTCTTGATGATCTACATTCAGTTCCCGGGTTTGCCACAATATTTGTAGACCATTGTGGGCAGGTACTTTGTGTGAGATTCAGTTCACTTCCTTTTTCCCAGCTGTAACGTAGGCATCAAGGCTCTATCTATTATCACTGGAAATAAAAGTACTTTCAGAAGGCAGCTCCTTCTTTCCTAGCAAGCCTAGCTTCTGGATGGCTAAAATTCAAGAGGTGGTCTTCAGATTTTCATTCGTAAGAGGAAGAGAAATGCTGAAGAGTATTAAAAGCTGGGCATTTTGTAACATTTTGCACAGAGATGAATACTCAGTACTTGCCACTATCCTGGCTAAACAGACTCTTTGCAGATTGGCTCTGAGATAGCAACATGGAAAACTCTCTTAGTTAAAAGATATTCTCACATGTTCATGTCACTTACAGTGCAAATTCTCCAATGGTCTCCTGTGGGAATGGAGCACAAACATTCTCCCTGAGCTTGACAATATCCCCATCAGAGGGCAAGCATCTGTGGCTTCCTTCATATTATGCCAGTTGGCTTGGACTGCGAGATGGACTCCTCTCACTTGCTCATAGACAACTTTTCTGAGAGCAATCTCTGATAAAACCCTTTTGGATGAAACTCAGTTCAGAGGGGAAGCAAGAGATCCCAAGAGCATCTTTTGCATCCTGCCACACCGTGAACTTTGCCCAGCATTATATGCTTATCACAAGAAGGTACTCCACAAGTGAAAGAGAAATGTAGCTCAGCTTAAAGCTATTCTCTGCTGTGGGCTCTTTTGGGGCTCATTTACGTTGCCAGACTCTTCTCTGATGCTTCATGCTAGCTAGGATGGTAATGATTTTCTTTCAAACTACTAACTTTGTTCCAAAATCAAAGCACAGTCACGTTTAGCTTTCCATTTTCCTGGCTAGGTTTATCCTGCTCAACTAGATGGAGTTTCCTGCTTTTACTCAGATAAGGCATGTAATTACTTGGTAAAATTTAAATGTGATTTCTTTAATTTAATTTATGATTATAGGCTTTTCATAACTACATAAATTTATTGTCTTACATGTGATAAAGACTGTATCCTCGCAATGCTCTTATGGAATACCCTGTATTATGGGCACAGAATGGAGATATGAAGGGTTTGTCTAGAGATGATACTCTAAAAACGTAAGCCTGATTTTCTTACATGGAAAAATGACCAAACACAAGGTTATAGCATCGGTGTGGCAGCAAGTCCTACTCCATAAACCTTTTTGAGAGAAAGTATGTGTTACATTAAGCTCAATACTGCACTAATGCAACCATAAGGCTTTCAGTCAGCTCAAAATGCTCAGATGCAAAATTACACCTTTTGCTTTAGATAGAACCATAAGATTAGAGCATATTTAGATTCAAAGGAAGTTTGGGAGGTCTTTTGTCCAATTACCTGCTGAAAGTAGTGGAGTAAGATGTGACATCAGAGTAGGTTTTTCAGGGCTTTATCCTGATTGGTCTTGAAAACGACAAAAGCTAGACAATGACAACTTCTCTGGACAATGACCCAGTGCCTGACAGTACTCATAGTGAATAATTTTTTTCATATCAAGTCAAAATCTGTCTTTTCCTAGTTTGCGTCTGTTGTCTCTTGTCCTCCTGCCATTCACTGCTGTGAAGGGCCTGACCTGGACTTACATTTCAACGTAATATTAATTTTTGAAATTAGTAATGCATATTACAAATTATTCAAAAGGGCTGGTACTAATTGAAATATTACTGATGCACTTGTAAAATTCTTGTGGTCAAAACATGCATTAAATATCTGAAGAATAGGAATGGAGACAGTATGTCTTGATTCCCAGTTGTGTGCCTTGCCTACTAATCAATTTGGCTACACTGACAAGAGCTTGTATTGCAGTGTCACATGTAGTTCACTGTTGCTTTTCATCCCAAGATGGAATCTCAGTTAGGAGAGGATTACTTTTCCCTTTTGTACACCTTCTTTCTCCCTCTATTTACTCTTTTGTTGTTGCTATTCTTTTGTAGTTTTATTCAATTTTGAAAGCTCCCCATTTCAACCTCCTTCTTAAAGAGATTTTCGATTAATATCAATTCCTCTCTCTTTATATTATTTGGTTTCTCTGCTCTCTGCTTCATGATGACGTTTTGAAATTTAAATCAGGTTTCCTCTTACTTCACGCTGACCACCTTGTTTAGTTAAAAACTCAGTGTTGAAATGAGCAATGCTGATCTTATAATACGTCCCAGATATTGATTAAAATTGTATTAACACATTTATGCAAGCAACTTTAAGAATTATTAGGTCTGAAAACATTAAATAAAATCCTCCTTGATTTTGTACAGAAATAGCCTGTTTAGCCTAGAGAAGAGAAGGCTCAGGGGCATCTTATCAGTTTATACCAAAACCTGAACAGACAGTACTAAAAAGACAGAGCCAGGTTCTTTTCAACAGTTCCCAGTGACAGGACCAGAGACAACTATCACAGACTGAAACACAGGATGTTTCCTTTGGACATCAGGAAACACTTCATCAGCATGAGAGTGACAGAGCACGGACACAGGTTGCTCAGGGAGGTTGTGGAGTCTCCAGTCTTGGAGAGAAGGAATGGAGTTATTCAAATGCCATCTGGACAAGGTTCTGGGAAACCTGATCTAGGTGTCCCTGTTTGAGCAGAGGTGTTAGACTGGGTGATCTCCAGAGGTCCCTTCCAACCTCAATCATTTGGGAGTGCAGAGAGGTGACTGTCTAATGGTGAGTGTCTAAGAATATCAGTCAGATAGTAAAGGCTGTGTGTCAGACTTTCTTCCCTTCTTTATATGTATTTTCTCAAATTTCAGACAGTGTTATCATTTCATGGTATTTCTGTCTATCAAAAAAAATTGATGATAACTCTAGTGAATAAAAATGTCAATAAAATTAGATTATGTTTTACTTGTGATTTGCTGGAATTTCTAAACAGTGAAATTACTTCACTTATAATTCCCCTGTGGAATTACTGAATGTCATGTGTGTAGTCCTTAAATTACTGGCACAGAAGACTCACAATTTGCAGCAATTGGAGTTACAACTATGTGTGGATAATGCACATATAAAGGAAAGGCTATGAATCATTATCCTACTTTGGCACAGATTTTAAGCATGAGTCCTTCCGCTTTTTGTTCATTGGAATACTTATTTTCTAAGACTGACATTTTTGAGGAGGTATGAACAGGGATTGTCTGAGGCTGGGAGATATACTTGAAGAGTTTTTACCTCTCATTGATTCCAACACTTTGTTAACCTGCTTTAATACCTATGAGTTTATTAAGATGGTATATAACTTGGATCATCTATGTCTGTACAAGAAACTCTGAGGGACGTGGGATTATCTGAATATGGTGTGCAAATACACATGTACAACATGCTGTCATGCTAAATCATTTAGTACATCATTCACAGCTATTACTGTATCCCTTTCCAATCCCTAGAGGAAAGATATAGCTGGTCATCCATAATCCTTCAGATTAGGAGTTATGAAAAGATATTTTTGCAATCTATGTAAAATTTTTAATTTAATATTTAGTGTATTTTTCTTTAATACTGTAATAAAATACTGTTATAAAATAATCTATAAATAAAATTTATTTAAAATGTTTTTCCTATAAAAAAATATACTTATTTTTAGATTTAGAAGATTCTGGTTTAATCCCTATGCCCCTGTCTCAATTTCCTCAATAACCACAGTTAATCAAGAAAATCATATTGAAAGGAAATAATAAGGAACAAAAATTTCAGTTATGAATCTTACTCATCATGTGACCATAAAAGTTATAATCTGAAATTAAACACCTCTAATTGGTTGTTCATAAAATCATTGAAAATATGATATTCTCAAACAATTTTCAAAGTCCTGCACACTTCTACTGAAGATATTTTCTTCTATAATAAACACTGGTGATTTTATAGCTGTTATTTAATTTTCTTTGGCAAGGTGTTATCAATGAAAAAGACCACCGCTTCAGAATTTTACCTGCAGTTTCTTATGTAAGTATCATCACTATCGTATGCAAGCACTAAAGTCTGTGAAGGTTTTCGTCATCGTGATATTCCTTCCTAGGAAAGGAAAGTTATCTTCCTGCTACTAAGAAGATAATGTAAGAAATTGAGACCTTTACTGTGAGTGCAGTTCAGTATCCTAACCATGACAGAGGTGTTCAAAGTGCCCCAAGGTGTCTGGCACATCTGCCTAGAGTTGGACAGTGAGATGCACAAGCCACAGGAGACAAGCAAAGTATCAGCCAGATCCCAGGTGGGATACTGCAGGTCATCATAAGATACCTATATCTGGGTAAACAAATTGAGTTCTAAATATGAATCAGTGCTGTAGAAGCAATTGTATTAAAAAATATCTCAATTCTGACTCTAGTCAATAGGTTATCCTTTTCTGAAACTTATGTTTTTAGAGATAATTCTGTCATTGTAAATAGTCTTGCAGAAGTCATTGTTATTAGGATTATTAGTATGATGTATTAAACTAACAAGAAAATTTTGGTGGAACAGTTTCTTTCCATTTTTTGCAGAATTTGAGGGCTTAGGGGTTAAATCTATTGTTATGTGAATACAGCTTTCAAGATCCCCATGCAAATACTTTTCTCATAAATACATATTTGCAAAAGAGTCTGGAACACTATCTCTTTCATCAAACATTATTCTGCTGAATATTCACGGAAAGCAAACAAAAGGGGTTACAAATACTTGCAAGAACAGATTTACTAGATGTAGCTGAACAAGTATTAGTGAATATGGGATTTTTTTCAGTAATCTTGAAGGTATTGAGCTTTTTCAGGGTAACTAGTGACTCTGCTAGGCATCTCTCACTTTCCTTCTCCTCTAAAAGCCTCCAACACATCTACCTCGGTACTTCTCCATTCAAGTTGTCATTCAAAGGTAAAGAATATATGGACAGAGTAATAACAGAAGAATTGCTGCTTGTGAAGGATGTGATCAGGATACACATCTCAAGAGCTGGATATGTGTTCCAAGGTTTGGACGCCTTGTCTAATATATGAACCCCACTAATTAAAGAAAGTAATGAAATGCAAACACTTGATTTCTCAATGAGTCTAAACACTATAGACAGCCTGCTCCTAAAAGATCTCCCACGAATCTCCTTAGATTTCATGTTTGCCGCTCGCATCTCTTGTCAGGTAGTGAACCTGTAAGATCATCCCTAACTCTGATCAGCAGAGCACATATTTTTTATGCAGACTAGCTGACTTTATTCAAAAGGACTGGAAATATATATATTAAAAAAATTCAAAACATTTATCAGTGTTTGATTGTTTCATAGGGGTTTTTTTCTGTATTTTGGTGGGGCTTGCTTGTTTTTTTCCCCCTTTGTGTTCTGTCTTCAGCAGAAAAACCTCGATTTCCTTAAACTTCACTTTAAAATTATGCCACTTCCAGCATATATATATTTCTAAAATATCAGATTTCCCTCTGGGGTAAACCTGAACTGTTCATGGACGTCTCAAAAATAAATCCTTAGCAAGCATGGAGAAATCTGTAACCTTTCTAATATGTGCACTTCAGGAGATGTGCAAAAATTCTCTTACAGAAATGGACTTCACCTGTAGGCCATTCGATAATACTCTCTGGTTTGCATTGTATCAGTTTGGGTGTGATAACATTGACTCAGAATCTAAAACCATTTCTTCTCTAATCTTTGCAGAGAAGGCCAGGAAAACATTAAATACTACATGTCAATAAAGTGTTTCCTGAAGCAACATTACATCCATACTATGATTCTAAAGTCCCTCGGCAATGATATTTAAGATGTCCTTACTAAGGATTCCCAAATACCTTTCAGGATTGCATGAACAATCACAAGCCTTTAAAGATATTTTCATTTGACTTCTGATCTATATTTAGTAGGTTTAAAAATAGTGCTAATAGTTATGACAGTGAGCTTTCTCTAATTATGCTTTTGGAACAATCCAACATATTCCAGTGTCAATCAGTTGCTCATTTAAACCTGGTGGTAAATTCATTCCTAATATTGCCCATAATAATTACTGTACTTCCCTGAAGACACATTTTTACTGGTTTTAGCAGAGCTTTGCAATATATACTTATAAAAATCTAGGAAAACATTGTAGACATTTGATTGGTGTTTTACAATCTAAAGTAAAAGATACTTAGTACAAGTATTTGACAAAGACCCATTAAACAAATCAATCATGTATCTGTGTCAGAGCCGCTGAATGTTCCAAGTGAATATATATATTCATATATATTCCTACTCAGATATATCAGAAGGATTTGATACACTGTGATTCAATTATCCACTTCTAAATGTGTGTATGATATTGCCATTCAGGTCAGAAACCTAACTTTGGAGGACTGCCTAGTTAAGCCAGCCATTTGGGGTTAATGTCTGATAATTAGGACTGTAGCAGGCTGATCTACTTCAATAAATACCATCCAAATCAGAGACAAGCCAGCCCTGTTTCACAGAGAGGAACATAACAAACATTCTCCAGGCCCAGCCTGGTACTGTGAATTGTTGAATTTTGATGCCTGAGTCAGAAGAGTAAATAAGCAAGCGGCATGAAAGAAGATTTTAAGGGGCAGGGTACTTTGACAGTCAGGGCAATTTGATTGCTTATTCCACCAGAATGGGAGATACTTACTTTTTCTTTAATTTCTCTTGAGAGACAAGGGAATCTTGTTATCAGGACTGAGGACTGACCTGTTGGACTGCGATAATTTTACAGGCTATCAAGGAAGCTAAAAGGAATACTGTAATGGAGAGCAAGAAGTCCAAAGGAGGTGAGATTTCATGAAAAGTAAAGAGGGCCCAAGGGATATACTGAAAACAAGTAGATATGTAATTAGAAGGTATTACCTAAATAAAGTAATTTTGGAATAAGGGAGTGTTTGAATACTGCAAGGAAAGAGCAGATAAGTGACTGAAGACAAAAGGGCCAAACTGGTGTGGGAGGAAAATACAAGAATCTGAGGAACTGCTCATGTTCCTCTTGAGAAAACAAATTTTTTTTGTGTTGTGGGGTTGTTTTTGGCTTTTGGGACTTTTAAATTATTTATTGCTCACAAAGACAACTGCAAAATATTTCTTTTAGAAGCTTTGTTCACTGTTAACTGGGTTCTCAAAGCAGATTCTGTAAAGGTCCCAAAAAGGCAGCTAATGTAATGACAAAAAGATGGGGATGTGACAGGATAATATTAACATTACTCTTATGGGGTAATTACCTTTGAATCTTCTGCTTTTTTCCTCACTGCCTATCGGAAAGGTGTACTATAATCATTAATGTGCTTTTAGCTTGTTTTTTAATGAAAAAAACTCTTAAACAATCAAATGACTGTGAGTCACCACAGATGGGTTTCTCTTTACCTATGATGCCCCTAAGGACAGTTTTCCAAAGGTCTCATTCACTAATTCTTTAAAAAGATTAAAGTTTTCTATTCCAAAGTTCAGGATCCTGACTTTGCTGCTTGACAGGTCCACGCTCTTTGGGACAGGATTTTATGGAGGAAGAAAGAGATTGCCTACAACTTCAGACTCTCACCTTTTAACACTCATGCTGGCACATGCAACCAGTATGGTTGTATCAGTAGCTGAAAGTGAATGTGCACTTGCAAACATGGGCAGACACATAATAGAGGGAGGCATGTGAAACATATGCAGACTTTTATCCTCAGTCTGAGACGAAATAAACAGAAGAAGCAAAACTGACAATGACTATCAGGTTCATTCCTGTGTTTAATTTCTTTATGTTTTAAACCTTTTACCAAGGAATAGTATTTTCTTCAATTGTTTGAAAACATGATTTGGCCTAATTTCATTTTTATATCGAGGTGGTAAGTAGCTACTTAAAAATTTTGAGTACATAATATTTTACCTACTTAAAGGTGCTTAACAATTATGAAATCATGCACAATTACCAAAACCCACTGATTTTTAAAAGACACATGAGAACATCCTCTTCTTTTTGTTAAATATACGTTATAGGAGTGCAGACTTCCAAAAGACACATCTAACAGTTATAAGTAATATTGTCTTTTAATATCTAGTGTTTATCCTCTGCAAATAGGTGATTTAAGGCTTGTACTAGACCACAAAGACTGTGTTTGAGCCATTTACAAGTACTAATCTACCAATCAGTAGCGTGCCAGTAATTTTAATTTTCTCTGAGTATCATGTGCCTAGACTCTCAGATTTTAAGTATAAATTTTGTACTGCAAATGCTAATATTCATCACTTGATGAATAAAACCCCATTCTTAACTCTGTTTTGGAGAGGCTGTAATAAACAAAAAGAGAAAGATTAACAACTGCTATTTGACTGCTCTGGACTAAACCAAAATGATAATTCAATGAGAAAATTGATTAAAAAGAACAGGAATTAACAACTCCTAGTTCCTGTACTTCATTCCAATTCTGATATTGCTGAGATTATTAGGTCACGCAATCAAGGCTCTTAGTGAGGATGCAAATTAAATATTTGTTCTTGGAGAAGAACTGACTTTGTTGTAAAAGGCCTTGGGTAGCTGCAGAAATAGTCTGCATGGAAAATTGCTCTGGAAACTCCAATATGAAAATGTAAGCTCTTTAACAATGTTTTAGGCAAGCTTACAAGAAGTCATCAAAGGTTCCAACTCTACTCTATCTACATATCTAAAAATTTACATGGATTTCCTCAAATTAACACTCCATAACAAAAAAGAATATTTTTTTAAATCCTCAGCTAGTTTTAGTTAAGCCAGACTTCATGTCTGTTATTTCCCCAGTCTCAGACAGGTTTGTGCATGCTGTGCAAGTTTGTCAAAATTTTATCCTGCAGCCACACAACTAAAAGAGAAAAAAAATAAATTACCAGTTAAAATTATTTCTTCATGTTTTTTGGTAATAGATCATATATTGTCTGCATTCCTCTGATTAGGTTCTCCCAGAAGATACAACTATGGTGAAAGGAGTTTGGAAGAACAGAAAAAAAGCAATTCACTCTTTTGTCTTTCATCAGAAACCATCTTGTTGATATTCACATCTTATTACAAATGTGTCCCTAAGACTTATGGATTCTTATTTTAAATAGCACTAATTATCAATGGATGATGTCAGGGGTTTGCCAAACAATTCCCCCCTGGGGCTGAAAATAGTTTTTTCCGGGTGAATTTCTCTCACACCCCACGCTACTGCTATAGGTTGAGAGAAAGTTTATGCAGAAAAAAGAGATCTGATTGGGGAGAAATAATATTAGGATTTATTACGAGCAAGATAAAAACTAAAGAACTATACCTACAACAATTCTAATTAGGCAAAAATGTTATGTATTTACAGAACTCCCCCCCCTTTGTATCATTCCAGGAGGAGAAGCAGTCTCTTTTCTACTTTCAGAACTACAGGTCTTCCAAACAATTCTGTAGCATTTTGTGAGTTCCTCTCTGTTGTCTCTTGGACAACAACTCCGACTTGTTCCAGCCGGAATTGTCTCTTTTTGTCTCTTTCTCTTCTATGTCGACCTCAGGGCTGGGCCTACCTCCCTCCTGGGATAAGGCTGAAGGCTCTGGGTTACCCAGATCCTGTAAGGTCTTCCATGGATTACGAGGGGACACTTGCTTTTCCATGGTCTTCACCACAGGGTCACAGCGGATAATGGTTTTGAACCCACCCCTGTTTTCTGTGGGGTCCCTTCCCAGGGGGACAGTCCGTGATAGACTTCTCTGACGTGGGTCCACCCTTAGGGCAACAGCTCTTCCATTCTCTGCTGTCCCGTAGGGTCACAAATTCAGCTGCACCAGCATCGATCCCTCACTGAGACACCAAGATTCTACCCAGGCCATCTCGCTCCAGCGTAGGTCTCTCTCTCCACGGGCCACAGTACAGCAAGACTCTGTTCTTCCACAGGTGGCAGGGATTTTTAGTTTCCAGTCTTTTCCCTGCTGAAGGGAGAGAGGGAGAGAGAGAGAGAGAGAGAGAGAGGGGGAGAGAGGGGAGAAAAGGAGTTCCTCCCCGCTTTGGGCTTCCCTCTCGTCTGCCAGCTTTGACTTTGGAAGCTCCACTGTCTCTCTGGCTGGAATTCTTTCTGCAGCATGTTTCATCGAAGTTCTTCTTTAAAGTTTTTTTTCTCTATTCTGTTGCATGTCTCGGCCAGGGGAGCTTCAGTGCCACCCCTGCCCCCACCTGGGGCCTGCTGCCTCCTCCCTACATGGCTTCTAATTTCATCTGTGCAACAAATCTTCTCCTCCGTTTTCTTAAATATGTAATTGGCAAAGGCGTTACTAAAACTTTTGATTGGCTTTGGTCTGGAAATTCACCTGGAAAAAACTATTTTCAGCCCCAAGGGGAGCTGTTTGGCAAACCCGGGACAGGTGATAGTAGCAAATTGTTAGTCTCAGTCAACAGCTCAGCTCAACAAATCAGCTTCATGCTGCACTGAGTGATCAAAGGTGACAAAATCAAGACCAGGTACCACAGGACCAGAGGGTAAAGTATATAAAATTAATTTCTGAATTTTCTTGATCTATGGGTGGTTTAAATCAGACACTGAAATTGCTTTTTTGTTTTAAACATGTTATTAGGAAGGACTGCAGACTTCTCTGGCATACTATTAAATTTTTTTCCCCTGAAGCACAGATGAGAACTATTGCTTAATAAAACCAGAAGCATTTTTGTACATATTGAACCACAGTGACTACAGAATTTCTGAAAATATAAGTTTCGTGCAGTTAATGAGCTTTATGAACCAGGTTTTTCACCATGGAAACCCACAAATTTCTTTACTTAGGTCCTGTTTTAAATTACCCAGGCTGCCTTCTGTTACTGAATGTCATGGTTTAACCCCAGACAACACCTAAGCCCCACGCAGTTACTCTCTCACTTCCTCACAGTGGGATAAGGGAGAGAATCAGAAGAGTTAAAATGAGAAAACCTGTGGATTGAGGTAAAGTTTAACAGGTAAAGCAAAAGTTGCCCACACTAGCAAAGCAGAACAAGGAATTAATTCACCACTTCCAATGCTCAGGCAGGTGTTCCCCAGGAAAGCATGTGTAATGGTGACTTGGGAAGACAAACACAAGCACTCCAAATTCCCCCCTGCCTCCTTTCCCACTTTCCCCCCTGCTTTATACACTGACACCACATTGTATGGAAGATCCCTTGGGTCACTTCAGTTCACCTGTCCCAGCTGTGTTCCCTCCCAACTTTTTGTGCATCCCTAGCTTTCTCAATGCTGGGATGGGGTTGGGTGAGGAGCAGAAAGGGTCTTGATGCTGTGTAAGCACTGCTCAGCAGTGACAAACATATCCCTATGTTATTAACACTGTTTTCATCACATCCAAAACATGGTCCCATGCCAGATACTGGGAAGAAAATTAACTCTACCTCAGCTGAAACAAACACAATTACTTAGTTACAAAATTAAACTAAAAACAGTGGCTACTTTAGATTTCCAATGCATCTAGTACTTCAGATGATAATATTTCAAATAGGAAAGATTTTATAGACTCAGTTACCATATGAGGAGGAAAACAATCCACAGTAACTGAATTTGCTAAGGTAGGCACCAATCTATTTTCAGTACCTTGAAAGGAGGTTGTAAATCTTTGTTGAGGGTTAATAAGATCATGAAAATTACTGATTCTGAAGCCCCTAAATTATGCAATATCTATTCTGAGATATTTCACAAGTTATCAACTTTTAAACAGAATCTAATAAGCATTTTCTGAAATCAGACCTTTTAATGTGCTTTGAGGAAACTATAGAACATAGCCCCCTGTGAAAATCTTGGCTGGAGGATTTTGCACATCAAAGGGATAAGATCTCCTAAAAATGAGAGATCATGTGGCACTGACCTCTGAGATTATGTATGGGCTTTGCGTGTCAAGGTCCTAGTGGTGTGAGGGCTACAGGGGCGGCCTCTTTGAGAAGCTGCCAGAAATTTCCCCCGTGTCCAAGAGAGACAAAGCCAGCCAGCTCCAAGAGGCACCCACCAATGGCCAAGGCTGACCTGATCAGCAATGGTAGCAATGCCATAGAACGTATTTAAGAAGAAAAAAAGTTATCAGACACGGGCAATTGTGGATAGAGAAGAGAGGATTGAGAATATGTGAGAAAAGCCGCCCTACAGATGCCAAGGTCAGTGAGGAAGGAGGGAGAGGAGGTGCTCCAAGTGTCAGAGCAGAGTTTCCCCTGCAGCCCATGGAGGTCTGAGGAGCAGAGATCCACCTGAAGCCTGTGGAGGAGCCCATGCCAGAAAAGACAGAAGGAGTCTGTGACCCAGTGGGAAGTCTGCACTTGGACAGGCTCTGGCAGGACCTCTCTACCTGTGGAAAGAGAAGCTCATGCTAGAGCAGGTTCAGTTACAGCTTCTGATCTCTGGGGGATACCCTCGAGCAGCCTATTCTTGAAGGGCTGTAGCCCATGGAAAGGGACCCACACTGAAGCAGTTTGTGAAGAATTACAGCCTGTGGGAAGGACTCAGGCTGCAAAAATTCATGCAAGACTATCGCCCACTGGAGGGACACCAAGCTGGAGCAGGGGAAGGACTCCAGTCCCTGAGGAGGAAGTAGCAGCAGAAACAACATGTGATGACTGAAATGCCCATTTCCCATGTCCTTAACCACTACAGGGGAGGAGGAAGAGAATCAGGAATAAAATTGAACCCAGGATGGAGAGAGGGATGGGGGGAAGGTATTTTTATGATTTGTTTTATTTCTTGTTACCCTACTCTGATTTTGACTGGTAATAGACTCAAATAATTTCCCCCAAGTCAAGTTTGTTTTGCCTGTGATGGTAACTGGTGAGTAATCTCTCCTTGCCCTTGTGCTGACCTGCAAGCCTTTTGTTATATTTTCTCTCCCCTGTCCATTTGAGGAGTGGAGTTGTAGAGCAATGGAATTCAGCCCAGGCCAAACCCCCACTGGTGGAAAAGCTTATACATTTTTAGAAGAAATCTAGGCAGAAAATTAATCAAATACTGGCTTTTTTCCCTTTGGAAAAATAAATAAATTAAGCGGAGATGGGGATAATATTCACAACCTATTGTAGCTCTTATTTTTATTCTAGGAGACCAGTACAATGATATGGGTGATGAATTAGGAGGAGGATATGATTTCCAGGGAAGGAAGGTAGATTAACTAGGCAAGTGCACAGACTATTCTCCTCAGAGAGCAAATTGGAGAGATTCATCACAGGTCTTCCCAAGAGAGCAACTAGTGAGAGCTCTTCTACAGTAAGAGACATACTGTGCTATCCAACATGGGTTTAGTTGGGTTTTTTTCCCCACCAGTTATAGATTCTACTTTGCTCATTAATCACCGTCTTAACTTTAGACTAATATGATGTCACAGAATAATCTGAAATACCTCTTTCTTCGGTATCCCGAGGCAGTTTGATGTCAAAGAGCTCACATTTTATTGTAATGACCAATGTAATTATAGGAATAGAATTGCATGGAAAATAGGAAGCTCACAAAACACTGTGTAATTGTATTTGTTCTTATTTTTGTTAGTGTCAATTAACAAAATTGATCATAAACTAAGTGAAAACCCAGGAATATATTTAGGTCTTGTGCAACAGATAATTTTGTGGGTTTTTTTCTTCTTCCCTATATTTATGCCTGAAAACCACAGATCTATATCCAAATATGGATTTTAGCTTACAGTCCATGGGTCAAGACTAATATTTATCCAGACTTTGTATATATCTTCCAAGAGAAGATGTTACCTGCTATTCATTTAATGCTTAGCTATCTGTGGTGATACTTAGAAACTAATTATTTGTACCAGAAAGTACCTTGTAAGTTTGGTAGTTTGAAATATGCTTGTACATGGATAGAAGGTTAGCCTGTTATGGCAAATGAGAAGAAAGCAGTTAACTTCTGGGAGTTATGAAGGGCTTAATTCTTTAATTAAGCAGCATTTTGTAGATGTAGTAAATTGATTGCTTATTACTTTATTGCATGTTGCATTCAGCTTTAGATGCACTGCATTTTATTTATACAGTTGTAAGTTATATGGATATCTTAATCCACAGACTCTCTCGCGTTTTACCTTTCAAACATGAAGAGCATCTGTTGTAAGAAAAGTCAATGCACATTGTTTTTGGAAGGATTAACACCACGGTATTCTGTTCAAAGGAAACTTTGATTCGGTGGTTAAAGATTTGACCACAGATATTTAAAGTGTGAGCGATACTGCATGATCCCCTAATTTTTGAAACGGTGTACGTGATTGTAAGGAAGACACAGTTACTGAAAGTGCTTCACTAAGCCAAACAACATCTGGTACATCTGCTTGATAAAGGACACTTGGGATGACCGCCGTGCTCACAACTCCCCTGTTTTTTTCAAGGATTATACTTGAACAACTGCAAAGTGCTGGGACATAGAAAAGTAGCAGCATGATTTTCAATCAGTAGTCTGAAACTCCCTGAATGACAATTCAAAATAATTGAAGAAAGGCAGTCATAGAAAAGCAAATTCATAGATGTTACACAGCAATATGTGTGTAAAAAGTTTCCAAAGGGCTTTGTGGAGTCTGAGACTGAGTTTTTTTTATTTTGCTGCTTTTTTCTTTTTTTTTTTAAATCCACAAATTAAAAGATTCAAAATACCAGTGAGCTAACATAAATAAAAGCCTGTAACACAAGCAACTCATTGAATAGGGGAGGTTTAATAATAACCTGTGAAAGTACAGGAAATAGTTGTCTGATAGTTAGTATGCTTCTTAGCATGGTAAATTGGAAATTCCTCACTCTCGGTTTAGATCAGGGCAATCAGTTCAAAATAAACTCTCAGGAAACAACTTGAACCACTAGCTGAATAAAGGGGACATGGTATCATTCCCAGGAGGTATTATTGTCTATTAGATGCCACTTTATTCATAATACCCTACATAGCTCTTGAAATAAGAGCACAGAATATGTCTTCATTTGAACTGGAGGGTTACATTTCAATTCCAGGAATAACATCAGAGAAACTGTCAAGAAAGTTGGATTTTCAGTGTATCTTAAATCAGTGCAGTTCACAGAACTAGCAGAGCTGCACTGACTTGTACTACCAAAGCAACCTCTTCCTCACTTACAAACAACTTATAGTACCAGCAGTCCTTGAGGGCTGAGTGTGCACATGCACATGTACTTTTTCACTGTTATTTCTGACTATTTATAAAATTGGTCTTTACCTGTATGGCAGATACTTTTGTTTGTTTGTTTGTTTGTTTTTTGATGTCTTCAAAAAATAAAGGTGTTCTCAGTTAATAAATTTATTGTCATAGCAAACCTGCAATTTCTTATTTCAGCAACTAATTTCAAAGGCATATTATATTTTATAATTCCTGACATTTTTATGGAAAAATCAAGACATTTCTTTGTCATATGGAAGCTTTCACAGATTACTTACTTGTTTATGAAAGACTGAATGATGATTAAACAGATTGCAATCTTCCTTGAGTCAGCTGTGAACAAATGCCCCTGAAGGGTGCTAAAAGGCAACATACAGTGGGAAATATTTGTCTTTCACAATGTAAACCAAGATTCAGCTGCACTTGGATTAAGGTGTGTTGTACAATAGCCATTTCCCATAATTGTCTTCTGTATTAGGTTCTGTATTAGATAGCCTATGATATGGGGCTACATATTTCTTACTAACTATCCTCCCCCATGTGTACACAATATAAATTCCATAACCCAGTCATAATTTCATCAGCTCTTAAAAATACCAGTAGAGCTATTACAAGGGTCAGAGCTACTAATCCTGATTTCCTAAAAAAATTCCATCTGGGATAATCAAAAATTTCATTGCAATTTCAGCTGGATAAGACTTATTTTTGTATCTAAAAGCATGATGACAGGTGCTGCTAAGCAGATGCGGGGGGACTTCTCTAAGACACAGGTAGATCCCCGGTTAGAATTTCATGAACCATTCATTCAATAATGGTGTCAATTCAAGCATTCTTAACCTTTGCTCCTTCCCACTTATTCCTATTGTCATACTACCTACTCAGTTGTGCTTGTAGACGTTGTGCAGTGGGAATCACATCCAATTTACAAGTAAGACAATGATTTTCTATCAAGGTTATTTTTCATCTCTGTTATTTGCTAACTCAGGTTCACTATGTGATTCATGAATATTTAAAGCTCTGCACATGAAGCGATAATATGGAAATAGGGCACAGATGTGAATTCCAAAGCTGTTTAAACAAATAGTGCTAAAAAAAAATAAATTCATGATTCTACATGGAGTCATGGTATAGAGACTTTCACTTATAATTTTTTATTAAGACTCAGGCTTTCAGTCACTTATCTAAATATAGTTAAAGGAGTAATATTATTGCAGATGTAATGCAGCCATGATACATGATCTTCCTCTGAGATTAGAAAGAAGTTTTAAATAATCAAAGAGAAGGTTAGAATTTTCTAGCAACTTCAAATGATTTAATAAAAGATATACTCTGTGACCTTGTCTCAAATATGTCAAATATTGATAGTGTCACAGATTTAAACAGGAATGCTGAAAGCTGTAAAGATCTGCAACCATGTTCATGTTACAGAATTGGTGCTCTTGTTTCAAAAAATTTCTTTCTGAAAATATAAACATAAAAAATTTTAGATGTCTGTCTTGTTATTCAGAACTGGCACAGACAAATTTCAAGTACACAGAGATCTTTTCCTTGTAAATATCTCTGGAATTGAGGAACATTTTAAAGAGAAAGTAAAATCAACAAACTAACCTGTATTATAATACCTTTTTTTTTCTTTTTCCAGAGTACAATGGCTACTTAATGTTTCTCATATAGTCAAGTAATTTTCTCTCCTTGCAGTCTGTGACCTTGTTATAAAGTATTCCTTTCCCAGTTGAATATGGTCATAAACAAATATTTTCATAATAAATTTACATGTACAGGTAGCACCAAAAATCTTCCACCTATATTTTATTTCTTCAACACCTTAGCCTGTATTCTTAAAGTTCATCTTTAAAATAAGTTCTTTAAGTTAAAATCAAGGCATGATATTTTCTCACTTGGTCTCTGATAATTAGGTTGTCAATTACAAATAAAAAATGACACTGTCCACCACTTGCTGCTTATCATTCTTTACAATATAACTAAGGAGAAATTTTGTTTCTACCTTTTTTGTTACCTAGCCTTGTCATGCATGATGCTGTAACTCCTTTGTGTTACAAAAAGTAGTAAGAAAACTGAATCTCAGTAACTGCAGATTTAAAATTGTAGAAGCACTACAAGGTATGCTTTCTTTTCTCTCTCAGTTAATAAAAGTAAATGTGTGGCAAATGACACAGCTGCTTTTAATTGCTAACTGGACATGGCTTCATTACAGGTATTGTAAAATTAGCTTATCTTCAACTGGTCCCTTGTTCTTGGCAGAGTTGAAGAATATGGAAGTGTACTAACTAGAATTTACCAAATCCTTCATGACATTGCAGTCTTATTCTCAGAACTGTCTCCACGACACTCTACAAAGGCAAAGCAAATCTATCATCAGGGCTATAGTGTGGCTTGTTGAATTGTGGCTTGTTGAATGGATCTGCTGTGTATACCATTTCTTTACTGAGCCTTTGTTCCTCTTTTTTAAAGCCATGTATTGACACTGCAAACATTTGTAAAATATGTAAGTTTAGAAAGATCCTTCCCTTCCCTTCCCTTCCCTTCCCTTCCCTTCCCTTCCCTTCCCAAACCTTCCCAAACCTTCCCAAACCTTCCCTTCCCTTCCCAAACCTTCCCAAACCTTCCCCTCTCCCAGGCTCAGCCGGGTGGATTTCTCCAAGCACAAACCACCCCTTTACACCCCAACCCGCTCCCCTCCAGCACCGGCGAGTCCCGATCGCTCCGCTCGGTTAAAACCCCCTTCCAAAACCTTCCCCCACCCCCCAAAAAAAAACCCCAACCCGACCCCTGAGGGAGCCCGAAGAGCCCCCCCCGGGCCCTGCCCCACCTCCTCCGCCGTGCTCATGAAGCGCCTGGGGGTCTTTTTGGGGCTCAGGAGGCCGCGGCGGCACGAGGGGCTGGGAGCGGCTTTGAGGGGAAAGGCCGAGCCGTGGCAGTGGTGGTTGGACTTTCCCCCGAAGCTGTTGGATGTGCCGCTGGAAAAAAGGGGAAAAAAGGGAAGAAAAGGGAAGAAAAAACCACCCCCAAAAGGGACGGTTCGTTTGGGGCCCAGGGGGGGTTTGGGGTCCCGGAGAGCGGGAATGAGGACGGGGGGAATGGGCTTAAGGAAGGGTTAAGGACGGGCTTAGCGTGGTCTTGAGGGGGCTTAAAGGTGGGTTTAAAATGGCTTGAAGAATGGGCTTAAAATGGGTTTAGGAATGGTCTTAGGGGCGGGTTTGAGAACGGCCTTAAGGTGGCTCAAAGAACGGGTTTAAGGTGCCTTGACAGCGGTTTAAAGAACGGGTTTAGGAATGGTATTAAGGTGGTTAAAGAACGGGTTTAAAAATGGTCTTAAGATGGTTTTAAGAGTGGTCTTAAGGTGGCTTAAAGGTGGTTTAAGGAATGGGCTTAGGAATGGTTGATGTCCAGAAGGCCACCTGGGCACCCCGGGGCTCATTTGGGCTCCCCTGGGCTCATTATTTGGGCTCATTATTTGGGCTCCCCTGGGCTCATTTGGGCACCCCTGGGCTCCCCTGGGCTCATTTGGGCTCCCCTGGACTCATTATTTGGGCACCCCTGGGCTCATTTGGGCACCCCTGGACTCATTTGGGCTCCCCTGGGCACCCCTGGACTCATTCGGGCACCCCTGGGCTCATTTGGGCTCCCCTGGGCTCCCCTGGGCTCATTTGGGCTCCCCTGGGCACCCCAGGACTCAT
>JAWMRA010000078.1:82028901-82068989 GCA_035584735.1 Pseudotriccus pelzelni
CCAAATCTTCCCAAACCTTCCCTTCCCAAACCTTCCCAAACCTTCCCAAATCTTCCCAAACCTTCCCTTCCCAAACCTTCCCAAACCTTCCCAAACCTTCCCAAATCTTCCCAAACCTTCCCTTCCCAAACCTTCCCAAACCTTCCTTTCCCTTCCCAAACCTTCTCAAACCTTCCCAAACCTTCCTTTCCCTTCCCAAACCTTCTCAAACCTTCCCAAACCTTCCCTTCCCAAACCTTCCCTTCCTTTTTCTTCATAGGATCAACTATGATTATTTTGCTTTACGTGATGTGAACAGTTATTTTTGGAAAGAGATAACTGTTTGGAAAAAGAATCCTGCTGATGTGACATTATTTGGCAGGCAAGAAGCCCTCCCTCTTCACTGGTTACAGATCAAGCGCCAGAAAAATATACACATCCATTTTTTTCCCATGGCATTTGATAGGATATAATGCTTTTGCACATATCTTATTTGGACAGTGATTCTTGCAGCAGGCCAAAACCTCACACACACAGCAGCAATAAGGGCAGAGACCAGTGTGTGCTATCACCACTATATATTGTGTAGAAATGATAATGTCCCAACTTGTGATAAGAGCATTTCCATATACTGACAGTTCTGAATGAGGCCAGTGTTTCAAATGACACACAGTAGAGCAAGGTCATGAGACAAGCCACCTCTACCAAAGAAATAATAGCTATTACTTAAGATATCTTTGGCCTCAGGTCTTATGACTCCTGGACTTTAATACAGTTTTACTAATTCATGATGAAGTGTTAAAAATGGACTTTCCAGTGATTGTGCTGTTTTCTACAGGACCCTTACACAGAGCATCCATATTCACCATGCTTTGTTTCCCAGGTCACCATTTTGGATGATAAACCCTATTGGCAAAGATGAACAGAAATGGAGCTATTATAGTGACATCTCTTAAACTATCAGGAGCCATGTGGTCAATACTCAGCTTCTTCTTGCAGGGAAAACCAAATATCTGGTGTTTTGGTTTTTGCCTCATCTATACGAAGTTATCTTGGGTTAATTCGGGCTCTTTGTATATTCAGTAACTGACAAAGGTAAAACTGCAGTTCTGAAGAATTTAAAATTCTTAATTTTCTCAAGATCAGTGCAGTAAGTACTTACTGTCCTATGTTATTTTCAATATTCCTGAGAAGGACAAAGTGTAGCTCAAGCTTTTTTGCTTAGAGTTCTCAAATCAATAATGCAATTGAATAAATTACTCCCCCCCTCTGCCCCCCCACTATAAACCTCGCTCATTTTGCTTTATTTTCAGTCTTCCTAACTCATTGATACACCTCAAGTTTTGAATTTCTTTTCTAAATCTGCAGGAAGGTTTGCATGGTTAGGTTTCTCTTCTGTGCTTTGCTTTTTGAATCACTGTTGCTATCACAATACTATCAAGTTCTACATTACTCATACTTTATCATCTGCAACATTCAAGTACACGTGTTCTGACTGAGAAATTGTCAATTTGCAGTGCAGAGGAGTCAGGCCTTTGTCTTAATGATGTACAGTCACATCCCTAGCAGCATACCCTTAAAAAAGTTTTGTAATTAAATTGTGCAAGCCAGGTTCCTCATAAAAGATCACTAGCTTGATTACAATGACAAGTTCCATTAACATTTTGGTAATGCTTGATTTTTGGTAGTGGCATTTCATCATTATCATAGATCTAGCTAGCTGTACTATTGTCATATAACTTTTTAATCCAAAAGAAGCATTTTCACTTGAATAAATAATCTCAGTCCTTATGGAATTTATTTTTAGACATCTATGTTCATTAATTACTGCATTAAAAAGTGCATAACTATGTTAATGTAGGTTAAAATGAGGGGTTGCATGACCGTTATTCATTAATGAGAAGACTTGCTGATAAAAAACCTACAAAATCTTAATGACACCTACTCAAAGAATCCCAGTTTTTGAGAAGGTAAGGACAGAGAAGGTAGACCTCCTAAGAAAGTCACAGTAGAAGCTGATAACCAGGAGAGTTCTTCCATGCAATGCTTAGTTTACTTTTATAAAGACTTCTGCATTTTCACTCCTTATGAGAGATTGTGGAAAACACCTTGTCAGAATGAAATAAGTAGGTTATTTCTCATGGAAGTAGCATGGAAAGAGTTCAAGGTTCAAAGCTCAGTTCCTTAATTCATAGAAGCATGTGTGTACAACATTTGGTGTATCACTTTTTCCGTGACTCCTACCTGCAGTCACAGGTTTCAACCTGGTTGTCTCCTTTTATTCAGGAATCCAGGCACAGCATGTGATTTCCGTGCTTGAGAGAGATTACAGCTATGGATTGGTCTGCAGAGTAACACTACTGTTTTGCATTTTTGTTAGCTTCACACTGTATTTATTGACAGAGACCCAGAGACTGATGAGTAACTAAAAGCTGGAGACATCCCAGGTTTTTCAGAGTACACTGTTTTTCTTTTAGTTTTAACTAAACTATGCCATGTGTATTTAACAAAAATAAGAGGCTCTGAGATCCAATATATTGATTTTCTATTCAAGTACCTAGAATGATCAAAGTTTCTTTTTTTCTATGTACAATCCATTAACTGAAAGAATCGTCCATATTTGTATCACTCAGTGAAAATGAATGACAATTATGAAAGCTATGAAAGACATAAGAATTAAACAAAATACTGCTTCCCTTCTTCCCTCTTTCCTCTCATTTGTTGTTTTTAATTTATGCATTTTGTGGTTACTGAGGAACTATGATCAATATCACCTGGAGAGTAGTAGAAAAAGAAAATGAAATCAACCCAGCCTTCAGAATGACACGTCTTGACTTTTCTCTCAAATAGTGCATATTATTCCCCACATCATGAATGCATGGACTGAGGTTTGAAGAATCACAGCAAAATATTATGAAAAAAATAAAAGTAGAGAGGGAGCTTTAAGCACCTTCTTTGCTTTCTGTTTAGCCTCAGTAAGCTAGACTGATGTGTGGAAGCCAGTAGAATTGCCTACCTACATGAGGATAATAAACAACTAGAAATCTATTTGAAATGTGCCCCTCAAACACTGATCCTTTCTCATTTCAGGACCTCACCATGCCAGTGTGGGTGAAAAAATAGGCAAACAAACCAAGATTACGGTCTTAATTCTCGCTTCATGGGAAGCCCCAACATGAACATCTGAAGAAATACTCAGCAGTTTCCAGCTTCTTTTCATGCAGGGTATTAAATTTTTCCTTAATAAACCCCTTGAACTAAAGCAATTATTTTCTTTTTTTCTTCATAAACAAATAAATGTCTGGGAGCTCCTCATTTCTTGGATCTTTTTTCAGGACACTTGAAAAGATTGTGTGGGTTTTCTCCAGGCAGCCTGTCCTGAAGATGTGCAAACGCAGCCAGTATTGTCATGCTGCCACTTTTCGTAGCATTATTGTGAATCCCAAAACATATGGTGTTTTTCTTAAAGCTTCAACTACCAATGTGATGACTATTTACTGTTTACTTAGGTTATCAGCCATGGAAATTTTAATATTGAGGCATTTCACAGGCCTTGCCTGTGTGAAGCAGAAACCCGTCAAATCCTGATTTTGCAAATTAAGAACCAAAGCCCTGGAAAGATTAAGAAGTGTAAAGTCACTGAGAAAATCTGATGCATGTACCCAGGCTTTTCCAAGCCCTTTAGGCTACTGTCCAAATCCCTGATTCATATTTTATTCAGTTTTCTTATAAGATTTTCAAGCAAACAGAAGCCTAGAGTATTTTGATTCTCTAAAAGTGACTGAAAAGGTTACATCTAAAATCTTAAGGTTCTGAAGAGAAATAAGAAAAAAGATTATTTCTGCTTTATAACATTTAAATAAATCTCATTCCACTTAGGTCTTGAAGTTAGGAGTTCTATTATATCCTCCAGCATGATAAAAAGAGGACTTTTTAAAAAAAAACAAACCACCTTTCACAGTATTCCTTCTGTCATCTCCTTACGATAGAAGATTTCTTGAACTTCATGACCAGATAATAATGATGCAACCAACCATGGCTATATGCCTTATTAAAAGTATAATAACCAGTTTGTAGCATGTTTATTGCTCAGGAGGCCAGTAGAAAGAACTGAGAGATTTTAAAGTGACTGACAAGGACATGACAAGACCATTTCTGTCCTCATGCAGGAGGACCTTTCAAAAGAATTCCTGGATGAGGGCACTCACCTACCAATACAGTCAGAGCCCCTTACATGTGAAAATGCTCAGTCTCAGCAAAGAAAGAAACCACATGAGGACAGAAAGGAATATTCCCTTTAAGAAAAGGGATAAAGTAGTTAACATAGCAACAACCTTTTGACTCTTCAGAAGGAGAAGAAAGGTGTCACACCCAGACTAGATCTACAGTACCCTTTCCCACATAAAATATGTAAGTACCAGGAATCCCCCTTTGCCATTTTTTCCTATGTTAAGATATACAGTGGGAGAAGAGTTGCTCAAGAGCTTGCACAGATTTTGGGACAGAACTGAAACAGTGATACAAAACTGAGTGATCCAAATTGCAGTAAACTAAATACAGGCTCTCCCTTTGCTTCCTTTTCCCCTTTCCTTTGCAGACCCAGTTACAAAGCCAGCATTTTTGCCCTTCTAAAACTGAAGTCAAACAAGGTATGGAAGCATCCTAATTCCAGACTAAATAAATGAGACGATTTGGAAACATAGTTTGTGTTTGCTGACACAAGAGGTCCATGTTACTTCCTTAAGATATACAACAGTTTATTATTCATTCTTTTCTGCTCTTTTACTGAAGCTTATTATTTTTGGCAACCTTGGCCCTAACTCATTTGACTGCTCAATGAGAAGACACATTTCTTGAAGGAAATAAAAAAATATTTTAGCTATTCTTTTTTTCTTCCCTATTTTCAGAGCTACACTATGCTGCTGTCCATCCAGAGCTTAATAGCTAAAAGAAATATATTCTACCTCCAAGAATCCCTTGACAAGCTACTTTAGCTGTCCTGGTCAGTAAGTTTACCTAAGAAGTAATTTTTAGGCCTCTCTTGCATTCAAATAATTCTGACAAACAGCAGCTGCTGAGTAATTTAGATCTCCTAGAGCATACTCTAAGGTTTCCTTTTCAGGGAGATGAAATTACAGCATTTTATATCTTTCTTTGTCACCCTTTTCTTTTCTCCCTTCATTCAAAGAAAAGAACCTGGCTACCTACCAGTGGCCAAAATACTAAAGAAAGCAGGATACTAATTACAGTATGGAATGGAAAAAAAATGAACCCCCGCCCCCGGCCCAGGAATCTAGTGTTAGAAGCCTTTGAGGTGGGACAGACCTTTCTTGCTGCTGAAACACAGATGCATATCAAACTGTGAATTTAATTTCTAGTTCTGCTCAAAATGAGTTAGTAAAAGTGAAGGGCAGGACAACATTATTTGCATTGGTGAAAAGCAAAACTGTAGAAATCTACAAGCTTCTAGAGAAGAAACCTACCTCTGATGCTCCTGACAAGATAATTTCCATCTTGATTATGCTTGAGAGATGACAAATGTTGGAGGAAAACTCTAGAAATGCTGAACTGAAGAAGCATGTTTGCTAACTGCTCTGACAGTCTGCTCTCTGATCTTAGAAAATGTAAGCACACTGAGTATGGCAGTGTCGTGATCTGTGTCTTGAGTGCTTTGTATTACTTGAGAAAATACGCTTATGCAAAATAAATTTTTACATAGTAACTGTGGAATAGAAATCAGAGTCTGCAAGGCATAGATTTTAAAAGGGTGTTTAATTTTGACTGAAAGTGAATTACTCATAAAATGAAACGAAATGGAAGATCACAGTCAATTATGTGAGTCCTTCTAAAGCCTTTTTTATTAGGGGAGTAAAAATACTGAGAAAATCTCTAGCACTGGTAGCAAAAACTCCTAATACAACAGCAGTCTTACCTACTCTGACATTAGAGGAAGCAAAATACTGTGGCTCTTCCATGTCAAATGATGAAACTTCTGAATATAGTGAGTAGTTCAAAGCTTCTCATGAATATTAGTGTCACTATGCATTCACAGTAGATTCAAACTTCACAGAAATACTGTTTCTTGAAAATGTGTAGTGTAATTACCTTTGATAAGTAAAAGGTGTAATGATTGGAGGGGGTTCCTATTTTTACACACATAAGTAAACAAGTACAAAGATTTGTATAAACTAGACATTAAAAAGTATTTCTCATACAACAAGCTTGTATGTAAGTACCTGTATTGATCATCACAAAATCCAAAGTCATATCAATGCTTTGACATTTAAAGTTCATTTGTAGTTCTGTCTCTGCAGTATATATTTCTTCATTCTTCCTATGTAAAAAACTAAGGTTAATCATGGATCAAAGCCTGGACTATTTTCCTGTGATGAAGTCAAAGGTTCACACATATTTCAGTTTCAGCCCGTGTCATGGTTTAACCCCAGCCAGCAACCAAGCACCATGCAGCCACTCAGTCACTCCCCCACCGCCAGGATCAGCGAGAGAATTGGAAGGATAAAATCTAGCAAATTCGTGGGTTGATATAAAGAAAGTTTGATAGGGAAAGCAAAAGCCGTGCATACAAGCAAAGAAAAACAAAGAATTAGTTCACTGTTTCCCATGGGCAGGCAGGTGTTCAGCTATCTCCAGGAGAGCATGGCCGCATCATGCATAGTGGTCACTTGAGAAGACAAACACCATCACTCCAAATATCCTCCCCTTTCCTCCTTCCTTCCTCCAGCTTTATACACTGAGCATGACACCCTGTGGTATGGAATATCCCCTTGGTCAGTCTGGGTCACCTCTCCTGACTGTGCCTCCTCCCACCCTCCCATGAACCCTAAGCTTCCTGCCAGAAGTGGGATTACAAAAAGTAGAAAAGGCCTTGGCTCTGAATGAGCACTGCTCAGCAATAAAAAAAAAAAATCCCTATATTATCAACCCTGTGCTCAGCACAAATCTAAAACACAGCACCATACTAGACACTATGAAGAAAATTAGTTCTCCACCTGCCAAAACCAACACACCCCACTACAATCTGGGGAGCAATCAGAGGTTGACCAGGTTCTGAAGTGTGGAGGCGCTCCCAAGTGTAATGGATTAGTATATCCAAAAGCAGAAATCTTGCATCATATACGCATAATTTATTCTTACCTCATACAAAATAGTTTTACCAGACTCTCTTCACCCTTTCCAAAATGTTAATCCTCACTGTGGTTTTTGCACAGCTGATTTCAGCTGTATATAACCTGTTTCACCTGGAGAAAAATCAGCTTTTTGAGTGCAAATATACCTATAACTCCTGTAAGCAGCATTTTTAGTGATAAAGTAGAAAAGTTTTATGACAGAAACTTCCCAAGGTATGTAATATGTTTCTTTTCACTATCAGAACAGCCATTCTTAAAAATAAGAGAATTTACTGGCACGACTGATTCTCTCCCCCCCTTTGACTTAATATAAATTTGCATAATGCCATTCATTATCTTTTCCATTTTGACTTTCTAACCTTTATGGCCAGGTTCATCAGCTGTTATGTCACTATGAGAGTAGATCAATCATTTAAGCCAATTTTGCCTGTCATACTAATTGTTGACAAAGATTAATTGCTTATATTGAAATAATATTGGCAAATTCTGCCAGAAGTCAGATCTCTCCTATCCTTCCCACACCCATCTTCAGTACAGCTTGTGGTCTGAGGTAATTAATTCTGTGTGCTTTTTTACCCTAAAAATTTAAAACTGGAGAAACATTTTCCGTATGCTTCTTGCATAGGAAAACAATTGCAATCCGGTGCAATATGTCAAAATGCTACAGCCAAGATGTTCTTCTCTCTCCTGTTAAAACCTGCGGAACAATCACAGAATATATAATGGCTCAGAAAAAAATTACTGTAATGTGCAATTACATCCCAGGAAGAATGAGCTTTCTGTTCCCTCTGTTGGTGCACCAGGAAAGCCCTGATTAAACCAGCTTTATGTCTACATAAAGTCTATTTCTAAATCTTTTTATGTCAAAAGAAAGAGCTGTCATAAATAATTCTGAGTGGACTTTCTCGGTGGCAAAACATTTATCTCCAAGCAGCTAAATTTTTGTTAAAACTTCATATGTATTCCCTGTTTCCCTGGTGGCTTCACTGTAGATACACTGAGAAGGTCTAGGACCAAGTGCCTGCAAAGAATATCTGTCATGAGCTACAGCATCAGAAGGAAATCCTCACCTGTAAAGACAGACTTATCCAAATTTTTAATCATCCAAATCCTCAAGGTGAGTTATTTAGTGAAATTTTCAGTCACAAATGGGAAGAATTATCCTGGGACTCTCTATATTTTTGAAAGATGCAACTTGATGATGTAACCTCATTGGTCTGTGCCATAAGTAGCTTGGTATATGGAAGAAATAGTGTTGCATAGAGAAAGTTATCCAAGGAAGATCGCCACTGCTTGAAAGCTGGTGATGGTCTTCAGTAGACTAAGAGAGAGAAGACAGTTGAAGATCTTGAACTCTGCAGAGGTTTTAGAATTTTTAGAGATATCAGTTCCAATCTAGAGAATTCCTCTGATGCCTTCAGTGAAGTTCTCAGAACACTTCAAGCTGATCCTAATTCCCTGTAAGCATTACTCACAGCTCACACAACTACTGTCTGGTTGAATCACCTGTAGGTGAAAGTCACTTGAAACTTTCCTTTCTCTGAGAAATCTCTACTTTGCATTCAGTATTAGAACACTCTTTTCTTTTCTCTTTTTTTTGTTCCTTGGGTGATTGAAGAGAAATTCTGCCTTTTGCACAACTTCTGAACAGCTTCTTTGAAGAAAATTTATGGGTTTATTTTACTAAAGAGATAAAAAAGAACTAGAAAACAACAGTAGATTAAAAAAACTTAGTGCTACTGAGAAGTCTGGAGTCAAAATAGAAGGGTCCAGCAAGTCCATTAAAACAGTGGACGTTATACACAGTACTTGAATCTGTTGGAAACCATTAAAATAGTATATTTATTAATTGGATGCTGAGATGGATATTATAACAAAGTTTAACTAGCAACTTTTATCCCTGCTTCCAACCCAGGTAAAGTTTTTTCAGTGTATTTAGAGGATTGACAACCTATGGAGCCTGATAGATGTCTCCTTGTCTCCAGCAGTGAAACAGGTGGTATTTGTTTAAAAAGTGGCATAGTTCCAAAATATACCCTTTGCAAGAGCTGCTGAACTTTGGCAGGAGGGAGTGTGAAACTTAATTAGCTATGGATGCCTAATCCCAGTATTTATTCCTACAATTGAGTTCTGTGATGAGTTTGGTATTATTCCTAAAGCTGAGGGAAGGTGGGAACTCTTCCATATGGTAATCACAAAATGTGATAGATTAAAACATTTTTCAATTTTTTTCATAAACAAAGAGATACTAAGAATTTTCAGAATGATGTGTCAGAATTTTGCACTGCAAATATACTCTTACAAATACCATACATTATAACAGTTAAAAATTCAGAAAAGTAAACCTAATTTAAATATAAAAATACATTTCCCTAAAATAATTCCAGTTACATTGATAAAATGCCATTTTTCATATCATTTCAGCCATATCTGTTGAGAAATTTTGACTGTATTTAAGCATTTATGAAAAATCAGACTGTGATGTCACACACTATAAATAATTCCAATGTTCTATGCTGCAATCTTGACCAACACCACTGTATGAATACAGTATAGAACATTCATATGACAGCATATTATATACATTTTATTTCAGATACTTTTGGTCTAATTTTAATAGTTGTAATAATCTTCTAAAGAGGATACTGCGATTGCTTTAAAACAATGAGAAGTCAAGGTCATAATGCAGAGAAAAAAATGTCGCAGGTTCTTAACCTATATCTTTTTACTGGAGGAATGATTTCTTTTTCTCTTTAGATCACTAATGACGGTGAGATAACATGACAAACACTATACATGGTGTATTTCACTATGATTTAGATTAACTTCTGCTTTAATAGTTTTTAAATTATCAGATTTTTTAACTTTGATTTTTTTTCCTGTAAACAGTAAGAGAAGTTCCACTGGATCTTTTTACCTTCAGTTACTGTTGAGATATCCACATAGGGTTTTTTCTTTTAGAGAGTTCTGGAATAAGATATGTGTTTTTTCCATTTTCCTATATGGCTTTTCAAAGTAACCCATTGAGAATAAATTAGTCTTAAATAAGGTAAAATCAAAAATTACATCCAACTTTGTTAACGAAATAGATCATTTAATTTCATATTAGATATTGCATATAAAATCAGTAATTTCTGAACAAAAAAGAAATTAGAATGATTTAAGTAGAATAAAACAATTTTATATGTATCATGGAATCTAGATTTTGACTTCTAGCTAGAGCTATGTATGGCATCCTGATTTTTTTTTCTGAATTTATTGATTTAAAAATATAGGGATTGTAAGGTAATCATATGGACATAGATGATAAAGATATGTTGAAATATAATGCATGTGGAATTATTTTTAATCCTCTGCTTAGCTGATTAACTGAAAGCAAAATCCATATATTTTTGGATTACCTTCTGCAAAAGTAAATAACTTTTAATTGATATTTATTTTTACTTGGAAAGGAGTAAAAAATAAGCTTCAGATAAATAAGATGAAAATAAACTTCAGATATTCTCACCAGCTTGTCAATTGTTCATGAACCACACTCTTCACAGTTCCTATTGCACAGACATTTACAGCGCAGAAGTTGAGCCTTTCCAAAAGTGTGAATTTCTAAAAGTGCTTCATTTAAAAGAGAGCATAAAAGCCTAGAAGAGCACCTTGGTGATACAAATTACTTTTCACTTCCACAAATCTCCTTAAGAAATGTAGCAAAAAGGGGGATGAACAGACAGGCGTATAAACAAATTGTTACCTGTGCTTCACAGAACATTTAATTTTCACATATATTATTAATTATGTTTTGCAGTTCTATATTGCTTTCCATCTGAGACCTTGAAAGCCCTTCTGCAATTAAGAATGAATTACAGAATGCAAGAAAATAATGTTCTCTAGAAATGCCAGATGAGTAACATTATACAATCATATTTTCTAGGGGTGTTTTCTGAAGGCAGCAGTAGGACAAGAACCACAAGAAAATACTGGATTAAGGGTTGTATAGTTTTTGTTGGTTTTTATTTTAATCTTCCAGGTTGACCTTAACTGTGACCTTCTTTTTTAAAGAATGACATAAAAAGTTTCCTTTCAGACTGTGGGTGAGGGAAACTATGGGCATTAGAAAAACATTTTGTGACAGCAGACTTTGAAAAAAACAGCTTGTGCAAGTGAAAACGTGATTGCATAACTGACTATAACAGGTCATGGGAAAAAAAAAACAGCAAGAAAAAAATAATAAACAATTTTTCTGACCCCTGAGTCAATCCAGCTTAGTTACCAGACACTAAAATGCTTTCAGCTCCCCCACAGCAGAGAATATAACAAAAGGGTTAGTCTTATGAAGGCAGCTGGAAACATTAGTCACTCAGTAGTAAAATGCAGAAGTCATTGTCATGGGCTTTCCTGTTAGTGATGACTAAAGACTAGAGGGAAAGCCACTGGATCTTGGTGTCTAAAGTTCCCACTAAAGGCAGGCGTATAAGGGCAATGTGGATATGCACGTATACTTGTATACATGGTTACATTTGTATGCATATGCACAGAGACACACAGATATATATATAGAGAGAGAATTCAATCAAAGAAGTCAAATAGCAGATGCAAGAATATTTCACCAGTTCCTGTGTTGCACAGCCATGTGCACACTATCTGTAGCAAGTCCTTCTTTTAATCAATTGATACGCTAACCCTACTAACAAAAATATGGTTTTCTCTCTATGACTTCTGATAATAATTTATTTTGCAATTGTATTTTAATCAATCTTTTGGAATTTACAGGAAATCTTTTTTTTTTATTATTCCTATATGAAAGTTCTATGTTATGTAAACTCCCATTTCCATTCTCAAATTCTATGTTGGTTTCGGGGGCTGTTTTGGGGTTTTGTCTTTATTGGTTTGGTTTTGTTGTTTGGTTTTGTTTTTTTTCATTTGTTTGCTTTTTTTTTTTTAATTTCTACCACCAGTACATATTTCATAAGAAAACTGTGCAGCAGTGTTGCAAAAATAATTATTCACTTAGGCTTAGGGAATATTATATTTTTTTCATGTATGTTTGTGTGCATGCATGTGTCTGCAAATGCATGTATGAAGATTCCAAGATTGTCTAACTGCAAATCACAATTTAGGCACCTTGTGGCTTATTTAGTGACTCTAAATATATTTTCTACTTAGCCTAATTATTATCAAGTGATCCAGTAGTGGCTTTCTGATAAGTTTGCCTGGCATATTTAATTATAAATTGTTTTGAGGAATCTTTTGAGAAGTTCTGACATCTTTAATGTGGCCATCTGTATTTGAAATTGGATGTGAAAAAACCCCAGGGGTTTGAAAAGTGTCTTTTCCTCTGCCATTCTGCTCAGGTGTGGTTGTGAAATAATCAGTGGATTGCCAAGATTTCTTTTTTGTAGCTTGTTTCCTCAGGAAAGATGTAACAAACTGACCAAGATACTAAACTGAACATGAACATCCTAATCTATGGACTGGGCTGATGCCAATGCCTTGGCAACAGCAGCAATGGCAAATGATGAACTAGAAATAAATCAGTGACCAAGGAAGAGATGTAAGAAGAGGGAAGGCTGAGAGGCTCTGATCAGCCTTTCAGTTCTAATTCCCAGCCTTAAACATGGCATGGAGGGAAGTACTGGAACCAAATATAATGAGAGAAACAGAAGTGGGGAAAAGTAATCTATTCCTAATTACTCATTTAAGCCCTAAGTCCAGTAGCACATCTTTTCCTTCTACCTAGCACACTGCCAATAACAAAGCAGAGGTTATGATTGGCATAATAATTTCTGTAAAATAAGAGGTAAAAAGGATGATCACTTCTCTGACATTATTCAGGAAGGATTTATTGTCGTACAACACAGCATAATCGAGGCTGGAGGGAACCTCTGAAGGTCTTCTGGTTCAATCCTCTACTCAGGGCAGGTCTAACTGCAAAGTTAAATCACTTTGTTCACAACCTCATTCAGATCAATGTCTAAATGTCTTCAAAACTGGAGACGCAATTTATGCGTACTTATTTTTAACCCTTCTCCTTAATGAAACACCCTTTTTTAACTCATTGAAAGCTCTATAATAAAAGGTCAAATTGGAAAAGATTAGATTAAGTCAAGCACACCGAAACAGAAGCTGTTGTATTTATATTTTTATGCAAAACCATAATTCTGTCAGTCTGGGAATTAGGAAACCTGATCACATGTTCATGTTACAGCTCCCACTTTCACTCTGCATCCTAAGCTCATTCAATGCATAAGATGGGTATGCAAAGAGGGAAAAATAGTTTTACATAAGTACATTATATCTGATATTTTCTCACTATCAAGGGAAATGTACTTAATAAGCAATAATCAAATATGGAAGCATTCCTTCATTGCTCATTGTGCAAAACAATAGGTGTGAGGCATTTTTAATTAGTATAAAATGTACTTGTTTTTTCCTATTTATTTTTATCACTCATATTCCAGAAACAGCTTTACATACACATTTATGTATATATTGTATGTGTGTAATAAAGACTACAAACATAGAAAATATCTTATTAAAAGTCAAGGAAAATACTCAGTAAATATATTTATACATATTAGCAGAAGAAAAGATCAGGTGAACTGCTGAACACACAGTATTCAATCACTCAAATGTTTGCCCCTCCATTTTGACTCAGATACATACTGGAGCTATTTTAAGCCAAAGCATTATTTCAAGAATAACCCTAGTTTTCTCATCAATAAGGCATTTTTATAGATACTCTTTTTCTGTTAACTTTTTGTCATTGATGACCAATAAGTTTCCTGTACTTTTACTTCCCCTAGGCCATGGTGCTCTTTGGAGTTTGTTCTTTATTCTTGAGTGTACTTATTTTACAGCTGCCTCATCAGTGAGTCTCTACATTAGTTTTCTTCAGTGCTAAGGACTGCCTTTATTATTACTGACTATGTGAACCTTTATCAAAGTGGCAGCAACCGAAAATAATTATTTCTTCTTTCTTGAAAATAACAAATTAATTTCAAGGCATATCCTACCCAGCTGGCAATTACAGTAACAACAGCCTCTAGCTGTCTTTACGTTCTGTAATCAGTGATATGTTTAAGAGTTACAGAATAAAAACAAACAAACAAAACCTAGTAACCATGTGTTCAGAAAATAATTCTGGTTTTGAGAACACGAGCAATGTAAATAAGTGATAGATCCATTAGGGTGTCAAACGTGTCCATTACATGCATTAAGAGATGCAAAACCAGCTGTCAAAATGTAATTGAAAGATTGTCATCCTTGCAAGTATCAGAAAGATACGTAGCATACAGCTTGTACTAGTACTAATTAATCTTTGCTGTGGTCCAAAGTGTTATCTTCACAATACTTTGAATTATTAGAAAGTCTCCTAAATTATGAGCAAACAACTGAAATTAGATCAGCTAACCTAGTTCCTTTTCTATTCCCAGATTATACATAATGGGGTAGATTGCCTTTTTTTATTTCTTCCTATTTTTTATTTCTTCTGACCACTTGCCATTGTTACTCATTAGATTTTGCACACATTTTCTTTCTCAGTGATGCCCTTTGTTTCTCTGCAACATAGCAACATGAATTATTTGTGACTCACTCTTCAGAGTGAGTAGAATGTACACATTGATGTTAATAGCCTCCAAGGAAAGACATGTCCACTCTTGCAGAGGAGAAAGGTCTGGAGGAACTGCTAGGGCTTGTCTCACAGGCAGCATGATCAGGAAAGCTGCAAATGGAGTGGGGGTCTTAATTTATAAAATGGTTTAGCTGGGTACCTATTTTAGTCCTTCCCTTATTCCCTGTGTTCACTATGGGCTGTTCTCCATGTCCCATGGTGCAAGGAGTGTCATACTTCTGGGCTACCCCTGTACCTCTCTGCATCCAAATCACATGGATATGGGGTCACCATGTACGGGGAATTTTAAAACATTCCCCGTTCCTTTTTGCTCAAGGAGGGTATGTTGTTTTGCTTTACATCCTCAGATCATAAGAGCTGTATTTCCACATGACAGTCAGAGATCAAAAAGTGCTTGGGGCTTTTCTGGCTGAGGAAGAAAAGAGTGCTGTACTATACCTTCAGTGAATACTACTTTTAGAATTATCTAGCTTTGCAAGCAACAAAGTACTTTTGCATACCTGATAGCTCTAAGGAATATCACTCACTTTATGTACCACACACTAATAAATATATGCATCATGAGAGTGTTCATTCTGATACGTCCATATCCCACGGATATGACATGTCTGTGTTGCATTATCTTTGCCACTCATGATTTTGGAGTGCTGTTTATGTAAAAGTAAGTCATCTACTGTGGTTTTGTTACCCAGGTGATGATATGTAGGTAATAGGCACATAAGTGGTATATAGTCTGACATGCAGTTGTGTTGTCACACTCGGAGTCTTCTTCTTTCGTGGGCTGAGCAATTAATTAATTCAAATTCATTAATAAATTATTTACATCAAAATCAGATATTCCTACTCAACAGATATGTCAGATGCTTCAGTTCTTGCTATTTCCATCAGCGTTTCTACTCATCACCTTTCCCACAAATTGTAATTTCTGATGACACAGTCTGCTCTCTATATATACACTGAAAAACATATCATAAACCCCTGACTGTTTGCTGTCCCAAACAAAAGGCTTGCTTTAAGAGAATCTTTTAAGTGCTTAACACCTCAAATCTCCTCTGAGATCTATACTTTTGAATATTGCATGTTTTGCTACATGATTTTATATTTCAAAACCAAACCACTTTTCTGTTACCCAAACATCGTGATGGTGAATGTAGAATACATAAAAATCTTTGATGCTACCCATATGTATTATTATCAAAACTATTTACATTTCTTAATCATGGACTGCTTATATTTAACAAGCAGTCACGTGTTAGAGGCTCACAAATGCAAGCTCCAGAAACTATTTAAAACAACTGGCAATGATTTCATCATAACTATCTAACCCTAAAGATTCTTCAAGCATCAAGACTATAGTTGCTCGGATTTGTTTAAAGCTGAATTTCATCTCTTGTTAAACACTGATGAAGCTGAAAGAAAAATAGACTTTCTTTACAGGTATTCAGTAAATATTCTAGCATAAGAAAATGAAACAAATATAGTCAGAGATACTGTGTCACAGGTATTGATTAGGCTAGACATTAGCAAGCTAAGGATTTTACTTACAAAATTACTGAGCCAATGAAAGAATGCCAACAATTTAATTTCAGGTGTAGCCAAGCATGAAAGAGGTTTATTTTCACTTCAAAATTGCAGAAAAAGGTGCTTCATATGGGTAAGTATTTATTGGTGAATAAAAGACAAGAAACTAAGTAGAGGAGTAAATTGACAATTTTTGCCATGGCAAGAAATCGCAAAGTTCTTGAGGGACTTGGAGGAGAACCTATGTTGTTCAACAGATTTACAAATAAGCTGGAAAAGCGCACAAAGTGTAGTGAGAAAGGCTGCAGCCTGACTGTAAGGAATTGCATGAGACTGGAAAAAACAGGTGGTAAAATTCAACACAAATAAATATAAAGTCATAAACATAAAAAAGTAATTCTAACTTCACATACAAAATGATGGTTTCTTGCATTCGCCATCACCCTTCAGGAGTGAAGTTATCTCACAACTCTGTTAACAGAATGGATTATGGCTGGTTGCATAGCAAGTGCTACGAACTTGAGAACGGGAAAGGTTGACAAGAGTGCAGCCAGGATGATCAAAGATATGCTGTGTGAAGAATTATTATGTGGGGACACTTCTGAGGTGTCCACTGCAGTAACAAGTCCAACCTGCAGAGTTACTACAATGATCCATAGGATTGTATGGGGCCTGATGAGACTGGAGAGAGATCAGTGGTTCAAAACCTTGAGGGCACCACCGGAAGGTAGGAGAAACCATGTTCAAAATAAATACTGTTATGTTCTTCATGCAAAATCTAGCTGAGTTGTAAAGCTGCCAACAAAAGTATGTTTTAATGTTCAAGGTTTGTATGGATTAGAAGTAAACAGGCAGAAAAAACCCTATTTCTGCTTACAAAGTTCCTGAGCAGAAAATTGCTGAAGGCAGGGAGGTTGTTTTTTTGCCATTTCTTATACTGGCATCCAATTTTACCCTTGTTTGAAATAAGACACCTAGTTAGATGACCTTAGGTCTGACCCGATACAGAACAGTCTTAAGGCATGGGAAAAATGGGTGACTCATTTGTCTGAATTAGCTCTAAGTGACTCACAGACTAGCATCTGAATTACTCTTTCCTTTTCCTCTCTGAATAATGAAGCCTAAGCTAGTAATTTTTAGGATAAATTTGTTTAGCCTCAGCAGCAGAAAATATTCCATTTATTTTACAAAACCACTGTCTTATGGTAACAGCTTTGGTTTTGCCTAGGCCTGTTGGATGTCTCTGAGCAATCTATTATCTATTATCTATTATTTTTTCAATTCATTATTTAATAAATTATTATAATGTATTATATTATTATTTCTTCTGAAAGATGTTGGTTTCTGTGTGCCATAAAGAAGTGCTTTGTCAGATTTAGCACCTGCTGTCCTGGCCTTTTTCAGCATGACAAGAGACATTCTCCAGCTCCTCAGGTTCCCTGAAGACATACTTGTTGAGCTGTTTCTGGTTTGCTTGGCTTTGATCCTTGCAAGGGAAGCAAACTTACTCTTTTCAACTACATCTCTTTTGTTCCTAGTATTTTGCTTTCAATACAAAAAGAGGAATGAGAAATGTGGCTAGACTTATAACTTGTTATTTGGGGCAGTATCTCGAGACAAATTTATTACGTATTTTACTGCTTAGCACCTCTCACTTGTGATCCTAATAAGAGTCACCAATTACGGATCCAGTGTTCACAAGAAGCTTTTTATTTGCAGGATTACCCTCAGTGCTGGACAGTTTTGATGGCTGTCTTTCTACAGGTTAATTTTTCTTGGAGTAAGATTTTGGGGTTAAAATTCCAAAAGTTTCTGAAAGTTCTATGTAGAACTAGCCATCTCAGGTGTTTAACAGTGATCTCTGCTCTGCCAGGAAAGTGAACTACAGATACAGTGTTGGGAATTATCCTGAGGCTTGGGCAGCTTGTGCAGGGATGGAATTTGCTGCCAAACTCTTCCCTGCCAAAGAACTGCTGAGGCACTCAGATACATTGCTTACACATACAGTCTCTTCGGCTCACTATCCTGATGTGTTGTTAGCTCTGTACAGGCATCACATAGTAATGGTGGGGCATTACTATTGGTGCTGAGTTTGAACAATCTGGACACATTTATGGAAAGAAACAACCCAATACCATTATTAGAAAGCAATGTAACAATATATCATGCAAAGTCAGTGAATCTTTATAATACAAAACCCCGAAGGGGTCTCCTACCCTGAGGACCAGCCGCAAGCTGCACAATTCTCTGAGTCTCTGCTCCCTTCTGTCTTTGTCTCAGCCTAAAGGCATCACATCTGACACACCCTCAGCTCTGAGAGACAGAGCAACCTTCTCTTTCCAGAGGTTTTGAATGCGAAACAGACAAAAGCCCCATACAGGCAACCTTCCTTTCTGCTGCTCTGTCACAGCCTTTATAAAAAATAAACACAGTGCATTTGTGATGAAACATAACTATTGAGACAGATTTAGTATCTGGCACACTCAAATCACAAAATTCAGAAAGGAAAATTTTATATAGCTTTTGAAAGTGCTTAATAGGAGGACATGTTATTTTCAAGGGCTGATAAAGACCTTGCACTATATAGGAGCTGTTGATATTTTATTCCGTGTTTTTATGTACATGGTGAAAAAGTGTATATGGGTAAAATGAGAGGAACTAACGCAACTACATTTATGATTAGAAAACATTAAAAAAAAGAGACAAAAGAAGCTGACTGTACCACCAACAGACAAAATGAACAATTCTGTGTACCTCCCTGCCCTAATGATAAACTTTATACTTCAACAATATTTCTGTATGAATTTTGCCCACTTAGTGTTGAGTTCATCGGCACAGTATTATAAAGGCTTTTCAAGGTTATTAATCTGTGCTACAGATACTATTAACAAGAATTGCAAAATTGGAAAAAGAACAATTATGTATGCTGATTTTTGACAGAAAAAATATTAAGTCTTTATTGGAGCTATTTTAACATATGGGCTTACAACTTAGTAGAGTTTTCTTTAACGAGCAGATTTTAGCCACTTGTCTGCATTATTGACAAACTAGAGAGACATTTACAAACTGTCATAGATGTGCTGGAACTTTACCTGTGGATGTTTCTTTATTGTGACTCTTGTATAAGTTAATTTTTTTTTTAGCTCCTTAGATAGGCACAGTAATACAGGAGTCATCACATCTTATATACTAGAAGATTACAGAGTGTTCCTTGATAGAAGCATAATAGGCTCTTTTATTTAATATCCATATGGTCTATCATATTAAGCTCTACTTCTTTCTATCTACTTCTTAATTGAACCCGATTTTTATCTCAGTTACACAGGTAAACCCTAGGAGTAATCCCACTATATAAGTTGGAATTGCTAAGCATTTATGTCAATGGAAGGAAAAAGAATTTTGTTCCTACTTTTCAGGTCATTGGCACTAAGAAATGTAATGATATCTGTGGTGCTGCAATATTCTGTCATGTCAGTGAAATTACAATTTATGGTACATTAAGAATAGTTTCCTTATAGAATAAGAGGAGAATAAAAGTAGCGGGCATACACAGTGATCCACTTTTCTAGATGAAATAACTTTGCTATTTTTCTTCATAAGACACCAAAAAAACCCCAGCAGCATTGTACATTTTAATGTATCAAAGTACTAATATTTCCCATCTCTATCACACTACAAAAAGAAGTTCTTTCAACATAGACTTTTATTTTATATTTCTCAGGAGTAATTAATTACCTGAAGAGTTTAATAGAAACTAATAGTTTTTACGTCTTGTTCTTGAGCTGCAAAAACAGCTTAGCTATAACATCCCCATAAGCCTGCAACACTGACCAGTAATCACTACTATTTCACTGTTCTTATAATTTCTTTTAACATCTTAGTCTGAATCGTAGAAGGGTCTGTTTTCCAGGACCTATTTCAGGGCTTCCCTCCAGACTGAAAATATCCCAGAATGTTCAACAATGCTCTCAGAATCTCTGAAAAACATTTCTTAAAGGTCAGAAATTTAGATTTTGTAAATAGTAACTGCTTCATTCAGAAAAGTCTGTATTTCCCATGTTAAATTAAAATTACATTCTTCCTGAATAGTAGGAGAGATGGGGAATTCTACTGAATATAGTTACCCACTTTTTAACACTTCAATTTAATATAAGGAAAACTGTAACCACTTCATTCTCTTACTTGAGATTATGCTAAAGAAAACATGCAGCATTTGCTGTCATAGTCCAACTGTACAGCCTATTTAGGGGAGGTTAGTGGGAGCATGACACCAAACTTACAATGAAGTTAGCTCTTCAGGGGGTGTAAATTATCTTGAATTCTGATGTTCAAGTGAAGATAGACAAATTTACATTAACTGAGAGTCTGGCCTGTATCTTTTTGCGTCCTTTTGATTTCTTTTTCTCCCACTGTTATTGTCTATGCTCCCACATGTGCACTTTTTACCTTTCTGACCACAGTATGAACTGAATTGTGATGAACAATGCATAGTTCCTGTCCAAATAGTCTTCCTTCTGATTTGTGATCACATTTTCTTCAGAACATTCATCCAAGATTTTTGACAGTAAGGTCAGGTCAAAAGTTGAGGAATGAATGTTTTGACTTATATAGCATAATGAATTGAGGTTAATTTTCTATTTGAAATAACCTGTAGAATAATAATTTTCTCTTTCAAGCTTAGGTTTTCTACTTTCTTTCACAAAAGCACCTAACTGCTCTATTTTAATCAATATAATATGCTTTTCTGGTTGATAAATGATCTCAGTAACGTTGTAATTCTTTCAACATTGAACTAATGGGCAACTCCTTCATTATGTTGGTTATACAGAGAACACAATAAATGCATTAGTGATCATAATCAGGAAAAAGAAATATCAATTTTTGGGCTACATGATCTAGTTGACAAAGAAAAAAATTATTGTTATAGATTGGTTTTGACTGATACATTGTGTGATATCTCTACTGTAGAAGACCTGTGTAAATCAGTTCAAAGCATACATTTTAGATTCAGGATTTATAAAGGAAAGAAAAGTTAATAACAACTGGTAAACAACTGATTGCAACTATTGTGGTGTGTCCTACTGATCTGATGAATAAAGATTCATATCTGGTATCTTTTTTGTTTAAAAATTAACTTATTCTCAAAAAATTAACCAAAGTTGGGTAACCAAAACTCATAAAAAATACTCTTTTGAAGATTAAAATATTATATATATATATTTATACATAAGGAAGAAGATTTTTTACAATGAGTGTGTCAAAAAAATGAAACCTCAGATTGCCCAGCGAGATGATAGGTCCCCCATCCTCCAAAACCTTTAAGGTCAGATTGGATGGAACTCTGAGCAACCTGGTTTTATTGAAGATGTCCCTGCTCATTGCTGGGGGGTTGGACTAGATGATCTTTAAAGGTCTTTCCCAGTGCAAAGTATTCTATTAGTCTGTGGTTAGAATATGTAGGCCTTACATTTTTCACCAAGTGAACAATTTCTGCTTTATGGTAGTACTGAGCAAGAGAGGACATTTCTTCATGACAGGAAAAAAGATCCTTCCTGAGCAGAAGGAAGAGGAACGAAAAAACTTCATTTCATGAGAGCAGGAAAAATGTTGTCAATATAGGGAAAAAGAAAGAGCTCTGCTCTGAGAATGGAAAAAAAATCTGCTCGGTTAACTTCCATCTGTATTAGCTTGTAGCTTACAGCACTGCTCAGACACAACCGATGAAACAGTCTTGCAAAAATGTAGTGGTCCAATTTTTATAAAAATGAAAACCTGCAGAAGTCACAGGTGTGGTTGCCCTATGTATATGGCTCTCCTCTGGCACTTATTACCCCATGCATTATTGCTATAAGCTGTTAACTATGCAAGACAGTCCTTAGCTGTGGTCTCCACAGCATGGAAATAACAGCTTGAAATGGAAGATGAGACATGAGTATATGCTGGTAATGTCTCACTGGTTGTTTCCCTGTAATATTTCATTGGTTATAGTCGTATTTTATCCACAAATGAAGATCCTGTATGACAAGCCAGGAAAGAAAATATTTTCAATCTGATTTCTTTCATGATAGAAATGTGAAGAGCTGCCCAACAGCAGCTCTGGAGTATTAAGAGACACCTTCCACAGAGCATCTGGAAGGTGTCTATTTGAAATTTAGCTGATAGCAGATTCAAACATGCTCACCACCTAAATTCTTCAATTAAAGCTAAAACAATTGAAGGAAAGCAAGCTGTCTCTGTACATTTCTTACCCATTCCTGTTTTCAGCAGAACTTTCAGACAAATTCTCAGAGAAATTTGGTATTGATTCACATTTCTGTATCCACTAATGACATCTGTTGGTAGCAATTGTCAACTTTATAAATCAGAGACAAACAGAAAGGAATTCACCAAGATGAACAGACTAGTAGGATGGGAAAAATGGAACATGTTGTTTAAGACTGAATCTCAAAATGCTCCTTGAAAACGTAATTGTGTTTGAGAGCATTTCTGCTCATCCAGAGCATATATATAGTTGAATGTGAGGATCAAATGCAAATTCCTTTGAGTAAATTTGAATCTTCAGACTGAGTTGGTCACTTTACTGCTGGATAATATCAGCGAAATAAAGGGTACAACAAGATGTGAAAACAAAAGATCAGATGCAAGCGGTGAACTTCTGTTCTTAACTACAGTCAGTGGGTATTCTGCTGTGTCCTTTAATGCAGTGTGAAATAAACAGGTAGCAGTTAGCCAAGTCTACCAGCAGTTACCAAGATTTTTAGTAAAAAATAGAAAAATATGTGGAATGGAGTTACATGAATGCTGATCTGATGAACATTGTACTTTGTTAACATAAAGTCTACTGTCTAACATTAAGTGGAAATGATCTGAGTGGTTTCATGCTTTGCATACAAATTACTTTAATGAATTAATAGAACATAAATATACAGCCTAATTATGATTGGCCTGAAAGTGAACTGAATTTTTAATTAAAAAGAAACCCCAAACCCTAAAAATCAGGCTTTTTCTTCAGTCTTAGCTTTACTGATAGGAGTATGTGCTGCTCTTTAATACATGGGGATTTAGGAAGCAAATGAGGACAATGTCTATGGTGTTTCATAAGACCAAGTGAGAGGGATTCTTGAAAATACAGCAATTTCTACAGAAATTAGTCTATTGGAAACAAGGTTGTACCGGATAAATGCAGAATGAAAAGGAATGAGCTTGAGTCCAGCACACAAACTATACCCTTGCCTTGGCACTGAACAAAGACAGTATTGTTCTGATTCCAGTGTTCGAGTGTTCATATCACACTCGCTAAAAAACATTAGGGTTCTCACAATAATAAATAGGCAAAAAAATTAAGATAATCCTTGTTTAGAGCCTAGACGCATCTCTGTTAAAAGTATATGGGGAATGCAATTATCATGTAAGTTTGGAGATCTGTTTTATCTGTAACTCCTAGAAATTACTTCTACATAAGGGTCTCCTTCCCTTACTCCTTCCTCACAACCCAAATGACTGTCTCTGAGTCACTTGCCTCTGACAAAAAGGTGTGAAACATGAGTCTACAGCCTTGAGTAGTAATGGCTACTGAAGAAAATCAGTACCAAAATGTACTACTTTTATGCACAAATACTAAAAAGTTGCTCTCCTCCCTCCTATTTCCCTCTCTGTGACCCAAGGTGTAGGTCTATTACGACAGTTTCTGAAGAGTTCTCCTTGATACACTATCTTATTTTACAGTAATTTACCATGCTTCCATCACCATATAAATTACTCTGTTCTGAGATCACACGGCTTGAGAATCAAAGCTGAAAAAAAAATCTGTTTATAAATAGATTTGAAAGTATTTGGCTTTGTTAAGAAGGAGTTAATCTGCACAAACATGCACATCTGTGTTTGTAAATGTCTAATTTATTAACATATCTATTTCAAAAATGTTTAATGCTAATAGAACTTCGACTATCAAGGGCAAGCATCTGAAAATGGATTTTTCTTCCAAGATGTACAAAGACAATCTATGCATTTCACAATTAATTTGGTCTCTGTGTCAGACATTTCACAGATTAGAAAAGACTCAGAAAAACAAACCAAGTTTAAGCCTAGGGCTTCTTCATAAAGGTTTAAAATGAACTTTAATCAAAGTATGAAAAGCAAAAAGAAAAGTAAGAGACAAAGCCTCAATCTGTTCAACCTGCAAGCAAATAGTAACCCTATAGTGGTTTTTCTCCTCTCTATGGGAGAAAAATATCTTTCCTTGCTCTTAATTGGGAATATGGTAGACAGCGCAGAGTCCACATTACATATTATCATTAAAGCCATGTGAACTATGAAACGAGTTGAGTTTGCATGAAAGACTGGAAGGGAAGATCTATGCTAACACCTGTGTTGGTGGTTCTTCTGTACTGCTTGGACAGTGCTAACAGAATTTAGAAGTAAGTCACTGTCCTCTTCTATTTTATTAAGAAAAAAATTGCAAAAATTATGCCACCTGTACTTCTTACAGGAAAATAAAAAATTATTTACAGAAAAGAAACTCTTTTTAGAGGTTTCCAAGTAAACGTGCAGGCAAGAATACACTCTTTCTCTCAGTTAGTGTGACTTCTGATTGCTCTGAGTGAATGTCACTGTGGCAGGTGACCAGAGACCAAAGAGGAAAAAGTCAGTTTTCTTGGTAACTTACCCTAGAGTTGAGGTTTGCCTTTAATAGTAACAGTTTGAAGTAACTTGTCTAATAATTCAAATTTCTTTCTAGCTGGCAGTCTCTCCTTAAGTCTAGCTGACATATTCTCTTTTTTTTCCTACTTCATAGCAGTAAAGATCTTATACTCCGATAATAGTGATGACAAAGTGACAATAAATGTTTTCTGTACCTCATATCAATTGTTCTAGAGTATAATTTGATTTTCTACTGCAAACCTCTCATGTTCTGAATGGACCTTTTATGAGAAATGGGAATATTTAAGGGTCTTTCATTTTGTGCAGTCTGTTTGGGTGTTCATGTCATCTTCAGTGACTGCAACATTCAATTAATGTGCAGATTAGCTATCACTCCACAAGACAGAATACAAATACTTGCCACTTCTGACTATTTAAATTACGTGATTGTGCTACATGTATCACTTCACAGCCCTTGTTATGGTTGAAAATGTATGAATATAGTGGAGAACCTTGTTTTTTACATAGAAAATAAAAACAGCTTAGGCAGTTAATACTCTGCAGATTTATATGTGTTGTTGTCTTTTCTCATCAGTCAAGTGTTTCTCCCAAGGAACTTGGAAAAAGCCCAGCTAAAGTTTTCTGAAAGCGCATGAATAACAACAACTTGCAAAAAGCTAATGGCGTGATGCAGTGTGGCTGCCTCTTATCTCTCACATCTGCTTTTCTTCCAAAGGGGCACTGCAGCCAGACACTCTCAATACAGCTGGAATGGGATGAGACAGTGCTCTCAGCAGCAGTTTACAGACAAGGTGAAGATGAGTATCCTCACAAAATTAAGAGAAACCTGTAAACTCACTGCCTAGGTATAAGAACAAACAGTGGGTTATTTTGCTACAGTGCCGGTCCTCTGTGCCAGCAACAGCAACATAAAAAAAAAGCAGGATTGCATCACCTCATTGTTCACACAGCAAACAAAAGTACACTTAACACTAAATCTGGGCTTCCTTCCCAGGTCCTCAGTTCAAACACACCTGAGAATGGGATTTTCTTTCCCTCAAACCATTTCAAATACTTTGGGCCAGGGTGCTGCTTAGCCCTGAATACAAATCAAGTCTCAATATGAAGCAAAGTGGAAGTTTATAACTACAAAAACAGTTTGCTCTCAAGGCAAATAATAAAAACCAAAAAGAGGTACAAGTTACACAGCTCTAAAATATAACACTCCAAGAGACAACCAGAAGAACATGATGGGGTCAGATGCCCTCGGTGTAGAGAAATATAAGGTGTCTGGATGGCTGATAAATATTACTAGTGAGTTAAAAACGTGTCAAGATACAGAGTCTGCTACAAAACCATAGCTCAACAAGATTTTGTTGGGGTTTATTTTTTTTAAAAATTAGGCGACAATATATAGGGAGAAGGGGTTTTTTATATTTTGGTTTAAACATTATTTAATTTCATTTTATTTAAAGGAATTTTTGTCATTTCTAAATGGGAACAAAAATGGTAATTCTTTGTGTGAAAATTCTCTTAAAATAAGAATCTAAAGAAAGAAAAACTAGTGTTTTTTGTTTTAATAAGCTATTTTGTTGTCATCAAACTAAAAAGAAAACGACATTAGAGAACTCACAGATTTGCTGTCACAAAATGTGCTTTACTTCAGCAACTGAAACGTGCTATTACATAAAGTCATCTCAAAATGAAACCTAAAAATTATTTTTAATCTAAAAATACACAAATTGGACAGTTTCAATATTACTAAAGCATTTTGTGACATACTTCTGTCACATTCAAACTTCTGTTTCAGGAGATAGTATTAATTTGTTTTCGTAAAACACAAAGGATCCTATACTTTGCTAAATGCATGGAATGATGCATAGTATGAACAATGATCCGGCACCAAGACTGTGATCCAAGAGACTCAGTCTCTGTGGTTATTTGATTATTAATATTATAGTTGGCTGTCAACAATTGATGAACTCAAACTGTGGGGCCACTGCTACCTTTGACACCAGCAGAGATGTGGACTAGAACTATAATAAACAAGTATTTGACTGATAAGTTGTGTCACAGTGTCTCAATATGGAACCCCTGCACAGCAAAAGCTTTGGAATGTGCTTACTGTGTTCTTCCACTTCTATGAAATGCTAACAAGTATTAATATTTTCAATCTTAAGCTTATATTATTTCCACATGAACATCTGAAAAAAGAAAACATTCAAATCATATTTCTCCTAATAAGACGTGTTATGTAAGTTTTCTTCCATTAAGGTATATAATGAATTATGTCCAGGATGTAATAACAAGACAAGAACTTGTTCAGTTTGTTTAGGCACAAGCTGCATGTAATCTTCTTATTTCTAGATTACATTTACCTAATAAAAAGAATATTATATTGAGCTTCTTAACTGTTAGAGGCAAATGTTTCTAAAGTAATAGCTGAGTTGAGGAAATAAAATAGCCTTCAGGGTCCATAAAGGAAAATTCTACATCTAATAGGCAGTTTTCTAGAAACTCAAATTTAATTTACATCATACAAAAATAGATTGAAAATAATTATATGAATTGTTAGATACATCTTCACTGCTTATAAATTGTATTACAGCTGGTGATAAACCGCTGATGATAGAACTCAACATCAGGTTTTCAGAACTACCTTTTAGTTTTTATCAAAGTACTTTATCACACACACGGAGGAGCATATTTTTATCAGGTCTAGATGCATTAAAATACATAACCTTCAAGTGAGTCTCTAGGCTAAACTCAGCTCTCATACAATATATTACAACAAACCTTATGTGGCTGTTATTTTATGGCTTTCTGTGGGAGTGTGATTTTCTTTTTGAAATAACTTGAGTCTTCCATTTGAAGTTCCTTAGGGAAAGTGATGCAGTAATCAAAGTGTGATAACAATGACTTTCCTCTGAGGGTTTGGCAAAGAAAGTAAAGTAAGATTTTGTAGTAGATGAATAGAGTGTTGGTTTTAGATACTGGAAAAATAATAATGGTCTAGCATGTTTCAGGTGAGAAGCAGACTGAGTAACAGATGCAATAACACAGAAAAATATCCTTCAGGTTTCACTTGTGATGATAAAAGATTGGACTGAAACCTTCTGTTGTACATGAAAGGCTTCTGTAAAATTCAGATTACTTAAGATCAAGTTAGTCTGTACTTGCAGAAAAGAATACTTCTGAGTGAGATCAGTGAGTAAAACACATAACAGAGTTTATTATATTGGACTCTGTTGTCCTGTACTTCTTTTTACCTGTATCTTCAACCTTTTTCAAGTCACGGAGCTTTCTGTACCTTTGGAGGAAAATAAACTGGACTGCACTGGCAAGAAGCCCAGAGAGGCAGAGTGTAATTGCCCTAGTTGTAAGTGGACAGCCAGGCAGGGTCATTTAAAACTTGAGGTCAGTCAGAGCTGATAGATAAAAATGTGGGTCTCTTCTCACGGGACAATAAATTGGGTGGAGGTAGCTTTTTAATACTGCAGTGTTTTGAAGAGCCTGGAGATTGATAAGGTTGTAGGCAAAATGGGGATACTAGACTAGTTTTCAAGTGTTGTTTCTAATTACTTGGAATTTGGTTGTGATTGCTTTCACCATAACCCTAGTGGGATTTTGGTCGTTGTTTTAGTATTTTGAGCATGCTTTTTAAGAAAATGCTGTTTTGAAGTTGTTTCTCTACGTCATATACTAAATATCTTGATCATGCCTGATCTCATACTTTCTGCTCTGGGTTTATCACACTGCAGAATCCAGAAGCTCCGGAGATGTCCTTGTAACTCTGGTGTATTGGTCAAATAGTAAATATTTCTTTTCAGATGACTTGGACATATAATGCTATTTGGACACCAAAATTGCCCAGGCCTCATTAACACACTTCTCACTTCTCTTTCTTACTAAATTGAAATTAGAATATGTTTTCCAACATGGGCCCAAATCAAGTAATTTTAATATCTGAGTTGCACCAGAGTATAAATTCACGATAGAATCATAGAATCATCAACATTGGAAGATGACCTTCTAAGATCATCAAATCCAACTGTCAACCCAGCACTACCACTATGACCCTTAAACCACTAAACAAGATCACCCAGCACCAGATCCAAACACCTCTTTAACAACTCCCAGAGATGGTGACTTCATCATCTCCCTAGGCAGCCTTCTCCAACGCCTGACCATCCTACCAGTAAAAATTGTTTTTCTAATATGTAATCTGAATCTCCCCTGTCCCACCTTAATGCCATAAATAGTGAATTTTTGTTCACTCTGCATCAAAGGATCTGTTGTAAGTCCTTTATTTATTTTTCTGTGTTATAGTTTAAGAAAAAAAAGTCAGTGAAATGGTCTGCTTTTGGGAAAAACAGTTGAGAACACGTGGGAAAGATGATGTAGTAGGATAGGCAGAAGAAGCAGAAGGAGATTTAGAGAAAAGATCTGGGAAACTACATTTTGAACAGACTGTTGAAAGAAACAGTGAACAGAGCCAAGGCCCAAAGGAGATAGGAGATCTGGGTTTATGTAGAATTTACTACGAACCAGAAAGTCCTTGAGCTGAACGAAAATAAGTTTGAACATAAGAATTTGTTTAGCAGGGGCACAGTAGGAGACAGTCATGGCAACACATACTTTAAGTCCTTCTTCATCTATTGTATTTTATAGTTATTTTGACTATGTCTGTTTAGAAATAGTGTAGATAGTTTAGGTTCAAAGTGTGTGGATTTCAGAGTGAATTGGGCTATATTTTAATGATAGTGACTTTACTCAAGCGTTTTTCTTGCATGGCTTTTTCAATATCTCTGCTGTTTAACCTGAAATTCCATTCAGCAATCTAAACCAGGATTTCTGCTCTTTAAAAACAAGGCTACCACTTCAAAATTTTTTTATGCCCAGTGCCTCTCCTCAAGTTCAGATTTAAAGACTCATGTCCAAGACTTTATGACAATCTCGGATCAGGCATCCATCTTCTAGAAAACCCATCTTACTCTAGCTTTGCTCCTCAGGATACCACCAGAATTAAGGGTGTGACTGTGTGTTCAAATGGCCGGAGAGCAGCCTAAATTACACGACAAGGCAGCAAATTGTGAAGGGTACCTTTGAATCAACAGCTTCCACCCTTGCTGCTCCCCAAATTTTATAACATAACAACAAATGTTTTGCCACTGATATGAATTAATTGCCTATGTACTCCTAACCTACCTGTCACTTCAAAGCAGTAGATATGTAAGGTAGAAGACCTCATGAACACTAGATCTCCATAATCTACAGGTATTTGCTCTCGTAGGTTGGATTATTTTTTTTTTTGTAAGGAAAAATTGAGATGTTTTTGTTGCTTCCAAGGACAGTAACTATGCCTTGCTACGAATAGTTGGCAGGGGAGGAGGGGAACAAGCCATGACTACTTTCAATGTAGCTTGAGAGGTCAGGATTTAAGCTTATTATTCCTTTATTTTTGACTCTTGATATGTAGAGATTTATGTTACAATATCAGACCTAATTTACTATTTGCTTTTGTTCTGGTGGCATTCTACTATTCAAGAAGCAGCAACACTGATGTATGGTGGTCTTGAAGTACTCCTTCTGTAGCTGGAAGTTGACCTGATCATTCCAGAACTGACCTAAGCATCAGACAGGATGCTGTGGATTCATTGTAGTAAGAAATTACCTTACTTGGTGTGACTCAATTGGAACAAATAAAGTTTGTCCATCTCTGCATTAAATTCTTAGGAAGCAAATGTTAGTGAAAAGTGCTTGTCCCTTGAGTTGGATATGCTATCTGTAATTCTGGAGCTTGGTAGTTCTATGCACTGGACTTCGCAAAGCATACCTTGAACAAAGAAGGCTTTTAGCTAAAATGTGCTTCAGTAAGCAGTATTCTCTATTCTTTTTTAAATGTAAGTTGTGATTTGTTTATGATCTACTTTTCCCCTGACCTTCAAGTATTGCTGGTCTTTTTTTAAAACATAAGCTGTTTTAGCCAGGCTCTGTACATTTCTCTATGCATGGCCAGTAATGAATGCATTATAGATGACAGGTCTTTACAAATGCCAGGTGATATCTTTAGCTTTCATTTCTGCTAATACTTTTTTCTTGCTGATCATAGCAATGTCAAAACTCTAATGCAAACTGGAGAAAGGATTCTTTTCCCCTGCTTTCCTTTCTTCTTTTTTTTTTTTTTTTGGTTGTTGTTTGGTTGTTTGTTTGTGTGTTTTTTGGTATTTTTTTTATTTTTGTGTGGGTTTTTTGTTTGGTAGGGGTTTTTTGTTGGTTTTTTGTGGTTTGTTTTGTTTTGTTTTGTTTTGTTTGGTTGGTTTGTGTTTGGGGATGGGGTTTTTGGTGGGGTTTTGTGAGGATTTTTGCGTTTTTGTCAGGGTTATTTTTGCTGATGATGGAAAGATTGAGCAGAATCATGTCTTTTGGCAACATAGTATATCACTAGTTCAGTATTTGTGCATGTACAAATCCAGGATGGATTCACAGTATTACAACAAAAATTAAAAATTTCACTGATGTCTACAGAAGATTGCTATTTCCTCTCATAACAGGCAATTACAGAACAGTATGTTTAGAGGTAGAGTTGATATTTTTTCAGAATTTTACTGAAAGCCCATCAAAAATCTTCAGAAAGAGTTTTGGGTTTGGTTGCTGACAGATATTTGATGTTTCTCTTTTAGCTAATCTGTTATTCATCTTTCAAATGTTGTGTCAAAAGCACCCGTTAAAAACAATGCTTCTGTCACTTCCTGTTGTTCATTTCAGCATTTGAAAGTTTGGATAAATGTTACAGAGTGTAACGAACATGTGATTTTTTAGCATTTAAGGTGAAAGAATTGTATACCCTATATTGTTTATAGTCAAATACTTTAGAAGGAAAGCAAAGTATTACTGAAGAAAAAGACCTAGTTTGTATCAAATTCATAACCTCATAACATCAGATATATTTCTGCAAAAATGATACCTTGTGTCACCTACTGAATTGGATTTGTCAGGTGTTGGACTAAGTCAGGTATATCATCCACAACATCACATACATCATTCTTAGCAGCAAATAAATCTCCTGCTGAATTGAGTACAACTCTAGTTTAAGAAGACCCACAATAAACTGACTGTGTTTCCATTCATATATTTGGCTGGATATAGATTTGGCTGTGTTTGTTAAAGATGTACTCCCTGATAAATTAAATGCTTCATATAATTCTGACATAACTTCTCCTGAAATATCCATGTTAAGAACAGGACTGATTATATGAACAGCTGAATTGCAAGCATCAACTTACTACAGCATTCATGTACAGTTTTTAGGAGACACCAATCATGTGAATAGGGTGAAATCACTGGCAGAAAAAGTTCAGGTCAGCAACAGCTCTGCAGCAAGAACTATTACTCATGGCTGACAACGTGGCTTCAGACATACCACAATTTGGCAGGGGGTTTAGGTGTGCACAGAAGAAAATTCCTCACCATGAGAAAAAAAGGCAGTATAGGAGACAGTCAACTATTTTTCATGTGTGAAGATCTTACTTGCTTTTGTCTGGATCTTTGATGAAAGACTCCTCCGGTTCTGTTGAGCCTGTCTCTATCTTAAGTTTTGCTGCTTTCTTTTATGATTGTGTCTCTTCTCATTAGTTTATGTAATGCTCAAGGTATGAGAATAGATATAAATACAACATCCAAACTCTGCTTATAAGCTGGGCCAGGGAATGTTTCCAGTTGGTACTTTGGTGGGCCATCTGCATTTTAAGTAATCTGGAAAAGTGACATGCATTGGAAATGACTGTGTTTTATTTAAAAGAAAGCTTGCAGTACAGGAGGGGATAAAATGCTGCTATCAGAAAAAAAACTGATTCCCTAGGTAAAATAACTAAAAATAAAATATAATTATCTCTTTCTCTGAAGGGTTAGAATGGCATCTCCTCTGCTGCAGAACTGCAGGTGAGTTCTGCCCAAAGTAAAAATATTGTTGAAAAACAGGTTCAGATGGAGGCATATAGGCAGGGAGGAACAGTAGACCTCCAAATGAATGCAATCAGTATGCCAAGAGGCTTATGAATACAAACTGTGATAAGCGAAGAAAAGAGCTAAGGTGACTGTTGCTATGGAGTGATATGCATGCAGTAATCTTTGTTAGAAATCAGTCATCTTGCATTTCCAGGATATCTAAAAAATGTTTAAAAACAATAATAATAATCAATGTTTTCTTAAAGAAACAACAAAGCTGCCCATTATCACTGTGTAACACAGGACACAGAGCACTAGTTGCATGAGATATGGATACTGAATAGACATGTTAGCTTAGTTCCTACCCTGGACATACAGCAGTTCAAATAAAAGATTCGAAAATGTCGAATATTGTTGTTCTCTTTTATCCATCTCTAAGAATGGCAGTCTGGAAGACCAGTAACTCACATGAATTAAACTAAATCAACTTATCTATCCCTATTTTTCTCTTTTTCTGATTAGGATTTGGAAGCATAAATCTGTGAGTGTTGACTCTTACAATGTATTCCATGGAGGCACTTCAATGTATTGATATTTTAGTTAATTTTGGAATGGTGGCAGAACTCAAGATGTTACTGATATGTTTTTCACAAGAATCACAGGCCTTCAATTTCTCACTTGTTTAACTTATTTTTTACTGTATAAAAGACAAAGAAAAAAACCTATAGGGTTTATGGTCTATAATGTCTTCATTCACACTGAAGTCTCAATGTTTTATAATCTATACTCTTCTTTTATCTGTAGACCTTCAGTCATATTTCATTCCATATACTGATGTAACTGAAAGCAGCAAATTATTAGAGACTTCTTAATGACATATCAAAGTTCTAGAAATAAAAGGATTTTTTAATGCATTGCAAAATTGTTCATATGGGAAATAAATTAATATTTTTCTAGAAGGCATTCAGTATAAACTTTGTTTCATAATCCATGTAAAAACCACAAAGGCATTGCTATTTCATTCTTATTTTTCTCAATTGAGAGGCTACTTACAGGAGGGTAGAAAGAATCCTGAAACTTCAGCACAGGTATATAAAGATTATCCTAATGTTTTGCATAATTTTCCATAATTCCACTGCTAGAAATTGAACTTCATATCTCAAAAGGAAATTAAGAATATTTTTATTCCGGTTTGTGGCATTCTTCTGTATTTCAAGGGGTTTTTTTAAGGAATAATTGTTTTTTTTCCTTAAATCACCTTTTGCTGAAATCATTGGTGTTTTAAAATGCTGCAGATGGAATTTTTAATTTAACAGACACTCTTCAAACTGTTACTGCTGTCCCAGGTTCAGCAGATATTTTCTTCCGTTCTTGCAAAACCTCATCTAATATAGTGTCATACTCAAATTCTGCTGAGTTTGTAAATAGCTAGTCACCAGTGGGGACTACATACACACAAGCAGCTGCAATTTAGCTGTCTGCAGTGTTAGTGATGCATGTGACAGCCTACAAGCTCCTGCTATCCTTATTCTGCATTTTTCGACATTAGCACAAATTAAAATAAGTGAGGCTTTTAATGTTCTAAGGAATTGCCAGCTCCAGTTCTAGAGCTGACATTGCCCCTTATGGGTTAGTGCATAAGAATATCTTTTACAGGTCCAAAAACCATTCCTAACTTCAAGAACAAAAGACTTCATTTGAGAGTACATCTGATCCAACACCAGATGACGTTTTGCATCATACCACGGGTACTACGATACCACGCACAGCAGCAATTAGTTCCCATTTGAAATTAATCTCTTCTCTCACTGCCTTCACCTCTGCACATGTTTTTCATGAAATACAGTTTTCCTTACAGTATCACTCTTCTACACAAGTTACTTCTTCAATTAGAATAAGATGTTTTACACTAACCAAAATTTTTCCCCAAATTCTACAAATCAAAATCTGACTAAGCATCACACAGAGGTGGGAGAAGAGTAAGGAGAGGATAAGCAAAATTTCTAAGTCAATATTTATATCTGCACCTTCTATGACTGTCATATATATGCCAGTCACGGTACATACATCCACAGAGATTTGTCTGTGTAGATAAACTTTCACAAATTTGCACAGTTTTAGGTATTTAGGTTCATAAAATAGATGCATACAGAGCCTTTAGTGCTTGACCTAATATACATGCTTTTTAAAATCTACATAAATGCTATGAGTACAAAATATAAAAAAAAACCTTTTCCCTTAATTTTTTGCCTAAATATGCAAACTTGTCTGCAAAATAATATCATTAGAAGAATATTTGAAATCAAATTAGACTCTTGATTAATTCCCTATTATGAATTTTAATGTTTGGTGGATTTAGTATTTCAAATTAATTATTTTGTATTAATTAATTATCCAATATATGATCAAGTAACCATCCACAGGAAAAAGTGTTAGGCATTCTCGTTACAGACCTGTGTTGAGCTGCTTGATGGCACATCAAATTAAAAACAAGGAAAGGACTTTTTGTCCTACATTCTCTAAGAAAGGGAAAGTAAACTAAAAAATCAATATTTCTCTAAAGGAAAAAGGTAAAAATAATAGCTAAAAAAGGCTAAAGGCTTGGACATACTCTCAGTTGTGCTCAATAACGAAATAATTTCCAATTGAAAAGCTATTGGGGGGAGGAAGGGGATGCTTTTAGAGGTGAATAAAAGTTCAAGGAAAGGTTTATTTCTTTCTTCTCGTTCAGTTCAAAGTTGGCATATTTGCTCTAGCTTTACGTTGACATTATAGAAATTCTACAAGTAAATATAGAGTTCCTGTGGAAATAGTTGTCCTCCTGAGGGATTTCCTGTGACGTACCTCATTTTTAACACACATTTGGGGCTGCTGCCAATCCTAGAACCAAATTTTGTATGTAATTACTGACCATTTGTCAAAACAAAGTAAAGAGTGTAAAAGTCTGTTAACAGAAAGCTCAGAATTTGAAGATGTCTCCCCAGTTCCCTGTATACTGAAGAAAGCTCTGGCCAGTTTCAGATGATGATCACTGATGTGAAATGATAATATTTTATGACTATATATCCATTTAATAATATTAATTACTTTGTCTGCAATGTATAAATACTAAAATTATTATGACATCAATAATTAGAGGGTAAAGGGATGGTATAGAATGTCCCTGATCTTACAGTTAGTGCATTTCTGCTGCTAATGGTCCCAAAATGCAAAGGCATAGTGCTTGCTCACAGATATCCAGACAAAGCTCTATAGGCCACCTTTCACTAAAGTTGTTACTGTAGCATTTCTGCCTTCTGCGGAGTGTGTAGTAGATCTGCATGAGACTAGGTTTGTGCAGAGGGGAATATGTAGAAAAAACAATATGATCATCACATGAAATAACGTACATCAAATTTCACAACGTAACCTTGTCAGCTCATCAGTAATGTGGAATTGAGTTGTCAGTGTCTTAGGTTGTTAAGCAAGCAGATGTAGAAATTCTACTTTTTTTTACTGAACCAGATATGTGTCTTTATTATAAAAATATATATATATATATAACTCTATTTGAATTTTACACCTGAAGCGCAAACTGGGAGCTGAACTCCATCTCATGTTCTCAATACAGTTGAGAAGATAGCTGCAAAGTGTGTGGCTGACAAATTTTACTTATAATTGTTTAAAGTATATACACACACAGGTGGATATTCTCATGAATATACTGGTTATTCACAATTATATCTTCTCTATTCAGACATTTTATATTTAACCTCAAACACTGAATGCTGATGGGAAAATTTTTTTGTGTGTTTTTTCTCTTATACCCCTTCCCCTATTTTCCAAGCAACATTTATGCCATTTCAGCTACATCTCAGCCTCCATAAAAGAAAATACCGCTTTGATAGGGAAAATAAAGAATTGTTTCCTGGTTTGATATCACTAGAGAGTGCACAAGGATTTTTTAAGTGTCCTCTCAGCCTTCTGCAGTATCTCATGTTACTCAGACAGCTTAGCCATACACTATAAACATTTCTAGATGATTGCAAGAATGATTCTGGATTTTGCTAGTGCAGTTCCAGACTGATGTGAATAATTAGGAATTACTTTATAGAATTTTCAAAGGAATATGAATTCAGTCCCAAGAAACATAATATTTGTTTCTGAATGGAATTAGGCTTAATCAAATCAAGCAATACATCAAATTCAATTTATCAGATTACAGGTTTTCTTAGTGTGGGTTGGATGCATGTTTTACTTTAGCTGGTTGTCAGTGAGGCAAAAAAATTGATTAGCTGGTTAGTTGTGGTATTGTCCTCCCTTACATGAATAAGATTTGCCCTCTTCCGTTGATGAAGAGGTTTTAAAAGAAGAAAAATACAGGTGCAAGATCCAGCTAGGTTTCTCAAGTATTCCAACCAAAACTCAGAAGTTGATCTCCAAAGCTTGAACAACAAACATAAATATACAGAAAACTGCTTGTTTTGAGTGACAAGGAATTGGAATTTTTGTTCTTTGGAATACCCAAAGTAGATTTTTTTCTTAAGTATTTACATATAATGCCTTTGTCATAATAATAATAAAAAAAAAAGATTTGTAGTGTTGTTGAAATAGCAGTCATCAAGCCTTAAGATTAACTCATAAATCCAAAGTATGGTAATAGTAGGATGGTTGCTAGATTTTTTTTCATGCTAAAACTCTTAAAAAAAAATAAAGAGAGAGAGAAGAGGAGTTGGGTTTGCAAGGAATGGAAATTCTCTATCATCTCTAACTACGTGGACAAAAAATCTCAGAATGTGATGAACTATAACAAATTAGGAGCTTGAAGAGCAGATCTAAACGTGTGAGACCTCAGCTGAAAAAGAGTAAGAAAGAGAAGTGCTATTACATTGACATTTGGATAATTAATTTATGGTATGGATGCTGAACCTCTAGATGCGGGAAGCCATTGTTCTGAGAATCATGATGAATGAATTCAGATAACATAAAACATTGCTTTTAACTGACGAAATCTGTACTAATTAAAAAAAAAAAGGCAAGAAATAAGGAAAACTACAGAATAATATGACATGTTAAATACAAATGTAAGTGGTGCCAAGAAAATTAATCACAAATTCATTTTCTACTACAGTGGCATAAAAGCACTCAGTGAAATTATCCAGTGTCCCATTTAAAACAATGAAGAAACCCAGTATTTTTGGGGCACGGCATGTTTAACTTTCAAAATGTCTTATTTTTGGAAATATATAACTGAAAACATAAATAATTTGAAAGATATGTTATACAACCCACAGGACAGGCACAGACTTACTTACTATACATGAGAGAATCCAAGTATAAATCTCTAAATTAGAACTCCTCAAAATACCTGTAACGTGGAAAAGAATAACATGCAATTGCTCAATGGTGTCATTACCTTCAGTGCATCTCTTGGTCATTCTTAGAAAGAGAATATTGGGTTAGATGTCACTTGGCTGGGATTCAGATGATTTAAACAAGCGTAATAAAGAGTATTCTAATTAATTTTTCCTTTACATAATTTTAAACTGCATAACATTCTCATGCAGAAGTTCATATCTCGTAGCACAGTGATATCCATGCATAATTTATCGTAAAAGTCACCTTTGATTTTTTTGACTTCTATTAATGAAGAAGGCAACGAAAAAATGTTAACAATTTTACATAAATTCCTGTATGCACACACAATAGTGTGAAGAAAGCTATACTGTATGATTATTTGAAATGACATCTGATTTTGGTCCAGTTTCAAAAAATTAATTGTATCATAAGAAAACCAAGGAGCAGGAAACTTACAGGAAAAATGTCCTGCAGCAATCAAAATTACTAAAAAATATAAAATTATATTTATTATTATAATATTTTAATATAAACTTAAACCTATTTGCCAAAGCACTGAAAAATAGTTAGCCCCATCAACACGCTATAAAAAACAGGAGAAATACCTCCATAAGCTCAGGTCTACTACTTAAAGAGAGATGACAATAAAAATAAAATAAATAGTACATTCCTCTTCCTAAATCATTGTAAATGGCGTAAGAAAGGAGGTAAAAAATTATAAACATAAGAGAATTTCTTTTATGAGTGCACACATGTTAGTATAAGCTGTCCATAAACAAAATTTTTCCCCAAATGCTTGTGAGCCTGTAGTAACAAATTCAACTGAACAGAGATAAATTATATTCCATATATTTTCTTATCCAGGTTCACAAAGTACTAAAAGAGACAAAACACTTCTTCTAATCAAGCATCCAAATAGCTACTCTAAGTTGCATAACTTCTAAAAAGTACAAAGAAAAACGTGTTCAGTAATACAGTGAATTGTGGTAACTCCTATGACATGGTGAAATGACATTTACTTCAGAAAAAAAAAGGTATTGGGCACACTTCTTCACTTAGGTGTAATTACTTACACCTGAAAAAGTGTCATCAAATTCATGTGTATTTTAAGCCTCTTTGGAGTGGGTTTAAAATAGTATTCCCTGCTACAAAAAAACACAGGCACAGTCATCTCTTCAACTCAGTTCAGCAGGAGTTTTGTCACTGGTTTTAACAAACAGAAGGGTTAGATCCAATACTCTCTGTATTTATCTAATACAGATCTCTTGTTGGCAGGCAGTGGCTTGTGCCATATTCTAGGCAGAGACCAAAAGAAAAGGATTATAGGCTGCTAAGTCTCATACTGACTGAGTCCCTGCATCTGCACAGTTGTTGCCTTATCCTCTGTCTCCTCTGAACAGAATGTTGCTGTGTTTTAGTAAAACAATTTTCAAAAATCGTGCTGATTGGAAAGACTGCAATGCCACCTTATGCCACAGGTGCAACTACGTTTCCTTATCTCAAGGACAAGGACCAACTTTCAGTGCCATGGAGACGTGGAAATGAACTATTGGGACTAGCAGTACTGCCCATCTTTGTGCAGGCTGGCCATTCCCCACCTGCAATTAGTCCTGTCTAACTGCCCTGAAAGCTGCAGGCTCCCATACCTGCTTAGCATCTTCCTGGTGCTGACATTGTCCCTTCTTGGCTGTGTAGGTGCACACTTCATTCATGGCTAGGCTTCGCGAACGAAGATTTGGGAAGGGCTCTACCCACACTTGCTACAAGCGCACTGATGGCTAAAAAGGCCAAGGCGGGACAGACAAGTCCAGCTGCAAAAGGCACAGCAGAAAGACTCCCCAGGTGATATCAACAAGACGCGATTCTTTCTGCACTGTCTCTTCTCCTCG
>JAWMRA010000078.1:82069089-82086018 GCA_035584735.1 Pseudotriccus pelzelni
AATCTTGGGGAGTCGGTGGTCCTTCATCCTGGAGACGTGCCCTGCCCAACGCAGCTGTGCTCTCAGCAGCATGGCCTTGTGGAGGCAAAGGTGAATTGTGGCCATCTGTATCTCTTTAGAACTGATGCATTCAAGAATTACTTTTTTTCCATATATGGCATCTTAAAGCAATTTACCAAGCAAGTTTATGATGAGGGAGCAAAGAATCTTTAGGACTCATATTATTTTCAAGCATCTAACACTTACAATAGTTATAATGTTTTCTTAAAAAACCCCAAACAACAAAAGCACACACATACACAGAGACACACACAGACAGGAAAAAAAAAAAGAGCAGACTCCCCTCCCCCCAAAACCAAAACAAACAAAAAAACCTAAACCAAACCAACCAACCAAACAACAACAAAACAAAACAAACAAACAAAAACCAAAAAACAAACCCAACAAAACCCCAAACATATCCTACTGGCTTTAGGAATGTAGTCTTGTTTCTTGATAATGCTAAGAATTCACTAAAGGAAGTCTTCCAGAATTTGATACATCATCCTGTGGCAAATTATAATTAGCACTGCATATTTACAACATGTGATTAGATACCAAGAGATTTTTCAAATGTAGCATAAAAAGTTACAATGAAGGTGATAATGATTCTTTTGGAGAGATATTCCTTTGTTCATTTTAGCATCCTCATAAATGTTTAAAGAATATAAATTAGGCTTCCAAACCAATTAATTTGTCTGTTTCTCATCTCCAGTGATGTATTTTAATTATGCTTTCATGCCTCTAAGCTTCAGAAGGGAAGACAGCATGCACTGATCATGAAAAACAAAACCTGTAAAAGTCCAAAAGGATAATGGAACAAATACCACAATTTTGTGCCTTAGTCTCATCCCATATTCTTCTGTAAATATGGAGAAAGTGGTTTAAATCTTAAACAAATTTGGTGGGGTATGCAAAGCTCATATTATAATTTGGGTGAAAGATGAATTTTGATTCATCTTACATGTTACATAATAAATTTACTCCATGAATCAAAACAATTATAAGATCATTTTTCATTACAGTGCACAGTCTTAATTCATTTGTGGTCTAGATGTGCTGAATAATAAAAATTAATTTCTGGTTTTCAATTGTGTTTACTCCTCACTGTTTAATCTATTGTCTGGTTTTGATTTTAAAATACACCTAATATTTAAGGCATACAGCTACAGAATGTTTTTGAATCACTGAACCTTGAAATGGAGCTTGGGTGTATGAAAAAGTTGATTAGTTATTACAAGGAAACTCCCAAGCTAACCATTATTAATACATTTTCTGATAATGTAAAATTGGCAGGCAGTAGTAATAGCTCTTTCTAACAGTATTGGGCTAAGATGTTACTTGTTATCTGGTCTCTCTCAAAGGAATTTTTTAAGGGACAGCGTGCTACTTTGACCTATATTTAGTTATTTACTTACCAAGTCAAAAAAAAAAAAAATTAAAGGAAGAAAGAAAGAGAGAAAGGAAGGGAAAACCTAACTTGTTATTCTCCTTCCCGGCATGAGACCCTCCCTACAACACCTGCTTTGGCAGGTTAATTCCCAGGCAAATTCATCTATTTAAGCATTTAATTGATGGTAGTACAGGTAAGTCATTATAAAAAACATCTATTAAGGAGTAGTATTCTAGATCTATCCTGTTTATTTCTACCTAATACTCAAATATTTTCCTTCTCATATATCTATTTCTTTTCCTGACCATGATATATTTTCATTTAATGTTCTGTGAACAATTTCCTTCTGCAGCAAAAATTGCACACACAATTGCACATTTTAGAATCTGAAGAATATTAGGTCAGATTGTAGCAAACACCTGTAAAAAGAATAGTGAAATACTTCATTAGCTTTAATCTTTTATATTTGAGAGAAATATTTTCTTATTTTCTCCTCTGTCAAGTTTTGTTTAGGGGAGTTTTGAAAGTGAAATATTTAGTCAAATTCCAACTTTTCCTAATGCTTCCCTAAGATGTTAGAGATGTTACAGATAGGGTAGTCAGCAGAACTGTTCTCTTTTTCCCCTCAGAACTTATATGGGGGAAAAATAAGACAAATATCACAGAGTATTTAGGCTCCTTCAACTAAATACAAAAATTGGTGGGTATAAGAAAGAATGAAAGTATGGTGTAGTCATGGACAGTGCCATGGTAAAATGATGGGTTATTTTGCTAATCCATCAGTCTTCATCAGCACAGAAGTCATAATAAATCACAAATTGAGTAAAAAATTAAACAGTTGTATTAAGGTTTTGTTTTTCAGAACTTTGAGTACATAAAAGTGCCTTTAAAAAGCATATATGTAGTCATTCTCCTCCTTACTTCACAGCCCTTAAACATGAGGGCAGGAAAGAACTAAACGTGAACTGACCTGTGTAGTCCTATTGGGTTTTCACATGGCTATTGATTGACCTGTTGCCCTTGATGACAAATCCTGTTGGTGTAATTTCTTTGCTGTGCATAGTTGCCCTTATATTTTAATTCAAGGGACCCCGTGTCAGTAGGCATTAGCTGCCAATTAATCAACATACTTACCAGTTTATGAGCAACTTGCTCATGAATAAACAGGGAAAATCCATAAATTCCATTATCACCGAGGGATGAAACCTAAACCGAATTCTAGGTACACATTTTTTCTGCTGGAGCTTGTTGCTGGTTCTCTGCAAAACCAATACTCCTATTGAGAAAGCTGGCAGAAAATTAGATGCTGTGTATGCCCTAATTGCTGCGTCTGCTGCTAGAGCACAGACATTCTCACTATAAGAAACAGCTATCATGTAAGCTTTTTAAGCCCTCTTGTCTCTCCTCACTGCCAAGCTGAAATTCATGTTTCTTCCCCTCTGTATCCTGGAAGGCTGAGGAAGGAGGTGGAGAGAAGTAGAGTTGGTTCTGTGTAATTTCCCGTGCTGGAGTTGGGTACCCTGGTGAAATGTTGTCTTATTTACAGATTTACTAACTCATAGCTTCCTCCTTGCATCTTTCAGTGATTCACTGCTCTGAATCTTTGCCAAGACAACAAACTCCATTCTTTTATTTTGGTCTAGCGGCCATGAAGTTGTGCTGCAGGAAGCTCACGGGACAGTGAATCCTGTTCAGGAGTGGGATTCACTGATATTAAATTTGCAGGGCAAGGACAGAGTTAATAAGGGAAAAACACATAGAAATACCCCCAAACAAACAGATGAAAAGAAAACACTAAAACCTGCATTCATAGATTTCATGTGGAAAAACTATTTAATTAACAGATGTTGTCAGGTGCTCTATAGATGCAATTACTCATTCTATAAATAAGATAGTGATGTGGGAAAGGTCATGGTTAAGAAATTATGCAATAGGCAGGCCTTTTGTTTTTCATCCTGATAGAAAAATGAAACTTTAGTAGTTGTGGAGAGTAGAAAATCTGTTAAATAAAGTTAGGCACCATAACTTATATTTATGTTCCAAATAAGGTGGCCTTTTTTTTCCCCGTCTTAAATTCCTGGCATTAGTGAAGCTCTGCCTGGACACTGACATGAATTAAGTACCAGTAGATAAACAAACTGAGACCTCAAGGCTATTTTTAAGAGAAGTATTCATATAGCTTTTTTTTTTTTAACTTTTCAATAAAGATTTGAGATTGGAACTAAATCTGATTCATAAAAAAAATATGCATACTGTGTAAAATCTACTAGATTTTATAAATTGTTATTTATTTGAATTAACTTCAGGATACTTCTGTGATTTCTATGGTGACAACTGTTTCTGATAAAGAATAAAAAAATGATAATTGTCTAATCCTCACCACCACCCCCCACTCCCCCCAAAGTACAACTACACTAAATGTTTTAGTCCAAGTCTAATTTATGCTTTGAAAAATTCTGTTATCTATAAATCAGAAGTAAACATGTTCTCCCAAGCAGAGCCAATAATTAGTCATGTGTGGGCTCAAAATTCAGACATGTCATTAACTTCTGGTTGATTTTTGACTGAGCACAAGTCCTAGCTATTAAATGATGGCTAAAGAAGATCATTCATGCAAACATTGTGTTTATGATTTCTTTTTTTTTTTTGCAAATAATAATTACAGTATTATTATGGTCTGCTTTAATAAATGTTTCATGTATAGACTTGTTTCTTAGATTGTTTTTATTTATTCTTGGAAATTTACATTTGTTAAACATTCAGCTTTGAGCACACAGTTAACACTTAATGAAGTTAATGGGATTATCCATATATTTAAAATTAAGTATTTCAAGTGCTTTGCTTATTCTGAGGTTTATAAGGGATGGCAAAACCCAGTTGCAATTCATAGGTGGCACTTTTATGTTTAGAACATTTAAAAAGTTCATTATTTTTGTCTTTTCTAATTGCAGTTTAAACAACAGCATGAGATTAATCTTTAAATAAAGTCAAAGCAACACAAAATCACAGGAAAGTTGTTTGTCCATGAGCTTTTCAGCAAAGCCTGAATACTATCTCCACCAGAACTTGATAACCTTGTTCCTGCTGGTGAGGACTTTTCAATTTTACTTTCTCTGACAAATGCAATAATTTCTGTAGCCCTAAAAATAATATTGAATATTTTGTCATGTCTGATAGAAGATATTGACTTTGTATTTTTTGCTGATGGAGGGATGTTGTATATAAAGTAGACTTCATATTTAAAATCAAATAGCCTTGTATGAATATATTTATTTGTTGTAACAAGTGTAGAATAATATAAGAGTTTAGAAACTACATCAAATTGGTTCATGATTCAGAAGATGCTTAGAGAACATAATTTAGACATTTTCCAGGTGCATGGAATGCCTTCAAAATTAAAATCACAAAAAACCTACCCCAGGCATTATTTTACTTTCTAGTTTGCAAGAATTTCAGATATTTTCCTAAGTGGCAATGAAAAAGTATTCAGAACAAAATCACTTCTGGTTTTTAATATAATAAAGATATTGCCACTGAAATTTCAATGCCCATACAGATCCCAACATAGGTTGTATTCTTTGGATTCATCAGTTTGTAGAGTATTATTATCAGACTGTATTTTAAAGCAGTAGAGGTGGTACCACAATTATATCCAAATTTAAAGACACTTATATGTGATACTTAGGTCTATTTTTATGTCATATGCAAAAAATTACAACTAGTTCTAAGTCAAGTGATGCATGTAAATGTACAGTGTTAGTATTTTACTCCCCTACTGATGAAAGTAATTTAAATTCATAGGCAGTATCAGTAATAACCAGAAATCTAAAAGGAAATTGGTAAATAACTGGCATCTTTTTGGTGACAGGCAGAGGTGTTCTCTATGATGAAAGAAACATGGACTATCAGAAAGGAGTGCGTGTGGTTGATTTAGGTCTACTCCTTGAATTTGATTTTTATGCCTGACCGTTTCTTAAATTTTTCTGGCAGAGTAAAATTTGTGTCAGCTTTCTCTATGTAAGTTACCAAAGGGGGCAGAAAGAATTAATATCAGGCCATGAATATGTGCCATCAACCTATGTGAGGTTGTAGCTTCAACTGCTTTTTTCTGTCCCTCTGCAGAGAGAAACTTTTCATTCCCTTAGTTTAAGCACCTTTCGGGATACTTAAACCTTGTTTTATGAGATCACCTATTTTTTACAAAGCCTTTAATAATTCTTGTTTGTTTTAATTTAAACTAGTTAACCTTGCTGCAGTTTATAGCACATCCACATGCTGTTGAACTGGCTGAAGGAATGCTGTACTGAGAAAAGTGGGAAAAGACAGAAAGAGCTGGAATGAATGAAGAGCACACTTGCATACAGTACTGGGTGTCCCTCATCCAAGGAAGAGTTAGAAATGGAGTTTAATGATCTTGTGTGCTGCATGGGTGGGCAAGCCTGGGAGAAGCCAGAGCAAGGTATGATTTGGTCTCTCTCCCCTGCCATTGTCTCTCTGTGCTCTGCTATGGGTGTGCACAAGAGCTTTTATCACATTTCCTAACAGAAGCAATATGGTTTGGGGGTTGGCTTCTCCTTCCCACCAGTTTCCATCCAATGTCGTGGCTCGGGCAGTGCTACTGGAATTGATCCTGTATTTAAGCCAGACCAAAGGGCTCAATCATTTTTTTTTAAACGGCACTGCCATGGAAATAGCTGGTGGGGGCTTGCAGAAGTTTATATCTTTTTTATCGTGGCTTAATAAAACTTTTTTTTTTTTCATTTAGGCTCCTCTCAGATGTTTTGATTTGTGATTAATATTTGAAAATATGATGAAAGTGGTTTCCTTTAGAACCCAGGAAAATGGAGTAGCCCTTAAATTTATTCCTTTTTTTCTCTTTAAATCTAAAATTTTATGCGTTAGTATTTTATTAGTTAATCTGTTAGGAGGCTTGTTTATTATTCATACATATCTATTGAAAAAAACCACTAAGAATGGCAGAAACTGAGAAATTTGTTGTGGTATTTACCAGAGAGTTTCCATTGACACCCATGGACTATAAACCAGGTTTTTTCTTAGCTGAAAGGTAAAAAGAAAAGAAAAGAAAAAAAAAGATTGAGAGATCCAGCCTTTACAGACTAGAGAGAGAGAAACAAAAAAAAAACAAACCAAAACAAACCAAAACAAAAAAAAAAAAGTAACATATTAGCATGTTAGAAGAAAAATTACCAAATAGGGAAAGTATATTTTCTGTTCCTGGAAATGCCTGTTGAGACTGTATGACTTTCTAGAGCTATGCCCCAGGTTGATCACTAGCAGTTCATTGTATGCCAGCATCAAGAGTCAGAAGCACTATGGTTTATATTTTGCAGAAAGTCAGAGTATAATGATATGCTATAAAAAGGGCTATTCCATTTAGAAGAAATTATTATATGATCTGTAGTGCAATATTCATAATGGCTTTTTATTGTTTTAATAAATATAAAAATGAAATCAGTGTTAAATATGATAAGCCTGCTTTTATCAGTTGTGTGCAGTAGTTCACCTTTTATAGTCTATGCAAGACTGATCATTATAGATGCACTCAAAATCTCTTTCTTCCTAAGGATGTCTGTATAAGTCATACATATATCAACTTCAGGGAAAAAAAATAATAATTTCAGTTGCTTCTTGGTTCTTGGTTTGGCTGCATGTCAGTTTATGTGGTTTTCCTTTCGTTCACCTTTATTTTTTTTTCCCTTCAAACATGTGAAGTCGTGGAATAATAGTGTTTGAATGGGCATTGTGGAAAAAAAAGAAGAGCAAAGGCATTTGCACAGGCTCAAGGCAATAGGCCATCGGAGTCAGATATCTTCTGTTCCTCGTGTCAAGACTGAGAGGCAAAGGATGAGACTCACACTGCTGCTCAGGGACAAGGCAGAGCTGCTTGAATATGAAGCTGAAAGTGAAACTGTGGCTTCTCTACAGCACTGAGGATTATTTGTATTCAGGGACTGACTTCGCATCAAAAGTTTGGTATTTTCACTGAACCATGTATGCATTTTGACTCTGAGGGGAAACAGGATTTCATCTGTGGTGTTGTAGCCAGCACTTATAAATAGGAAGCTCTAAGCAATTCATTTGTTTTCCATGTTATCCTCTTGAAATGTAAGGAACCTTGCAGCTTTACTGGAGTTTGGATTGGACTGTGGCTCCATGGTAACTGCAAGTTTGTCAGAGACTGATCTGAGGGTCTTAAGTTCCCTGGTTGCCTCTCTTCAGAGAAAAAAACAACAACAACAAAACAATAAACCAACCAACCAACCAAAATTGACAAAAAATAAGATAAAATCTGTATTCTCATTATCTTGAATCCCGTAGCATGTTACTTTTGATCTTCTTTATTGATATGCAGGATTTGTGTGGGTATCAGGCTCCATATGGAAACAGTGCTGGTCGTAATATTGTAACATTAATTTTTGCAGTGCACTTACAGGAAGTTAAATCCCTTCTTCCCTGAAATGAATTAGTAGAGACATCATCTTTGTCATGTGTGTGTTCATTTGTCATAAAATCTGTTGGGTTACACACTGAAAATGCCGAGGTCTCTTGCAACATAAAATTATTAGGTGCCGAAGATCATATTTTTACAGAAACATCAACAATGATTGACACTGAAATATCAAAGGATTTATTTTGCAAACCATATTTGATGAGACTGATGCAGCTGAATTTTGTTAGCCAAAATGGTGTTTGGAAGCCAATGTCTGGATTTAGGCTGAGATTCTGACATCTCTGCAGTTTTTCTTCATTTATATGTATAAGGTGTACTGCTTTTTTGGACAAAATTTAGGGGAAAAAAATTATCAAAAAGCTCTGCAATGAAAATGTAATTTTTCCTTGTAATATAACTGTGGGATGCTCTTTCTTTTTACTTTATTTCCAGTATTAATCTCTTGTACCTGTTTGCTCTGGTTCTAGAAAGCAAGGAAGAAAGAAGACATTTACAGCACAACCACACGAGTGTTTTGTCTGCTCAGCCTGCCTATTTTGCCCTGTGCTCCTGCACACTGGTGAGAGAAAACCAAATACATACATCCTCTGTGATACTTCGTTAACCTGAAACAGAATGTGAATAACAGCCTGGTGGGTGCACTATCAAATGCACCCATATCCTATCTAACATCGTGCATTTTACACTGCAAAACTACCTTGAATCTCATTAACCTTTAGCCTTGCTCCTTGGATTCTATTCCTTTTGCTATTCAGGTATGCCAGTTTCTCTGTTACCGTGAGAAGGAACACCAGGAAGTTCAAAATAACTAAGTTAGGTCCTCAGAGTACCCTTTTTCTCCCACTTTGTCACCACCCAGGAACAATGTCAATTTGAGTGCAAAACAATCAGGAAGAGGGCATAACTTCATTGTTTGCCTTGCCTCTATAGCCTTGTTTATAACTGTGTTTGACGATTTTCTCTGCTTGACCCAAACAAATGAGCTTTCGGAATGGTGACTGCTGACTTTGCCTGCAACTTAAAGCCATTAAGCAGTAAACTCTTCATGGTTTCTTCACATTATGAAATAGAGAACAGGTGGTAGCTTTTCTTCTCAGTAGTATTGCTCTCTCTTTGAGGTCTGCTGCTGAAACTCCCACATGGTATATTTGCTGCTGCGATTGCTATAAAAATAATATTTGTAATAGAGTGTTTACCCAAATGGTCCATGAAGAGCCACAGACTTGGAATAAACTTAATTATTGTGCAGAAGAGTGATTAATTGCTGCAATATGTTTAAAAATTTATTTAATTTACTTGCTATAGAAATGCCTTACCAAAGATTTCATAATACCTTTACTGAGGTAATGTGCAGGATTCACCTGGAGATTTGCCGCTCATTTCTGTGCCTGAGGTAATATCTAAATACAATTATATGCCTAATTTGGTGAAATCTGTCATCTTTTGAAGATAAAAGGGTTCCAAATGGTAGCAATTGTATTTATAGCTACATTTAAAAGTAAGTAAATAACTATAGTATAACTAGTCTATTAGTCTGCATCTGTTCAAATGTTACCATTGGATGTATTTTCAGAGTTCTAGAGCTTTTTTACTAAACATATATTTTATTAGGATAATCAAAATTATGGAAGTCAGCTGGAAGCTTGACTGTATTGCATAATATACATGAAGTTCTGCTATCTAGAGAAATTCTGTAAGGATAACACTACTGGTCTGGTTAGTGTCACAGTCTCATACTATAGGACTCTCACATAACATGTGATTTTATGCTCCTTGTTTTATGAAGATGTTTGTTGTCAAAACTCTCACAGGATCTTATTTACATTTACATATACCCTTATTTGTTATTTTGATGAAATTTGACAGCATTTAATATTTCTTTTTGTTCAAGAAGCATATGGAATATTTGAATTTGAGGTGATACATAAATCATGTTGACAATTAAATGCAATAATAAAGTAATCAGGAAGGTAAAACTTGCGATGTTCAGCTAAAGACTAGAAAATTCATATTTTATGTGGATCATGTTATGTATCTAGGCTAAATTATACTCAGCAGAGCAGATAAGCCTATTGATGAGGAAATAAAGTGCAATCTGAACATGCTGTTTGTCTTACTGTTAGTGTATGTTAAGTAGAAAATATTGAAATTGGAAAAGTAATGTTTTAAATGGTGTCATTTCTTTCAAGCTGCTTGTGGTCTTTATTTTAAGCTCTTAAAGAGATATTGTTCTTTTACTGTTTCACTAGTATTTATTTAAATACTCCAACTGCAGATTAGAATAATTAAGCTTGGTGGTATAGACGAAAAATTAGTTATTTCTTCCTCAAGCAACATACACTTGAAAAGCTCAATCAAATAACACTGCAAATGCTGAGACACTAAACGGTAAGGACAAAGCTCCATTTTTGTTGAAGTTGCATGGCAAAGCTTCTGTGCCTTTAGACACAGAAATCTTCTTAGTCAAATTAGAATTCCTCTCTAAATATCTTTCAATAAAAAAGTCTATGAAGTCAAAAGAATAAAGTGGGATAAAGGCAGGCAAGCTAAGTGAGAAAAGACAGGTGTTATAAACTTGGCCTTGAAAAAGTATTGAATGGAAAATGGGCATATTTGGATCTGCAAATGAAAGTATTTCAGTAATATAAAATATTATTATTTAATTTTATTATAATGAGATATTATTAAGTTGTTTTATTGTAATTATGAATCATTATTTATTATATAAAAGTATTTTCCTGAAAGTTGTGCTATAATGAAATAAACCCATCTCTCCCTCTACTTCTGAACCTCTGACAAAGTAGAAAAATAGAAAACACAAAAGCATCGAGGTTGAGAAATTTCAGGAGCTTTTTATCTGAAACCAAAACACCACTAGGACAGAGTAACTGACACCATAAGTAAAAAACTTTAGCTAACCATACCAATACCATTAGCAATGGGATGAAAGTAGAAATCAAAATTCACAAATCACTGACTGACGTGGTTTTGACCTTGGCCAGATTTCAAATATCCACCGAAAGCTGCTACAGCACTGAAACCACCCTCCCGCTGCAGCTTGGCAGAAGAGAGCAAAAAAACAAATAGCTGAGGAATTTCTTAGTAGAGATAAGAACTGGGAGACTCACTACTAACCAATTTTCATGGGCAAAACAGACTCAAAGGGAATAGAACTTAAATTTATTGCTAACAGGATAAGATTTAAAGAGTGAGAAATAAGACAGTCTTAAAACACAACACCTTCCCTCCCTCCACTCCCTTTCCTACATGTTCTCCTTCCTCCCCCAGCAGTGGGGGATCAGTTGTTGTTTGAATCCATCCCTTGGCACAGCTCCTCCTATTCTGCTGTCCTGTGGGTGACTCCTGCATGGGCTGCAGGGGGACAGCTTGCTTCACCATGGTCTTCACAATGGATTACAGGGGGGCCAAATCTCTTGAGTCCTTTCCCTGTTCCCATGAGGGACCCTCTCATGGGAGACAGTGCTTGATAGACCTCTCAGGCCTGAGTCCATCCCTTGGACAACAGTTCTTCCTAATCTGCTGTCCCGTGGGTCACTCTTCCATAGGGTACAGTCCTTTACAGATAAGCTGCACCGACATGGGTCCCTTACTGGGATCACAAGTCCTATCCGGGACAACTTGCTCCAGCATGGGTTTTTGTCTCCATGGGCCACAGGTCTCCTGCAGGACTTTTCTCTATCCTTCCACCAGTTTCAGCATGCTGTTCTTCCATGAGCTGCAGAGGGTCTCTGCACTCCAGTGGTCTTTCCACTAGCGGCAGGGGCCTCGGCTCTCAGTCTTTCCCCTGCTGGAGGGGGAGAGGGAGGCCTGTCGGGCCTTTCCTTCCCCCTCCTGTTCCTCTGACCTTGGAGTCTTCTTGTTATCCCATTTTCTCCTCTACTCTTCTCCAGGTTGTAATTTCTTCTGCGCCACAGGCTTCTCTTCCTCCATTCTTAAATATGTTATCACAGAAGAACATATCATTGGCTATCACCAAGGAAGTCCCTCCTGGAGCTGGCTGTCATTGCCTTTTTTTATAGGACAGTGAAACTTCTAGCAGCTTCTAACTAAAACCACTCTATGGCTCCCTCGGGCTGCTAAAACCCATGACAGGTTCTTTGAGACATAACTTTTTTCCAAAGAGACAGATGTAGCAGAAATCTCATGTCCTCATTTCTTGGTGTTTCTTGATGAGTCTCGGTGGCTTTTTGTTTAATAAAAAGGGATTGCAACCATACTTTTGGCATATGAGACAGTAGGCATAGCCTGAGGTAGGGATTTCTTCTTTTTTTTAATGATAGTTTTACTTAAATGAGACTTTAGAATGAACCAGCTTTCCCCTGTAAAAACCCTCTTTTGCTTTTGTTTTTTTTTTCAGTCACTATCCCCCCACTCTAGGGCCCAATCATCCTAAGAGATTAATGTGTGCACATCCCAGGTAGATTGGGATAATGTGAATCTGCTCCATCTATATGATAAAATACCAATGCCCTCACAGTCACCAGCAGTAAGAAAAGTCTGCATATGTGGAAACAATTCAAAACTCTAAGTCTAGAAATTATTATATTTTTTTCCTTTTTTATAATCAGCGTATTAATTATTAAACTTTACTTTGAGTAGGTAGATTGTCTAAGTCTTGTCTCTGTCAGTCTCAGGAACTGTCCTGAACCATTGTAAATGAAGCACTAATCTCGGGCCTGCTTTAACACTAGTCTCAGTGTCCGTTCATATTATTAAAGAAAATGCTTACCCACAATATCTAAAACTACTGCCTTAATGTATCAAGCAATCTTTGTGTGTGTGTATGTGTGTGTGTGTGTGTGTGTGTGTGTTATCTGTCAGACTTTCAGCTTCTCTGAAGCTGGATCAAAGTTTGCATCTGAACACATATTCTGATAACCCTGTGAGTTAAACAGGAGTGCAGATCCTGCCAGATCTCTCTAATTGTAAGTCTTGTCTGTTTTACAGTTCTGTTCAACTCCTTTGTTACTGTCTTCTTATATAGACTTGCTATTAGTTTCTAAAGATGCTATGTGACATTTAGCAGAGAGGCTCTTCTGTAAATGATCAAGCTTGCCTGCTGCAGTGTTGAGCACTAGCACATTTTAAAGTGTAAAGTGTTATATAAATTTATTGCATGAAGGTCTAACGGAGAAGTGTTATTTTCAAAGGCATAGGAGAATAGATTCTCTTTGTCTTTAAGAATGTATCTGTAAGATGTGCATCACTAGTCACATTAAATGCTAATGGTATCTTCAAACTTATAATGCAGAAATATCCTTGGGCCATATGTCATTATTCTACAAAAAAGTATATACAAAAAGTGGAACTTAAGTGCAAGATAATATTTACCCTCCACTTGGCTGCTTGATTGCCCAGACTACCTAGAATTAAGTCACAAACAAGTGTCACGGTGTGAGGATTCAGCAAGGGCTGATTGCTTCAAACACAGTCAGCACAGTGCATTCTAATGTGTGTCAGATGGATGTATGTGTTATATGGGTAAGTGACGAGGTCACTGAAGATCGCAGAGCTATGACACTCAGTCAAACAGACGCGTTTGAGCTCTGGACGCTATTCTAAAACTACATTTAAAACAACAACCAGGTAGTATATTTTTTGCAGTGAAATTTGTTGACTACTAAATGTGTCAAGGTCTGTGGGGGTTTGATCCGTCATTTTTACTGCCTTGCCTGCTAGATGCTTGTGCCAGAGAGGGCATCAAGATGTACTGGCTGTAGTACTGCACCATCTTCTCATAGTTGTAGTACTCTGAATCATTGTGACCATGCATTTTCCTTCTACTCTGACACAGGTCACAGCTGTGAAAACACAGCTTGAGTTTCTAACAGATTTTATGTTAGGCACCCTGTGAGAAATTAGAGAAATACCTTGAAACAGTAACGTTCAGGGTATACATTGAAGATTCTGATGCACTGGTAATCCTCATGCCATTCTTTCCACATCAGCTCTATTTATCACCTATTAGTTGAACGTAATATTGAAGTTCTCCAGCAATCACCTCAGAAACTGTATTCTGTCCGCTACAGCTGTTGTTTTCATGAGGTGAAAAAAAAAAAAAAAAGGGTAGAACAAAAATTTACGTATTAGAATTCCACTGAGTAGATTTTGAAAACTGAGACATGAATCTCAGTTGCTATTTCTTTAGCCTTGACTGTTCTGGAAGCAAAGAAGTAATAAAAATTATGTTAAAGATTCACAATAAGACAATTGGTTACTATTATTAGTGTTTTTATTTTATTAGTGTTTTTAATCAGTGCTGTCTGCTGATGAGGGTGACTGAAATACTTTGAATTAAAAAAAAAAAAGGTTATTTTGGTTCATAGAACATCTTCCACTCCTCCTAAATGTGTTCTGTCTTTCTTTCCTTTAATCTATGACAGTGTTGCTGTTAAGCTCAATCTGAACTAATTTAAACAAAGAAATGCTCGACAAGCATCTTTCTTCGCCAAAAGTTCCCATGGGCAGGTTGAGGTTGTAGTCATCTGTAGCAGATGACAGCTTCTGTGTTATGTTCTTTTCTCTTTGATTGAAAACTAGTATAGCCTGTGGATTGCAAAGAACTTGGTAAGTGGAATCCTGTCAGAAGGAATGTTCTGACTGGCAGCAGATATTTGAAGTAAGTCCAGCGTGAGCTGAGAGAGTTCAATTTTCTGGTATTCTTGAGCACAACACCAGAAAATTAAATTGTTTTTTACCCTCTGCAACTCATGAGTCTTGCATACCATCCTGACTTATAAAGGAATACACTTGTATAAAGCAATTTGATGTTTTTACTGCTCTGGAGCTGTTTATGTGGAACTTGGTTTCTAAAGAATCCTTTCCACTTTAATAATGCTTACATAGCACTACTTTAAAGAAACTAGTAAAACAGTGTGGCATAAACACGATAATTAAATATTTCTCTATTCTGTTCAGTGTATTCTCTACAGTTTTTAGTTTACTATTTTCTTACACTCCAACCGGAAAAAAAAGTGCTACATATTTAATGACAGCAGAATATATACTTTGTATACAAGTTTACTGCTGCAGAATTGCACCACAAAAGTGAGTAGTGAATACAGTCATATAATGTTGTTTCACAGAACAAAGAGGAAGTGGAACATGCATGTTAAACTCCTTCTTCCCCACCCCCCATATGATGGACTTTTTGTTTCTTGATGAGTGGTAAAGTGTAGATGCCGTAAGGAGAGAATAAGCAATAAACTTTATTTAGAATGTGATTCACAAAAGCCATCAATTTCAGATGTAAAATTTGCATCAGATTTCTAACTACAAACCTCTGAGCCTGGCTGCAATCCTCAAATAGGACACTTTTTTTGTCCAAGTCTTCTATGTGCTTGCAGAAACTGTGGGTGCAAGACTCACTTTTGAGCAGTCCATCAGCTAAATGAGCAAAACATGACATTAGTCAGCTATGCATTCGTCTGTGGAAACAGCACATGACTACTATTTATCACTATCTCATGCAGCAATAGCAACTCTTCACTGCATGCTTTTAAATAGAAAATCTCCTGTTTTCCTTCTCTTGGCAGTGTTTTAGATTGAGGTCATATCTGCTGAAAAGATGTTCTTTAAGATTCAGATATGATGGGTATTAAAGTTATAAAGACCATGGGGTTCCTAAGTACAGACATGTATTTTTGCAGGGAACGCATTAATTATGAATAATTATTTGTACCCTGGATGCATGACTGTCTCCTGCCTTGTTTCCATTGACGTGAGATGTTCAAGTTATGTCTTCATATTACGCTGCAACAATTTTCCCAAGATCTTTTTCTTGTGTAGTCTGCCAGCCTGGAAGCTCACTCTGGGCTTTAACAATTAAGCTGAGTTTTCACCTGACCCTTTAGCAGCATTAACGAAGTCTTTCTGGGCACCTTATGTCCTGACCTACCATTGTGTAATTTCACTTCCAAGCACACATCCCTGCAACCTTGATTTGAAGACCATGAGGTTTCACAGGTTTAGCTGAAGACTAGATTTTTCCTCCAGACTTATTCTTTTTGATGATGGTGGTATGGGAAACATTAAAAAAATAGTAGTTAGTTTGCCCAGGGTCATGACATTTTTCAGATGGGCTTTCAGGAAGCCATTTGAGGCAAAATGACTATAAAAAAGATTCAAGTGAGATCATAAAAAAGCATTTCCATTTTTTCAGTGAAGAGGCTTGCTTTAAAAACTCTGCCTGCTACTCTGGCGGGTGATCCCTGCTTTACGAACAAACCATTTCTGTTCTCTCACCTTGTGCTTCCCATCTCTATGGTAACAGACAGGGAAAAAAAAATAGGCATCTAGATAATAGCTAACCAGCTGAAACTGGGTGGAATAATGATCGCTTGTTTTGAGGCAGGCAAAAGTCTCTGCTAAGTAGACATCAAAGGTAATGCTGACCAAGATGGCAGTCTAGGAGAGATACCACTGAATCTGTGTCTATGGTCTTTGGCTCACCTATATAAATTTTGACTCTGAAGCTTTCCCAATAAAGTTCCTGATAAAATTGAGTATATCCCTTGAGTTCCTGATATACATTCCTTGAAAGATTAAGGTCAATCCTGGCAGGCAGTTCAGGTAACATCTGAGGGATATTCTCCAAAATTCTGCTTCCAATAACAAGCCCCCATGACTTTAGGGCTTTCTCACAAATCCAAGGATTTCTGCAGTGGTCTTGGTATTCATCTGCTGATACTCTGCTTCCTGAACCCTTCTGCTTCTCATTACACTTCCAGGGTACACAATGGCACTGAGATTGCCATGGGGGGGAGAGACAAGTACATGGAAGAAGGGTGTCAGTAAAAAAGGTAGGGTACCTGAATTTTCTGAGCAGTAAATTTGTCAAAAGTGAGATTCCAAAAAGACATCACTTTAAAAATTGAATTAAAAAAATGGTGGGTTTTAAAATTAACCATTTCTTTTGGGAAATAATAAGTTGTCTCAGTTTAAATGAGACACAGGTAAGATTGAATTATGTCCAGGAAGGAATAACAGCCCTTTATTAAAAGTA
>JAWMRA010000078.1:82086118-82098258 GCA_035584735.1 Pseudotriccus pelzelni
GCCCCTGAAAACCGCCCTAGATCTCCTCCCAACTTTACAAAGCCCTGTTTCCCTGGAAACAAAGTAGGGTCGTTAGCCAGACAATAGAGCTCTGCCAGGTCTTTGTACCCGGCCATTTAGTTACCCAGTTACTTAATTCCCCTTCCCCCACACACACACTGAGGCAGGGGAAAGGTAAAATTCCAAGAACCAAACCATGACATAAGTTAATTTAAAAAAACCTACGTGTAACTTTTGTTAAATATATAACATTTGTTAAATAAATAACATAAGGAAAATATGTTTTAAAAGTATGGTAAGCCCTTTTTTTCTTTAAACAAATTTTAATTTTATATGGAACAATATATCTCAGTAGCGTATGGTGATTTTTAATGCTGAGCAAAACTATCGATTTTAATATTTTTGCACATCTTCATTAGCATTAAGGAAATAGGATCCATTGTTGATGCTCCAGTAAAGAAGGAAGTGATGTGATGATGTAAAGAAATGCAAGCACAAAGAAAGGAGAAGCAAAGACTGTCTGAATAAGAGTAATGTGACCAGTGCCCCAAATGTGGTCACTTGGTTGCCATTCATGTTCATGACTGACACTCAAGGTTACTTCAGCAGCTATTAGGACCTTCCGGTGAACACTGATGACACTGAAGTAATGTTTACTGAGAGTCTGACAGGTTTCAAGGATAAAGTACAAAGTGCCGCTGATGAAGTCAAGTGGCAGGGACACCACAATTTCCTTGTCTTTAATTTTTTTCTAACGTGTCATGATCTGCAAAGCAATATTGATGCTACAGTAGTTCCTAAAATAGATGCCATTACGTTCATTAGATGCTTCACATCTGGATATCACAACCAGTAACTGTTGTAAGTAGCGGGAGGAGGGAGGGAAGGTGGAAGTAATTTTAATCTTTTCTGGGTTTTCTTGATTAGGTATCTCAGACTTCATAAGCATTTATTTAATTCATATTAGCATTTAACAGTCAAATGCCCTCAATAGTGAAAAATTACCCTAGAGGCAGCATAGAAATTAATGGTTATTCTGTGATAGATCTTCTCTCTGACAAGGACTTAAATATTGAAATTCTAATTTATTTATTATGCAGGAATATGACATTTTATCCCTCCAACCATTTGACAGGAAGACACTATAATTATGCCTTTCCCTGGCTTCCCATATTCCCCACTGTACCTTTGCAAGAGATTATAAGAGTTCAGACTCCTGTTCCCAAACAGGTTTGCCCTTACAGCAGCACATTTGCAGTAATCAATGCAAATGCAGTGACTGGTTCTTTCTAGATCATTTCTTCAAGCTGAAATTTCTTTGCCTTCAGAGGCTGTTACAGGGATGACAGATGGCAATGTGTTTATTAGGAAAAGTGGAGGTGACTTTAATGCACTCTCTGTACATCTCTATGCTTGCTCTATTATTAAGTTCTGATTTGTTCTGAGAGAGAGCACAAAAGGCAGACACTGTATCAGAACACTACCCTGCAAAATAGAAGTTGTGGAGATATTGCATGTAGCTGTGGTTTGTTTGAGCAATTTTCCCTGGGAAGACTGTTATACATTGCAGACAGAAACCGAGGACAAGGAAACACAACGAGAGCAAATTTGTGGCAGTTACACCGTGTATGCAGATATTCATTTATGCTGTAGAAGATTTTTGATAATGCTGTTAGTGGCTTATCATGTGAGCAGTATGTCAGATGGTCTGAAAAGGCTGTGCAGCCTTATCAGTCCCTAAAGACAGCTAGCTGCAAACCACCTCTAATATTCTGACATTAACTTGAAATGCCAGTCTTACACCTCAGCTTGGTCACTGGAGCTGTCATGCATTGCTGAAAACAAAACTAAGAGCCAAGTAAGAATCTGGAGAAGGCTGGAAAGAAATGGCTGGACTTTGGGCATGTGAATTTTGTAGGGAGCTGGGTAAGCATCAGGAAGGTACAACTCCAGTGCACGGACAGTGGACTAGCTTCCTGCCTCCCAGACGTTGTACACAGCCTGCAGCAAGCACGGAAGATTCTGGCAGGGCATTAAAATGTTTGTGGTTTGTGTTTTTTTTTTAATAGAGGATGGCTAGCTCTTTGCTGCCATAGAGGACTGGTAGGATTGCAGATTTCCCTACTTTCTCACTGTGTTCCTTCAGTGCTGCGGGGAAAAGGAGCCCATTCCCAAGCATCTTTAACTGGGAACCAGTCATCCCTTGTTGAACCATCTCTGCACTGCCTCTGCTCATGTGCTCTCACCCAGTAGCAAAGATAGATCAAGAAGTATTGGTGGTGCTTCACTGAAGGATGGACAGAGAGAGTAGCCTGCAGTGTGGCAGTCAGGCTTTTTTTCTGGTGTGTCTTGACTTTTGGGTTAAAAGTGTCATGGAACCCTTCTAGCCTGGGATGAGAACTTGGGTGTGACAGGGCCTCTCAGATGAATCAGAAAGCACTTGCAGCTGTCTCTCTCATAGTCCGGCATAGGAGAAACAGATTTCTCAAACATCTTGAGTCAAGAAATTGCTTTTCAGTAGTTTCTCAGGATCTTCCAGTGACTTTCACAGCTTGTGCTTCCAGAGGCAGTAGTGCACCATGTATTCTTTATCAGCTTTGATCTAGAATGAGCTTTGTTTTCCTTTAAAAGGAGATTGATATATTTGAAGATGACAAGTGGGAAAGTTTAAGTAAAAGGTCTCTTTATATGCAAGGAAGATGAAGATGGTGGAGAGGAAAACAAATACAAGTTTATATCTACAAACACTAAGAGTTTGGAATTGTGTAGCAAATAAAAAAAATAACAACTGTATTGCTGTGATATGACAGAAATGATATAATTAAAAGAGAATACTTTATTTCTTTATACCCTGAGAACCCTAAAATATGAAGTTACCCACTAGTGGAGCAAAACACCTCAAAACAAAAACCAAAACCAAAACAAACAAACAAACAAAAAACAAACAAAAAACCCAACCACAACAACAAAAAAAAAAGCCAAATTGCCATTGCTATGCTTTGACAGTTTGAAATGGGTAGTATTATGATTATCTTGTTTTTTCAATGTCACATTTTTTAGTTTCTCAATATTTTAGGATAAGTACTGATCAACTGCAGAACAGATATCTCAGAAGCATATTGTTGATGTTCGTATGTTCTAGAACTGTCCAGATATTTGCTATGTGTATCTATTTAATCTTTTTTATCTGCTAAAATCAAACATACATACTTTGCAAGAACTCAAAATCTTAAGATGGCACTACAGATCAGCACAGAAGAATAGGTCATCTTCAAGAGACTATGATATGATGGACACTGATCACTTAAGGCAAGATAAATAGTTGTGCCTGGCTGGAATTTAATAACCTGATCCCAAGCCTTAAGAGTCTTTGGAAATTACTTGGCTGCCCATGAAAACATGGGGGTTTTTTGTTCTGGGTTTTGTTGGTTTGGTTTGGTTTGGTTTTGGTTTGTTGCAAATAAGAGAGGTTCGTTGGCTTGTTGAGCTTCCTCAGTGCTACAATTGTGGATAGACTTTTTTTCTGTTAGTGAAATGGAGTAGATTCATGTGGTTTTAAACTGATATGCATGAATATGATGGGCATGACCAATTTTTATGGTTATAAAACTACCAAAAATGTGGATAGAAGGAGAAATCTACTCATTTAGCACCCATTTTTTCTAAGGACTGCACACCCCTTAAGGAAATAAAGGCAAACTTTAAGTCTTATTTAGATATATAAAAGGGTTCTCTTTGGTTCATTATGATTTATTAAAGTCTTATTTTAGGCAAATCTTTTTTGTGTAATGCATATGGAATACACTAGAGAAAAAAATCAAAGTTGCACGTGAAATTTCATGTGATTTTGACTTTATGTGAGTAGGTATCTAGGATTCTTGATGACTGTTTAGGGAGAAATAATTTAATATTTCATAATTGGGAAGATATATCAATATTTAAATATTTCACTAATATTTTCAGAAGAATCTTTTTGATTTAAGAGCCCAGAAACTTCTCTAAGTATAGCTTAAAATTTTTTCCCCCAGAGTAAAATTAATTGCAACTGATAGGCAAAGTGTATAACCGAAAATGTAGTGCTAAGCATGAAATAAAAAACCAGAAATTTTCCTCTGGACTCAAATTATATTAATTTTCTTAAATTCTGGTAAATATTAAGTCTCATAAAAGACACAAATAGAGAGAAATACTATCTCTGTGTTCGCAGTCTAATGAACTAACTGCAAAAGAACATATCGCTGTAGGAGAACCCTGGTGGCAAAAAGCTTGGAAACCATTGTCAAACAGTCATATTTTTAACTTTGTCGTTTGATTGCGATTGTCTCTAACCTGGTTACCCATGCATAGCTAAGAAAGTTGACAATGAAGAACAGACGAAAACTTAAAATAACTTTAATTAATTAAAATAGCCAAAATATCTATGTTCAATCAGGAATTTAATTGCTCTTCAACTAACAAAACAAACTAATAAAACAGTATTTTCTTATGATTGTGGCAAAGTTTCATGAGCTTTTCAAAGAAAATTGTTTTCTAAGTGTGTTCATTTCCCCTGGTCAGCTTCTGTACAGATTTTTTTTTTATGTGGAGCCCTGCAAATAATGTGTAATAAAAAGTAACTTGTATTTTGTTGTATTTGCATGCCATAAAACCAAAGCCATGTAGGCTGCCATTCTGTGTGTGTGTGTGCACACGCATGTGAATGTTGGTGTGTGTGTAATCTGCAGTACCCTCACGTTGTGTGTTTCTGTCAGAAGCAGATTTCTTCTGCAAGACTTCTGCCGTGCTATAGGTCAGTCAGATTCAGAATGAACAGTGCCTTAAACATACTTCTAGGGGAAAGGGAGGAAAAATTTTCTTGTTGGTCAATCTGCACAGAATTTTGACTGCAGTACAGAAATCTGTGTTTCCCAGGCTTCAACTAAGTGTCCCCTGTGATTCTACCTTTTTTCAAAATGCAGTTGCATTCAGCATGTGTCTACTAGTACCATGAAGACCCTGAAAACAACACCTTCACTTCCCCAGTTATGAAGTGAATTTTTTTTTGTTGTTTTTTGTACAAAGCAAGGTCTATGATAGAGGTTTTACTTATTTTTGCATGTATTATCTCATGTAAACTCATTAGCACATACTGTTATCCTACTGTTGACAAGAGAAGTTTGTAACACATATCTGTATACAGATTGATTAATCAAGAGGGTTAAAGTTTCTGTGTTGCGGCTATGCCTAACTCTTCCATATAAAAATGATGGGTCCCTGACACTCACATCTTGTATTGGATGTCATTTTAGGAAAATCTGTTGGCAGTGTGGTATCTGGGTCAGGAAACATGATTTTGTCTGACGTGCAATGCAACTCAAATTCATTTCTGACTCTAAGCATCTGGAAAAGTAATTTGTTTTCCTGAGGACCTTTTCCCTCTGGTGTGAGGATATTGCTCTTATCTGAGACACCTCCATTTAGTTTGCCCAAGGTTAGAGAAATTTATCTGCTTTCATGGCTTTTTAAAAATACAAATAATCTCCTTCTTTTATTAGAAAAAATTAGCTCTTCTTTTTGTATTATGAAAACACAGATTTTCTTGGCCTATCATTTTCAACCTGATCCTTTCGTTGCTCAAATATATCTTGAATATCTGACACTCAGATGACTGCAATTTCTTCTGCAGTCCCTTTCTTATTCCCTTTAACCCAACACTATATTTCACTGGTAGAATTATCAAAATGCCTTTACCCACTGCATAAGTCTTGTATTTATAGTCACTTATATTTTTTAGTCCACAAAGAAAATATAACCACCTTTACAGTGCAATTTTAAGTTTGCTGAGAAGCTAAGAACAAGAAATACAGAAAACACATTTTAGCAGAAAGTGTAATGAAAGCACGCACGTACAAAAACTGCTGAAATAATCTTATTTTTATATTTCTATTTTTTATTATTTAGTAGTGTGAGGAGATGTATTGTGTTTGTGAGCCAAGGATTTGGTAGTGCGGGGTATACAGGGGTCACTTCTGTGAAAAGCTGTCAGAAGCTTCCTCTATGTCCGGCAGAGCCAATGCCAGCTGTCCCCAAGACAGACCTGCCTTTAGGAAATAAGAAGTAGGTGATTAGAACCTTGTAAAAATACTGGAAAAAAGCAGAATGTTCTTTAACTAAAATAGACAAAAGATGTAGAAAGAGAAAATTGATACTTTTTGAAGTTGCTGCTAATTTTGAAATTATTGCTCATGCTTGGGGGGTTTGCATGACAAGTTTTTTCGTTTCTTGTTTTCATCATAATTTTCAATAGTAAAGTTCCCTGTCACAGTCTTTTTCTCATGTAAAAATAGAAGAATTGCTTTTACTTAAGTAGTGTTTGTCCTTTATAAAAATAGACAACTGAAAAGCACTGTCTGCTTTCATAAGTGTTATGACACTGTCAGAGGAATGCCAGCATAAAATCTCAGAGAAGACAAGGAAGATGGATTACCTGGAAATTTTCTCTTCTTTGTGTTTTGAATTTTTATAGAAGTATATTCTAGCATTAATTTAATAATAAGATGCTTAAGGAATTAGACGAAAGCACAACAGAATCCAGCTGTGGCATGCCTTTTTTAATATCTAGAAGTAAAAGAACTGAACCATTGACAATAAAGAGACACATAGACACATATGAGATTGTTTCCATTCCTCATTTCCCTCTTCTTTCTCCTTTCCAGCTGAGATAACCCAGCTAGAATGCAGCATTTGTCCCTCTACTTCTTATTTTCCTGTTGTAAAAGGGTGGTGGGAGGAAGTGCACACATAGCTTTGATTATTCACCCAGAGGTAGAGAACTGACACAAAGAGGACATTCCACTAACATTTGAACCACTTGCCCAGACAATCATGCTGCATCATGACTTAATTGTTAGAAAAGAGAGAAAAACTGTTCGTACCAATAAAATCAGGGACTTTCTTACTGGTTTTCATTAGATACATTTTAATTCTGAATATAGTACAGGTTTCATGTTATAATTGAAACAGAAATTAAAACTTCCAATTAAAAAATACATTATTTCCAAAACCCATTCCCTCCATTTCAGCTCACCATTGGAAGGAAGCGTCATTTTGCTGTCATTGTCTCTAGTTCAAAACTTCTTTTAAATTAAATATTTTTGTAATATTTTTATGTTGTAACAGGAATTTTTCAAGCTACTAACACATTTCAAAAAACCTTAATGATAAGGACTACGAAATACCATAAGCAAATATATGTTGAGTGGTTTTTTTTCTTCACAGTTTTTTATTCTTTTTCTCAGAAATACCAGATGGTAGCTTTGTGTTTGTAGCCCACAATTAAACTTGAATGTTTGAGAATGAAAGTTTCTACCTGAACATATGAGCTTCTGCACAAGGTTCTCATTGTTTCTGGGCAATGATGTTAAGATGGTGGACTTCAGCGTCCAGAACAAAAGACTATATTCAATGAAGTTAGAATTTATTACTTCTTTTACATTATACTTGCTCTTTGAACTTAGATGTGTCATCTAATCATATGGTATCTGCAAAACATAAAAAAATAAAAGAGTAGCCAGTGATCAGTAGGTAATTTTTTTGAACCCCCAGGGGAAAATTAGTAAAATATTAATCATCTTTGCTGAGATCTTTTTTTGTCATGAAGATACAACTGAAAGACAGGTTACTTAGCTTGGAGTTGAGCCATCCTTCATCGTGTTGAAATCTTTGATATAAACCTCTCCCTGTATAACAAAAATACCAAACAAACAATCAAACAAATCCATGCACATATAAAAGGCCATACATGACCTTGTTTTTATGGCTCAAAAGGCAATTAGGACTTCCACTTCCACTATGCTGAGTTCTTAAAGTGTTTCTTCCTATATTTTCAACAAAAGAGTGTTCTGTGGAGGCAGAAAAAAGATTTAGAATATGAATGTTATCACAATAAATGTAGTGTATCCATGATGAAGCAGAATTTAAAAATTAGGAGACTATCTACAAAGATCTGGAACAGCTGTCAGCAGAATCTCTTAGGGTGGTTTAGAGGATCTGTTACTGATCTTCAGGCATGATCTGTTTAATTCAGTTAGATTAAAGGAAATGAAGAAGGGTGGCTTTAGGGGGATCTTAATATTTCAGGTAAGACTGAAGGATAATACTGTTATTCTTAACCATGATCTGTTATTCCTGAATGTGATAGGGGATAGATGTCTGATTAAATAATCACTAAAAAAGCAAGAGGTATAGTCTTTGGGTCAAGTATAAAGCGTATCAGTAAATGTTCAGTACTAGAAAAGAATAGGAAGTCTGTGTTGAATAGCTGAGTCAATACAGTTTATTGTTCCCATTATCCTAAAGAAACTTTGATACACTGAGTTCTTGTTTACAGTGGGAATATAGACTGAGTCAAAGGGAACATGAAAGAAAGTGATGTTCAGAGCTGTGGGTCTTTGATATGGGAGTTGCTTGGCAATTCAAATTAGAGGTATGTAAAGCTTTGGGGTAAGTGTATCTTTCTGTCTAAATCAACTACTCATCTAACTCACCACTCTAGATTTCTCTAGACCTCGAAGGCTAATCATCTAGGTGCTCTTTTTTGTCAAGAGGGTAAAAAAGAAGTTTCAGAGGGAAGATGATCCCATTCTCTGCTATGTCTCAGGAAGCAGATTGGACTTTCAAGTACACTGATAATTTCAAGTTACTTCTGCAGTGGTCACAGGCAGTCAGGGTGCGTGACTGTTCTTTAGATGCTTCTTCACTTGCTGGAAAAAAATTTGTTCTGGATTATACATATATAAACTATGTGTATTTGAATAGCACATTTTTGAGATTTGTATAGTCTGCAATTAAAATCTACTTCAAAGTCATCATGCAGGCCCCAACTTCAGAACAACCTTGTCGCAGTATTTTACTGAAGGACTATTTTTATTTCCTTCCTATTTCTGCTTACAACAACAACATAACCACTAAAAAAACCCCAAAACAAACAAACAAAAATGATGTCCAAAAAATTGGACTTTTTAAATTGCCTTAAAACATTGATACTACAGCGACCTGTGCAAAGAAGCCAGGAGAGTGAAGATAAAGGCTGAGGGGAAGAGGCCATAGTCCACAAATTGTTAACTTTGTGGAGGCCTGGGGGGTGACTCTCTGGGTATGTGATGCTTCTCTCTGTGTGTGATGCCTATCTAAAGGAGATCAGTGGCACTCTGTGTGTGTGATATTTGTCTCCTATGGGCCAGGCCATGTCAAAGGAGGTCCCCGTGTACACACACACACACCACTACCCCAGAAAAGGGCTCACTCATAGCAGGAGTGCCCCTGAAACACAACCCCCCAAGCCTAAAAAGACTTTGCAAAATCCAGCACCTGCAGGTCTCTGCAGAACCAGAGTAACTGTGCAAAACAATCCCCCCCCCAGACACAGGGGAGACACCAAAAGGGTTTCTGAGAGTACATAAATCCATGGAACTTTATGTTTCAGGGGCTACTTTTCCACACCACTCCCCAAAAGATCAAGAGACCAGCGACAACTGCAACAACAGTGAAAACAATCAAGTTCATCAAAGACCTCTGAGTGGTGACTATAAACTCTTTTTTTTTTCCCTCTCTCTTCCCTTGTTCTCTGTTCCCTTTAACTCCTCTTCTTCTTCTTCTTCTTCTCTCTTTCTTAAACATTTTCTTGGGTGATATTTTTATGTTTTTATATTACCATATTGCAATGCATAATCACAACCAATATGGCTACATATATTTTCCTTTGCAACCAAATTGTTCTAAATAAATTTTGTATATGTATCTGTAAATGCTGATCATCTAGTATTAATGTACTTTAATCCATCTCAAGGAATTTATCAGCAAAAAAACAAAAGTTACTTCTGCCTTGTAGGGTGGGTCATAGCAAATGAAAAAAATTGAAGAAAACCCCAATGTGGCTGTATGCTTTAAGTTCTATAGCATTTCAATGACAGTACATATTGATATGTTTTTTTCTTGTGCCTAATTTATTAATGTTTAATAACAGTGTTTGTTAAATATTCTGATATCCATGGCATCAATTTTCAGCTCTTTTTTTTCTTGTTTTAGGTTAAAACTATTATGAGATTTTTAGAAGAAATTGAATAAATGTTTTCCTGTTAACAGTACCATTGGCAACAAATCACGTAGCATGGAGACAGAATGGTAAGAAGCAAGATTTTCACACTTTTCCCTTCTAAAAGTATTCCCATTGTTTAGATATAAATCCCTTTCTCAGAGACATATTGAAAGCAGCAAAATCTGTTACCTGCCTTCAATATTCTAAATCAAACTGATGCTTTTAGCAAGATTAACTCTGAATATGGGGCTTTGCTGATTCAGTTAAAGCTCTGAAAGAAAGGATTGTCACTAACTTTCTTGATTTTAGATTCACAGACACAAAAAAAGAAGGCATGCTGTGAGCATCCTCAGACTATATCATTAATGGAGAACATACCTTCCTATTTAACTACAGATATGTAATGCATGACACTTCCAGAATCTGTCACTCTTCAGCAGAGGAATAATTTTAGCAAAAAAAAAGTATTGTTCAGTACAGAAGCTGAGCTGTCTTCAAGCAACACTAAGGAAGAAAAGTAGACCGTTCTTCAGAAATATATAAGAATATAGGAGCTTCTCTCTCCTAAACATAGCACATCAGTTTTAGCACTGCCTTGCAACAACACACCTTTTCAGGAGAAAAGTCCCTATTGCTTTTAGCCAGAAACCAAGCTTTCAAGAACTCTAGCTCTAGCTCAGCTTTGTACGCAGAACGCATATCTGTTTCTGGGTGGAGGAAGACTGTTCGAAGCAGAAATCCTAAGCAGCAGAAGGCTGAGCCACTTTTATATGTAGTCCAAGAGGGACCAAATAATTTTAAATTAAAAAGATCAATTACTACTATTAACATTACTAGAACTAGGTATGTATTCATAACAAGGAGATAGAGAAGTATTCTGTAAATGGATATACGTGTATATATGTACATGTGTGTGTGTATTTTGTTACTATTATGCAAGCCTTGACAAAGGTTGAAATTATGAAAGCGGTTGCCTGTTTTAAGGTTAGCTAGAGATTTAATCTTGAAGTGATAAACCAGGGTCGTGACTTACTCTCACGTGCATGTGGGTACAGAAAGTATTGTCACAAAGCTAGTTGCAGCAGTCCTTCAAAATCTTCCAGCACGGCCTCCTCCCATGAGGTCAGGTTGGTCTGTGACTGCAGATGGGGGAGGAAGTCCATAACTGAATGGGCCATCCCTGCTTAATAAAAATCATTAAGGTTTTGATAAAATCATCCCAAATGCTCTCTTCTTGAAGAAACAAAATTAACTAATTGGCTTCAGTCTGAGCTTTGCAACACATTGATAGTGGTAACAAGAACAAACACAGAACCACTGAACCCTTCACACTTTCCAGATCTAACTTACAGCTGAGATAAATCAGAGCTGCCCTATTGTCAGAACTGCCAGTTTACCTGAGCTCATGGTATTTTCACTTTGCTCATTTTCTTTTATATCTATTTTTGTCATCTGGGTTTGCTTTCCTATATATAGTTTTGAGCATCTCTGGTGCCACATCGTGTATTCTTACCCCAGTCTGACTGACAGAAGAGTTGTCGCATCTCTATCTCGCTGTTTCTCCCAACACTGAGATCCGGTTACACTTTGGAGGCTCCGTGGGCTCCCTCTGGTGGCCACGTAGCCCTAGCCATCCCAGAGCTGCTTTTCCAGGGAACCCGGAACAAGGAACGAAGACATAACTTTGGTAACGAAAGATGAGGATACTGCCATCAAAAGTGGTCTGCGGTTGTTTTGATCATAAGAAACAGCAAGGGAAAAAATGAACACAAAAAACAGTCTAGGTACTCCCTGAAGCCTGGAGGCAGGGAGATTTTATTCCTTTGTAGTTAGAATTTGCATAACCTCTATTAAAGCGGGAAAAACTTTGCTGAAAAGCTGGAAGCACAACTTACCAAGGAAAAAACTCTGGATGAAGGACTTCAGTTGTATATTCAGACTTAGTTATCTAGCAGGACCATCTGAAAAAAGCTCAACTGAAATAGCACGATGTCATAGGTTAGTTCTTGGAATTTTACCTTTCCCCTTGCTTTTGTGAGCGTGGGGGGAAGGGATCAGATAGCTG
>JAWMRA010000078.1:82099132-82179879 GCA_035584735.1 Pseudotriccus pelzelni
CTTTTTAATAAAGGGCTGTTATTCCTTTCCTGGACATAATTCAATCTTACCTGTGTCTCATTTAAACTGAGACACACGTTGTATTGAAGCTGAGCACACAAAAATATCTCATGGGGAATTTATTCCCAAAGCTATCCAGATGCTCCCCCTCAGCCTTCCAGTTGCTGAAGAAAGATGAGATGGACAAGAGCAAAACACACATGATATGAGATGAGGTGAGATGAAATGAGATGGCCAACAGCATAAGGGTATCATTGCTTTGCATCTGACTACAGCAACTAATCATATTTCTTCATCCCAGTCCTAACAACTAATATGGAGTCAGAGCACTAAGACGCTAACTCAGTCATCTCTTGGTCTACAATGCTGGTAACTGGAAGCCCTTCTTGGAGGGATGGAAATCCTTTCGTGGTCCCACATTACATCATATAATAAAAAGGAACAGTTTAAAAAGTGGAACATGATGCTGAAGTCATGTTTGCCTCTTTTCCTTTCCCTGTAAGCCAAACTCCCTGATTTACTTTAGAACAGGCATAAGGAAGCATCACAATAACCATCAAACTTCTCTGGATTTACCCTGATGTGACCAGAAGAAGAATTTGTCTCTAGAGAGGGAAAGATTAAATATGTGTAGACATTGGCATACAATCCTAACCAGATCAGTTCTACTAATTTTTAAGTATTTGATTATGAAACTTTGTAAATATCTTCTATAAACTGAAATAGAAGATGCAGAAATATAAGGATTATCTTTTTGTAACAAATTAACTACTGCTTTTTGGCAAAGATAAAATAAGTCCAGAGGAAAAATATTAACATCAGATCCAACACAGCCATTGACAGGACTAATGCTTTTCTAGCTTCCCACTAATTTACTTACTTTTTCCACCAACATCAGACTTTTTAACTAGCTGACTTTTTCTTTCTCTGACTTAGCAAGTTTTTCTCAGCCCTAGGACTTAGGGCTCTATTTTTAGAATGGCTATTTTCTTATAGAAGAAGTTGGCACTTGAAAGGTCTGCTGCTACATTTCAACACAAAACTTTGGTGGCAGTGTCAGCAGGTGAGATGAAGTCTAGAACCTTCAAAGCTGACCTGCAACACAAGGGACACTGTGGAAATGCAAGAGGTCAGAGTTCATACTTGAAAATCAGAGGCAGTGTAGACAGGGAGCTGGTGATTTTATCATGCTGAGCTTAGATTGTGATGACAGGTAGGATTTAAATCTTAAGAACTGAACTGACTTGAGTCAGACAATAATAGTTTTCAGGAGTTCTTGATGGCTGAAGATTAATAAATTCTAGAGCAGTAAGGACCATGTCTGTTACTTCTGTCTGCACTGGAATACGAAGTCATGCGAGTGAGGGTTTGGTGCCTTCTCGACACTGAAAGCTTCTCTGTGTTTGGATTTCACAAGGTCTGATGTTGTACTCCATTCCTTTGTACTGCCTGTTCCTAACACATGTAAGAGCTGCCATTCCTTGGTTTGTTCAAAGTCTCTGGCTGCTGCCTGCAGGTGCAGTGCTGTCTCTGGTGTGCTCTCCTAGCTTCCAGCTGGTCAGGGATTTCTGACCTGGATTGCATCTGGGCAGCCGCTAATGACCTAGTCTTCATTAATTTATCAGTGTTCTTGTTTTTAAACTGATCTGGTAAATCTTCACATATTGCATTGCAAAGAGTTCCATTTGTCCTTTTTACAGATTTTTTTTAATTTTGTTTCATTCAAAAACTGAATAATGGAAAACAAGGAAACCAGTTCTGATACTTGTCTACAGAGTCAAATGTATTCTGTTCTACATAAAGCACCACATAAATCTCAGATTCCACTCCTTCAGTCAAATTACGCATAATATTGAAGGTTGATGAGTTCATAGCAGGTTAACAGATAACATTCTAGTGCCAGGTTGCAATTTTTTAAATGAAGAAATCCAGGTGCTTTTATTCTCTGAAATAGTTCCATTGAAACCAATGTTATAAAATAGCGTGTTAGTAAAAAAATAGAGTGCATGCTTATCTTCTGTATTTTGTACTGCTCTGTGACTCCAGTCGGTATTTATAAAAAGGCAGCAATAGCTTTTACTGCACCTTAAAACAATTAGATTGCCACATCTGTAAATCCTTTTTCTTCTGTAGCTCTCAAACTCTCAGAATAGTTTGTTAAATACTTTATATTTTTCTGTGTTTATGGACCGACTTGAATTTACTGGAAGAATAGAGAGGGCACCAAAGCAAACACAGCTTTATTTTTCCACCCAAATCCATTAAGGAAGTTTTCTGGTTTTCTCTTGCAGTACCAAGAACCACTGAATCTGCATTGTTGTGCTAGTTTACTTGCAGCTTTAGAAACGTATGTTGGAAGCCAGAGAAAAGGTAGCACCTGGGATCATGTACTTTCCTCCTGTTTTGCTTTTCACCATGAGACTCTTCACTTGTTTAATTATGATGGAGGGAGGAAGGGAGAAGGACAGATTCTTACTCCCTACATATGCTTGCACTGGAATTACACCCATGCCAGACTGCAAAAAGAAAAAGTTAATGGGTCTGTGTGTCTGTTTTTTTCCCCAAAGCCTAAAGGTCATGTACTGTGACAGCCCTGGGAATTGAGTCTGAGTCTTCCAACCACATATCTTCTGCTTTAATCAGAAGAATTTCTTTCATGTCCTCTAGGCTCTCTGTTTCCTAGGTTTAAATAATAAATGAAAATTCATATGAATTCTCAGTGGGATTAATCTTCTAGTACCATAAAAATTGAACATGCTTTCCTTATGCCTCTCTCACAGATGTTTTGGAGTCTAGTCTGCCACTGCATATGCTTTAATTACGAGTAGAAATCATGTACTATTACATACCAAACAAGGTGCTCACCCCTTTTGTTTCTATTCAGATATTTAAGCTCCAAGACACCTAAGCATGCCAAGTTAAAGACAAGCCGCTGCCTAAGTGCTCTGCTGAGTCAGAATTTGGTGGCATTCAAGGATTACTCAAAGTGTTTCCAAATAGTCATGTCTGACAGCCTGTGACTCGACTAGGCCCAGCAATGGGAACCCTGCGTTCCACTTCTGATTGCTCAGTGACCAGACCCCTGTTTGATTACAAAATTATCCCTCAGCTTTTCTCTTTCTTCTTGGACAGACACATATGATCAGAAATTTTCTTCTGGGAAAATAACATTCCTCTTAATCTTATTGTAACTAACAATTTTATTTATAAACTGTGTTCCTGGCAAGTCATAACTGAAGCTGTGCATTTGAAATATGATGCAGTGGAAAGTAGTTTGGACTGATGAGTAACTTTAAACGCAAAAGTACTTCAGAAGGACAAAGCATATTTAAAATCCCACGTAAGTACAAGCCGGGAACACCTGTAAGTGCTGAGAGAGAAGAAAAGGAATAGCTTGGATGCACTGAGAATTGAAGCTAATGACTGGCCAATTGTACATCAGAAATAGCAAGACACGAAGCCAGTTATGTGGCAAGGCTCTAGGACATGCATAAACAGACAAAATGTTCCGATATGCAGTTTGCTGTTTTGCTAATAATGCTAGAAGTATTTAAAATAAACTGTGAAAAAACCCAAAACCAAAACCAAATCAAACCAAACCAAACCAAGCAAAAAACAACAACTACAACAGTTGTTCACAGTTTCTGTTTTATTTCCCACTGAATTGAATGTAGCAGGCATTTTACCTTTTAGGGTATCAACTTGAACATGAGTTTACTGGATCATTATTCAGGTTGTGATAATTGTTCTCTGTGAAATCTGTGGTTATGCAAATGCAGTTATTGGCTATGCATGAAGCACTGTCTGCCAATGCTAACTTCAGATCAGGGACAATTTGGTAGTTTGTACACACAAAAATGCATATGAATACCACAGAATTCAAGCTGAATTGTTGGTAAAGAAATACCTGTACTAGTGCTTGTCAGTGTGGATTTTTCAGAGCAAACGTGATGAAATAAATGTAAATGTCAAAGTGTAAACTGAGACTAGAGCAGTTTAAACTAAAAAGATATTTCATGAAGTATCACAGTGGTTTGTATCAATTCCTGCCTCTTTCACAAAATAAACTAATGAAATACAGTGGTAAAGAATCTGAAATTATTTTCTTTACATTAAACTGCAGTTTGAATTTATTTTCTATGTTGTCTCTTTTTTTTTTTTTTTTTTTTTTTGAGCCACACAATCTAATAGGAAAATAGTTAGCTACGTGGATCAAACAAGCAGCTGAATTCATGTTTATTCACTTTTAAGAAGCCTAGATCAACATATGAAGGATATTCAGGGTTTAAAGGCAGTTCATGTTCTACGTTACTGCATAAATACATGAAATGCAAGATTCCCCCATATCCCCTTTGCCATGAACTAATTGGTCCCATTACAAGCCTTTTAACAGCAGTTGAGAGGAGATTCTGAGATGTCACATTTCAAAAGCAGACCTTTTCCTTCAGTGCTTTCTCATTCAGGGCTTGTGCAGATGTCATGTCTGTTCAAAGAGGGAGCCTTAACTTATGCAAAATCTGTGTCTGTCAGAGACAAGAGATTTCACTTTTATGTTCAAATTCAATACAAAATAGTACAAAGCTGCCTAAGTGTGACATTAAGATGTCTTACTAGAAATGGCAATTGGGAGGTAAATTACTGGGGAGGCTGGCCCATGTTCTGCTACCTCACACTCTGCAGAACTTGAGGAAATAGTGCTTTTTGAGATAAGTGGTAACAAATAAGCCCATATTTGACAGAAAACTTGATATAAAAGACTGGTCAAAATTATCTCTAATTTAATTTTTATTTTAACCTTTTAAATGACGATATCTTCTCTGCAATTTGATAACTACGTGAATCAACAATCGAGACTGTGAACTCCCTGTTGAAGGGAGGATCATTACAGTACTCAGAGAGAACTAGGCTGAATATGGACAAAGAGATCCAAATATCCTTCATATCTCATTATTTGAACGTTCCTGCCATTATTCTGTACATTACCCTCTTATCTGCTTTCTCACAGTTGAGAGTATATGGAACAAAATTTTAAATACTTTACTGACCTTTTTCAGAAGGAGGTTAGATTTTATACTCACATATATATATGTTATTAAACCTAAAATATGCAGGTGGCTTTTTAGGTTCATAGTTTTCATATTTTTTCATTAGACACTTACTAAATTGTCTGTTTTCCAGTTTGATTTTACTTTCCAGGAAGAACATTACTGTGGTCATAATGCAATATATATTTTAACATGACTAGTAGAGCCATAAGCAGATTCTTGTGAATGCTAACAGAGACTAAGAAGTGGTCAAATTCTCTCTTTCATGCATTTATTAGGTGAGCTGCATTGCTATCTAACTTCATACAGTGGCCAACTGTTCTGATAGCTCAGCCTTAAAACTGACTCTTGATTAAAAACTCTTTCATTTTCACTTGGTTACAGGAAGGAACGTGTTCAAAAACCGTATCTGTTTTAAACAGTATAGAAAATTTGATAATACAGCTTATTGGCTGAGGAATTGTTTGACACTTCTGAAATCATCTGAGCAAGTTGTTTCAGGAAAGAATGATGATCTGGAAAGTCTTTTTCTTTTAAGCTGCAAATTGTCTGGATTGATGACAATGGATACATAGGTTACAAAGTAGAACCACGCTATTTCTGAAATAAAAATGATCCTGAGAAGATCACAGCGTTGCTTGAAACAGTATCTTGTATTTCAAGGGATAGACAAAATCAGACACATCAGCCTTGATCAGTGATGGCATGAAACAAGTGCATAAAACATTATGGAAACCTTTTCCCTTTGGTCTCTTTTGTAGGTGACCACCAACAAGATGTGATCTAGCCATGGTCAATTTTATGATGTAAGCCCCAGATATTGATATTTTTATTTGTATTTTCACACAGAAAAAGGTGGTGGGTGACTGTCGCAACATGTGAACAATGAAGGAGAAGATAACCAGTTTTTGCCTTCTTGGTTATAGGATTCAACCTTGAAAAAATCTTAAAAAAACAAACAAACTTGAAAGCCAGAACTCCAGGGAGACCATCAGGCCCTAATGGCACACTGACATTTTCAGGGAGAGAGAAAAGAGAGTACTACTTGAGGAAACTTATTTAGCATAATTTGGAAGATCACTGATCAAGAAGGCAACAGGATGTTTATCTATTCCTTGACCATCTATTTACTGATTATTAAAACTTGGATGCAATAGCCTTTAATTCTCTGCGTGTTATGCACTCACACACTGATAAATGATGTGACATTTGGAGCTAGTGCTAAGTCCTTCATAATATAATAGACCTTTGAGTTCTTGGGGCAGTGTTCTTCCAGGTGTCTCTTTGATTATCTTTCTATCACTGTCTAAGTTGACAGAGCTACAAATGTTATTGCTAGTCATAAAATTATCCAACCACAATGCCTGTCTACATAACCTACAGTGGTTGTGAATGCCACAAATTGATTATGCACTGTGTAAAGACTTATCCTTTCATTTCTTCCAACTTTATTGCCCTTAATTTAATTAGCTGTTGCTACATGCTACAGGTTAAAAAGAAAGGCTAATATGTCCTATTGTATAACTTCAGATTTAGAGCATCTCTGACAGTTTTCTTTTGCTCTTAACCTTTTCAGACAAAATAGAGTGCGGGCTAATAAATCTCTTTCTCTGTGTACTTAATCTTTTTCTTATTTTTACCTCAATCTTTCTTCTATCTCCTTCTCCTCTCCTCTTCCTATTTTCTGGCTATGTTATTCTTCTATCTATAGCTAGCTAGAAACATGTTGTTGGAGTATGCTGTAAGCATGTTGGCTATTCCCAATAAAAATTAGAGACCTATGTTCAAGTGCATCCTTAGTGATAGAGATTTTTCCTGGTGATTTAATAGCGTTGTTCAGAATTGTTTCCATGTGAGGCTCAGTAATAATCCTTGAAATGTTCTTGTTCGTAATAACAGCATCTATGCCATTTAAGCACAAAAGAGACAGTAAGATCTCATGCATATCTTAGGATGAAACTGAGGGACAATGCCAGTATGGGAAGTACTACTACATTTCATCTATAGAAGGAGAAAAATGGTGAAATTCCATTATCATACTAATTGGTTGATCTGGATCCATTAAAACAGATTACTGAATATGGTTATATCTATACTTGTATGTTGAAAAACTGACTAAGCAGCCATATCTTCAAGGTTAGTACATGAAGTGCCCTGTGGCAATGAACTTTGTATCACCTTGTGAAAGGAAGATGTCAAAAAGGGCAGAACTGGAGAGCCCTACCTAAAAGCATAGATGTAGGAAACTGGCCCTAAGATCCTTCTCTGCCTAAGCATACCTCTCCCCTTTTACAGTCACTTTCCCAGCCTACAACAGTCTATGATCTAACTCCTGAAAATGTGTACCCTTGAGGTATACTTTTTCAAGGAGGTTCTCTATAAAAGATAAAAAAGAGAAATAGATATTTTCTGTAAAGAGATATTATTACCTCAGTATCTGCAGTACTCCCACAGTGTTTCCTATTCTCGGGACTGGTGTGGAGGTAATGGTATCCATTCATCACAGGCACTCTTGAAGTCTTGAAGGGATCTACTCTACCTCAGTATTTCTTAGTATCAGAACATTGCAGTTGCCTACTTACTGGCATTGCATTATTTTCTTTTTCTGGATAAAGTGTGTTTTAGTCTTGAGCACAGTGCATTAATATATACTTTGCTGCATTTTCAGTGATTGCAGAGAAGTTAAGATTTTATTACTGCCTGTCGTTTACCAACAAGTTTTTCCCCTCGCGTTAAGAACGAGCATTCCTGACTCGTGGGAAAGAGCGCCACCTACCGTATTTCCGAACCCCTTTCTCCAGCACGAAGGGGAGCTTGAAGAGTTCACAGAACTGACCTAGTCCAAAACTGAATCAGCCTCTGAAGAATACAAAAAGTAGGTAAAATGTTCAGCTCAGTGCAGCAGGATAAATTAGGTGGTCTGAGAAAAATTTCTCACCAAGAAAACACAACTAAAAGATCCTTATCATTTCTGTCAGGGATAACAGAGTACTCGTAATATGTGGCCAGGTCATCACCAGGTAATTGGAAATGCTTTTTCATCCCAGTTTTACAAGTAAGTTTCCATTAAAACAGAGTTAACGAGACTAGACATATATATGGCATATATATATATGGCCAGCTAATGATGTTTTTCTGCGTGGATTACATGTGCAGCCAGTGTTCACAGAAATATTTAGGTTGGAAAGGACCTCTGAGATCATCAAGTCCAGTCTTTGACTGATCACTAACTTGTCACGTAGACCATGGCACTAAGTGTCATGTGCAGTTTTTTCTTGAACACCTCCAGGGACACTAAATCCACCAAGTCCCTGGGCAGTCCATCCCAATGTTTAACTACCATGAAGAAATTCCTCCTGATGTCCAGCCTGAACTTTGCCTGGCACAGCTTGAGACCGTTTCCTCTCATCCAGTCACTAGCCACCTGGGAGAAGAATCTGACCCTCACTTTGCAACAACCTCCTTTCAGGTAGTTGTAGAGAGCGATAAAGTTGCCCTGAACCTCCTTTTCTCCAGGCTAAATGACTCCAGCTCCCTCAGGCACTCATCATGAGACTCACTCTCTAGACCCTTCACAAGCTTCTTTGCCCACCTCTGGACTCGCTCCAGCACCTTGAAGTTTTTCTTGTAGTGAGGGAACCAGAGTACAGGGAGGCAATCACTTCCCTGGTCCTGCTGGCCACAGTATTTCCAGTACAGGCCAGGATGCCACTGACCTTCTTGTCCACTTGGGCAGACTTCCAGCTCTTGTTCAGCCACTGTCAACCATCACCCTCAGGTCCTTTTCAGCTGGGCATGTTTTAAACCACTTTTCTCCCAGCCTGTAGTGATCGGATGGAGTTGTTGTGACCCAAGTGCAGGACCTGGCTCTTGGGCTTGTTGAACCTCATACCATTGGTCTTGGCCCATCAATCCAGCCTGAGGATGTTAAATCAGTACAAAATGTTGTTGAAATAACAGACTACAATGTAATGCAAAACTCACTTCAAGGCTGTCATGAACAGGTACATATGGGGTCATATTAAGATGTGTTGGCATATCTGAACTGTGCTAATTCCATTGGGTTCACTGTCAGTGGCAAATCCTTATTCTGTTACACGGAGCCATCTGTGATTAGACTCCAGTATAATGGAGCTGCATTAATTACCTGTTTCTTATGAAGCTGCAAACTCAGATATGAACCCTGAATGTGAATTCATTGTCCTCTAGGAAAGCCCTCTCAAAAGTGTCCAGATAAGGAGCCTCTAAGATCCTTGATGAATTCAGCCGTTCTGAGAATAATCAGAAGAAAGAACAATATATCTTCAGACTTCAATTCCCTTGCTTGTCCATTTGGATGCTGGGCATACAAAAATGCCTTCAAGGTAAGGACTGCAATTACAGAGTAAGTAAGCCCCAGTGTACATCCTATTCAGGGAACGCTGCAAAATTTTAAGTAATAGAAGTTCAAAATCAAAGTTATTATCCCATCATTATCCACACTATAATGTTCCCTTGCCAACAATAACCCAAGATATTTTAAAAGACTATGCCTAGAGTAATATAAACAGGACGCTTTTTTATGCATATATAAAAGTGAAATCTACAGAAAGGAATTAAATAGCAACAGTATTATGCACTTGAATCACACACTGTCTTTCATAATAATTTAAGAAATTTATTTCAAAGGTGGCTTGTGGAACTGAGAAGTAACAATGAGACTGTTTAGTGAAATATAAGCTGAAAGTCTTGTATTTTTCATGTAAACTTTTAGAAATTCAACTCACAGAAGAACCTTCCTAGGTATATAAAAAACATGTCAGTTGAGTATTTAGATACTTAACTGGTTATATTGGATGAGAATTTTACCTTTTCCCTCTGTTTACAGATCAGCATGACCCACTAGCCAGTCCCCACTTTACAGAGGTAATTGTGTTATCGGGGAAATATTTATGGATATGTATGGAGCACTATACGTGAAGTAGCTATGCTAGTGATTTCTGGATGTACAAGGCTATTCACTAATTTTTAAAAAAGTATTTAGTTTGGTGATGACATAGATTTTGACAGTTACTAAGGTGGGGCAGTTTAGTTTGACATGAGGAACTCCCATTAGGATGATGGGTCACAGAGGACAAGGGAAGGCTTAATTTTCAGGGAACTATTTAAATGAACATTTTGGCCCTCAAGTCTGACAGATGCATGCTTAAGAGTGGAAGAAATCAATTATTTATAATAATCTCAATCATCTTATGAGAAATAGCAAAAGAAACAGAATCTAAAAAGTGCTGCACAGGGAAAAAGAAAACCAAAAGAAGGAATGCAGTGTGTGTCTTGATACATGCAATTACATCTCAATGACATTTTGGAGGTAGCAGCATGATAAATGGAATTCATCATGTGTCATCAATTGCTTCTCCTGTCCTCAGTTCACTAATTCATCTCAGCCATGACCACTTTCAAAACCTTTCAAACATTTCAAAACCTTTCCAGGGCCATTCAGAGAGGCAATACTAGCAGTAAAATCAAAACCAACACCCCAAATCTGAATTTTATTTCAGTTAAGATGTCAAGAATTGAGGGTCCAGCACTATTTTGAGCTCTCAGGAAAGTGGGTAGATGCATCGATAAGAGAAGTAAAATGAAAGTGTTTCCCTGAATTTGAGAGGGAAGAAAGTAAAGCAATTTAGCCATAGTTTAGCGAAATACAGGCTGTTTGGGCAGTTTTTCAGAAAAGAACTGAGTTGGACAAGAAATCCCTTTCTGTGATTCTGTAGTTTTTTGTCACTTTTGGTCTTAAAGTTGTACAGTACAGCTGTTGGAGGCCATAACTGCTGTCTTCATTCAACAAACTTGCATTGCAAAAGCCAAACTGCCACTCTCCTTACTCATGGATTCAGAAAACCAGATTCCGAGTAGCAACTTTCATAGATCTCTCTTCTCAGCGGCTGGGCCGACTTAAATACCATATATGGTTTGTCCTACTGGAACCAGCAGCAAGTGTTTTGTGCCTAAATTATTTTGTTGGAATCACTGAAACACTGTTGACAGTAGAACTTCTGTGGAGTCTTTAACCTTCTTCATAGGCAGTGTCAGAATCTTCCTTCTAATACAGATCTGTGCCTTGGCTGCTCCCAAGCCTGTTCTGAGCATGGTTTCTCAGGCCAGAGGAGTCTTAAATGCAGACAAGTTTTTTGTGGAGAAGATGTTTGCACGTCTCCACTACCCACGAGCAAGGGCCAGAAAAATGCCTTAATTAGTCAGGTTGCAGCAAGGATTATGGATGGAGCTCGTACAACTCAGCATTTCGGCTTGCTATCTGGATTAAAGATTGTGAACTAAGCCAATTTTCAGGATCTAACTTCATGTATCAACAATCATCTTTGAAACACATATGTGCTTCCTGTTAAAGCTGGCTTACTTTCAAATGGGATGACACTGAATCAGTACAATGAACAGTAGGTCCCTGGATAAGACCCCTGGCTCCAGCTAGCACAAGGAAGAAGCCTTGTGTTATACTGGCATATATGGGAAGGACCTCTCCTGCTATGTCCATCCCTAATGGATCTAGTGGTAGCAGCAGGAATGACATCCTAGACCTGTAGAACAGTTGAAGGTTACTTTTCAGCCTCCTTAGCAGTCCCCTATCTTAGCAGCCTGCTGTCCTGGACAGTTATCTGCTTGCCTTCATCAAGAATCGGACTTCCTCTGTAATCTGCCTGCAATCTGGACAATCTGCCTTTGGTTTGGTAAAGTATTTAAAGTGTGGAGCTAGTACTGAATATTTGAGCAGTGTTTTCATGACTTTTAGGGACTGATGAGGCAGGTAAAGGTAAGCATGTGGTTTTATCCTTTGGTGGAGCAGGGACACAACAATGGACTGCAAAATAATTTGAAAATAAAATTAAAAGGAATGTCATCTGCACAAAAGGAGACTAAATACACATTAACACTAGAATTGGACCCAGACCAAAATGCTGTCTCTGAATAACTCTCAGAGTTATTTGAAAGGGAAGATTCAAACTAAACAGGAAAGCACGAAAGTAGTCACAGACTAAAGGAATTTGCATTTCTGTAATTTGAAGCAGAAGGGCAGATCAGCATAAATGGAATTCAGGAGAGGTATTTGCATTAAGGATTTTAAATACACAGATCAACTTCTTATCCATGTGAAAGCAACTTGTGTAGCATGTTTGCAACTTCCAATATTATTTATTGCATGTTTGCAGCTCCCATTTATATCCAAGTATTTTTTTTGGATATATGAAATGGGGAGAAATACATTTACATTACAAGGGAAAACCTATTAAATCTCCTTAACACTACATACCCTTCTTTAGTAAGGAGACTCTGTATTGTCATGTACTCTCTCTTTAGTATGTACAGACGCTGTCCTGTAATGTTCCTTAGTAAAGGAGTAAATATTGCTTCAAGTAATTTTTAACTATGAAGTTCTGACATTGATGAGCTTTGAACACTGAACAACTCCAAACCGGAAAATGAATTTGGGAATTTAACTTCATTCCCTTTGAGGCTGCCACATCTTTATCTGAGAAAAAGACTGTTTTTTTTATTGCTGAAATTCAGCAATATTTTTATTTTTGAAATTATATTTTTGAACTTTAATTCACAGATAGGATATGTAATTTATTGCATGCAGCAGATCACTGTGTTTCAAGAAATTACTTGTAGTCTAAGTATCCAGGATGGCTTGATTTGATTCAAAAAAAAAAGAGGCAAAAATCATTGCAATCCTGCCCTCCCTTCTTGCTGTCCCACTCAAATAACAATTTACAGTTAAGTCTTAATTATTCCAATCACTTAATTCCCCATGGGAATTAAAGAATACAATAGAGAAAGGAAGTTTAGAAGCATAGTTATTTGTTTGAATTAGACGCATATCTAAACCACTTAGGCTGGATTTCCTGAATCTCATGCCAGCTGCCATTAGGAAACAAATAAAAAGAATAGGGCAAGCACTCAGCATAACTTAAAAAGCAAAATAAAATTGTAAGTGAAAAGGAAATAGAACGGCTATAAAACACATATTAAGGAAATGTGCTTCGGCAGCCCCAAGGGCCAAATTTCCCCCAACAAACACACTCCCAGAAACCAAAAACAGAAACCACAAGCAAACAAAATGAAACAAAACCCAAGCCCATAGCTTCCCACAGATGGCAAGCTAGCCGTTATACCAAAATATGCTGTTTCTACAAACTCCAGGCACCACATAATAAGAAGCCCATAAAATCACTGTAGCATAACATTTATGCAGTTTTACAATTATAAATAACCTTAGCAAGATTGTTTGTTTCATTCAGTGTCGTAGCAGCATAATCCATCAATAGGAGAAAACTTACACAGATTTATTCAGACTAAGGAGAGAGAAGACAATCCAGCACTGAATGTCTAATGAAGATTTTTCAGAAAAATATGATGAGACTTCAAATGTATTTTTATGCTACCTTATATAACACAATTATTATTCAGGAAAAACTAAGAGAAGTACAAAAGGATGTTTTTCTGATATAGATATATTTAAAAAATTAATAAATTTTGAAAGATTAAGCAAAAGCAGGGCACATTTATTAGGGTAGTTAAATATTCATTAGTGCTAAGTGTATTACAGGCATGCACAAATGTTGAAGAGATGAACAAACGACCTTGAAAAAACCTCATTTACTTGAAATGTTAGCACAACAGTAGAAAATCTTCTGTGGTATTCCATCTGGTTTTGAGCTTTTTCATCTGAGTTAAGAGACTTAGTCACATTTGTAGACCATTTTGAAGCTGGCTTACCAAGAAATGACACCAGAATGACCCTGTACTACCGTGTTCTGTCCTTGACATTTTCAAGTCAAGACCATTATCTTTGACTTTCCCTAATCTAAAGAAAGTTAAGTAGCAATGTATTTCTACTTAGTATATTTTTATCACATCCAGTACAGGAATTTTATGTTTTCCCTAAATAGCCCTATTTGTAACCCAGTCTGGAGTGGATTTTTTTCCCTAATAATGAAGACAGCTTGGTAGAGTGATGAGTTGGCATGACAGAAACTGAATGTTAGCACCAATAATTATAATTGAAAGGTGTTACTTTGATGACAGTTTTCTACTTTCAAGGAGGACAAATCAATTCTGTGGCCAGCTGTTTCATTCTGAAACATGGTCCTACTATTTTTAGTTATATTTGGAACATGAGCATGTGAACTGGAAGCCAGTCTCAGTTCTACCAAAGGAGACACAGATAGTTTTTAAAAGTCTTTTGGCAATGAGGAATACAAGTGGAGATTTTCAACCTGAATGAAAAAAAATAATTCTTGGCAAAAATGTGATTTTTGCTTTTTTTTCTCCTCATATGTAACAACAGTAGGACAGTGCCTCTAGGGAACATCTCTCTACATTATTACTTTCAACATTATTCAAATGAAAACTCTTTCTGGATGGTACATTTTTGTTCAGGGTAAATTTCTTGAATAATTAAGACCAGTGTCAACAACTTCCACTCTCTGTTCTGTTCGCAAGAGTGCAATCAAAACACTGATATTTTCACTGGAGTGTAGAATTAGCACATGTAGCCTTTGCCTATTTTCACAGCATGCTTTTTAAAGGGAGGTAGTACATAGGCAAAAAAATATGCTTTCGTTCCTTCCATGGGGTTTATAATACTCATAATTGCAAGTTACAAAATTATATGTGAACACACATTTCAAGAAGTTCTAAGTGTGCCTTTGAAAAAATGTGTGCACCTTGGATTTTCATTTAATATATTGACACTACAATTCTCAGAAAGAAATGTGTGTTCAGTTTTTATATATTCCCAGTTGGGAGAAGAATGTGCATAACTCATGCAAATAAACAGAAGAGGGCAAATTACATGTATATTTGCATTCTTTTAATAGTGTATTTTTATTAGCAATATATAACTTTTTATTTGTTTGTCTAAACACATAGATTAATAATAAGAAATTTGAATAAAACTCAAAAGGGTAGAAAGGGATTTTCATAATAACTTTCCACAGGAGTTGTGCTTCAAAGCATTTAAACAGGTAAACTTGCACTGACTTAAATTCCTTCTATTTTCATTGAAGCTTGATGTTTTAGATGCTTTTAAAAACACCCAGAAACATTACCTCTGCCTATACTATCGCCTTGAATTGATACATAATAAGCTTAATGTCATACTCTTAGCCCACTTTAAAGCTGCCCCTATTTGTAATGCCATGCACAAAAATTTCTTATCTATTGTGTTTTTTTATATATGCTTTTAAAGACATAGATTTTGTATGGATGACCAAAACTTTCAGATGCTTTAATGAAAAAAAGGAATATGTTGGTTAGTAAATGTTCTGTACTTATTCATAGTCATTTCTGACAGGCTGAAGTATTCTCAGAGGTCTGTTTTAATACTGCTCTGGTTTCAATTACTTGGTTTGGCTTGGAGGCCTTTATTAAACCTGAAAACGTTGAGTACTTGTGATTTTTCAGTGGATTTACTGTTAAGATTCGATTATTGAAAAATGCCTCTACCCAAATTAAGGTACAAATGAGACCATATGCTGAAGTCAATAGTACGGATTTTCTTTAACAATAAAGTGTGAGATTGAGAGATAGAAAGAAATAGAATAGAGAGAAAGAGAGAGATTAAGCAGAAGATAGTCACCTGTGGATCGAGCAGCATCCCGTTGGTACTTCACCCTGTTCTTCTCAGTGGTGGGGGTTCCTCAGATTGTTCAAAAGTATAAATGCTGTTTATTTTTGCAAACAAAGGAATTAATGCTCATTGGCTACACAGTTGTCTTATTCTATTAGTTAAATAATTCCCTCATTTCTAATGCTAATTAGTCCACATACTCAGTCCTTCTCATCTTTTGAGTCAGTAGGTTTCTTGAGTCTGTGGGCTGTGGTCAGGGGTCTTGATCTTCCTCCTGCCAGAATTATCTTTTACCCAGTCCAAGCTGATTTCAGCACTGTTGCTGAGTTGGCTTTCCTTGTGGCCCATTATCCATCATGCATTCTGCTCCCCCAGTTTTATTAACATCCTCCTGATAACACTCAGGCAATAGTACTACCTTTACCTTATCACAAGTTCCCGTTGCAGTGGCTTAACTTATAGTCCAAGTTTCAAGTATCCAGAGAGGCATGGGAAGGAGAAAAAGGGAGTGTAATATACACGTATTTTTCCATACATTATAACTGTTAATTCTAACTGAATAATTCAAGTCAAATCTATAGATTTCTGAGGCAGAAAGCTACTGGAAGTGAGTGTTTAATTTCTTTAGACTACTTGGAGTAGTCCATCTTAATTTGTTCTTCTCCATTCAAAATTGCTGGATAAAATAAAAATTCAATATCACCAAGCTCAGTGCTTTTTTTCCATTTATAGAAAACCTTTCATGTTATGCCATTTGAATACTAACTTTATTAGCCCATTTCTGCTATTTTCTGCTTCTTCTTACTAATGGATGCAGCTCTTATTTGTGTGAAAAAAAGATAAATGGTTCTGGTCAAAGGCATGGGACTCTGGTCCTTAGTGGATTTTGGTCTGTTGCCCGGGACTGGAAATGGATTACCTGAGCAGCGTAGAAAACATTCCCAATTAATACAGTGCATAAAGTTTCACTGCAGCAATAAGATCCACTGCAAATTCACTAATTCATTTTAGAAAGACGTTTTTATTTCAAGGGAAGTAATTACCTTTGTCATTATTTTCTTTTAACATACATGGGATTTTTGTATAAAAAAATAATAGCAACTTACAATTTTATGAAAAATGTCAGAAATGAAGGATAAGTATATATTCATTTCCCTGACATGTGAGCTGTTTCATCCCTCCAGGGGGAAAAAAAATTAAACAAAAAACATATGCCAGAAAAATCTTTTAATTTAATTTGTCTCTTAAGAAATGTGAATTGCTCTGGGAAATCTGGACTAATAATTAAAATTTAAAAATGAGAAACCTGCAAACCAGTGTTTTGTTTAATAGCTTCATGTGGCTCAGAAAGCTGGTACTCTGTTTAGATAGCATTGCATTTCAGTAGGTACTTTATCCAAAATCCATGTCTGCGATCAGACTATGGTATCACTTTGATTGCTTGCTGTTCACGTTGCACAGCACTGTCATCTCCAGGATGCCTTATCTTCTGAAAAATCTTGTTGATTCCAGTGGGAATGCAGGAAGCAAGGCCTACTAGCCAAAAACATGATCTCTGCCTCACCATTTAGTCATTTATGTTATGTGGGAGCTAGACATATCCAGATTCTTTTCAGCTCAATTTGGTGTTTTCTTTTGCATCTCCATTTCTTAATTATATGATTATTTTGGTAAAGGCTAACTGTGCTTCATTAATATTAACAAAAAAAGTTATCATACTTGAGATATTCTAGAAACATCAAATACATAAATATGAGGATTAAAAGATTAGAAGCTTAGTTACTGCTTTAACTCTATGCAGTTACCATTTGTTTGGTTTTCTTCCTCCTTTTTGACTTTTAATAATAAGAATGTTTAAAAAAACTAGACTGTTCTACTCTGTGGATAAAATCAAAATATTACTACTAGCATTTTAGTCGTGTGTTTCATTGAAGCGAAGACCTTCTAAAACAATTACCACTTGCTCTGAAGTCTTTATCACCATATCTATTTCATTGCACTTTTACACTGAGAAACAAAATTCATTTGGACTTCTTCCAGTCTAATTTTCCAGTAAGTGGTAAACAGTATGTGTCTTTGAGCTTCAGTGAAAAGTGTCTGAATAGGAAGCAATGCAAGTCATCACTAAGACAAACACTGCCAATGCTCTTCATATGTTTCAAGAGATAAGATGTCCCTGTTCTGCTTTTTGTTTTAGGAACCCATGTTAGATTTTGAATAAAACAATTATATGTTTTTAGGTATTTCTTCCTCTTCTTTTTCTTCCTCAAAACTTAGGGGAAACTAAATTCTCAGCATATATTCCTTATAGGCTTAAATTCCATTGAACAACACAAATAAACTCCTGATTTCTATCAGTCTGAATGCTTATTAGTGCAGTAGCTATCCCATTACTCCCTCCTCCACTGTATTTCTTTGTTTATTTCTAAAAAAAACACACAGAAATGTGGGACAAAAAGCTTCACAACCAAAAAGTTTTTTTAAAAATTCCATTCTTAACATGCATGAACTAGTCAAGACCAAAGCATTGAGGGAGGGGGAGGGTGTGGGGAGTTAATTTTCTAGAGCTAAACCTATTTAAACAACAATGTTGCTCATAGTTACGTCAAAAGATAGTGGATCACTCTTCTCTGTTAGGAAGATTATATTCAGTACTAACTGTATTTGTATTTGACAAGGCACATTTATGACCGTTGTTGGTCTCTTTGGAAGAATATCTTCCTGCACAAACAAGAAGAAACAAACACAGTAGACTATAATAACCATCTTACAATATCACACCGTATTTTACAGTTAACCAGCTTCATAATGTGCACAAGAGTTTTACTGATTTTGGCACCTAATTTCCATTAAAATAGTTAAACAACTATAGTCTGGATAATCACGGCAATGTTACCCACTTCTTTGTACACTACAGAAATGTTTACTTTCTTAAATTTCATAGTAATTTCTCCCATGCTAAATTTAGGCACATACAGAAATCTTAGTGTGTTTGAGCCCCAAATAAGTTGTCCATTTTTCAAATGTTTTGAGGATACTTTGGGTTAATTTAAAGAAGGTGTATGTATACCACTTTGAAAAATACCAATGCTTCATTGTTATGTTATGTATCCCATTACTGTTCCAAACAGATTGAACTATCATATAAATTATGATTACTGCAAACAAATTTTTGTTTTAAATAAAATCAGATCACAGGAGACTTGCTCTACAGTGGAAGTGGAATGGTGAAATTTGCAAAGATGGATGCTTCCAAAGCTCACATACAATTGGATATATTTTAGCAGGAATGTGAGTGTGATTTGCCAGTAAATGATGTATGCAGTGAGGTGATAGCCATTGCTTTTGATTTAATGGGTTTGCATATTTCAAGATATGCTGGATTTGTCTGGGGTAGTGTTAGTTTTCTTCACAGTGTCCAGTATGGGGATATGCTTTGGATTTGTGCTGAACACAGGGTTTATAATAGAGAGATGTTTTTGTTACTGTTGAATAATGCTTACACAGAGCCAAAGCCTTTTCTGCTTTTTGTACTGCCACACTGGTGAGGAAATTGAGAGGTGCCTGGGAGGTTGGGAGGAGACACAGCCAGGACATATGACAAAACAAAAGGCATATTCTATACCATACAACACCATGCTTAGTATATATAAAGTGGGAGGAAGAAGGAGGAAGGGAAGGATGTTTGGAGTGATGGTGTTTGTCTTCCCAGGTGTTACATACAGTGAAGACCTGCTCTCCTGGGCATGGCTCAACACCTGACTGCCCATGGGAAACAATGAATTAATTTCTTGCTTTGCTTTGCTTGTGTGAGTGGTTTTTGTGTTCCCTATTAAACTGCCTTTATCTCAAACTCTTGTTCTACCACTAGTTGCCTGGCAGAAGAAGCTGACCCCCACCTTACTACAACCTCCTTTCAGGCAGTTGTAGAGAGCAATAAGGTCACTCCTGAGCCTTCTTTTCTCCAGGCTAAACCCCAGCTCCCTCAGCTGTTCTTCATAGGACTTGTGCTCCAGACATCAGCTCCATTGCTCTTCTCTGAACTCACTCCAGGACCTCAATGTTTTGCTTGAGGTGTCCTGGACATAGGACTCGAGGTGTGGCCTCACAGTGCCGAGTACAGAGGGACAATCCCTTCCCTGGTCCTGATGGACACATTGTTTTTAGTACAATCCAGAATGCCACTGGCCTTCTTAGCCACCTGAGAACAGTTCCAGCTCATGTCCAGCTCCTGTTGATTGACCAGCACTCCCAGATCCATTTCCACTTGATTGCTTTCCAGCCACTTTGCCCCCAGCTTGTAGCACTGCATGGAGTTGTTGTGACCCACGTGCAGGACCCAGTACCTGGCCTTGTTGAATCTCATACCGCTGGCCTAGGCCCATGTATCCAACCTGTCCAGATCCTTCTGCAGAGACTTCCCACCCTCCAGCAGATCAACACTCCCACTCTTCTTGGCACTGTATAAATTTACTAAGGGTACACTCTATCCCATCCACATCACCAATAAAGATATTAAACAGGACTGGGCCCAACACTGATCCCTAGGGAACATTTCCAGTCACCGATGCCAACTGAATGCAGCACCGTTCACCACCCCTCCCTGGGCTCTGCCATTGAGCCAGTCTGTAACCCGGCACAGAGTGCACCTGTCCAAGCTGTGCACCTGTGGGCTGCCAGCTTTTACAGGACTATGCCATGGCAGACAGCATCAAAGGCTTTGGTGAAGTCCATGTAGACACATGCACAGCCTTTCCCTCATCCACTAGTCAGGTCACCTGGTCATAAAAAGAGATAAGATTGGTCAGGCACAACCTGCTCTTCCTAAACCCATGCTGGCTGGGCCTGATTCCTTGGTTGTCCTGGATGTGCCATGTGATCTCACTCAACTTCCATAATCTTGCTGGGTACCAAAGTCAGGCTGACAAACCTGTAGTTCCTCAAATCCTCCTTCTGACTCTTATTGTGGATGGGTGTCACACTGGCCAACCTCCAGTCCTCTGGGACCTCCTGGTTAAACAGAACTGATCATAAGCGATAGGGAGCACCTTAGTGAGGTCTTTCACCAGCTCCCTCAGTACCCTTGGATGAATTCCACCTGGCCCCACAGACTTGTGAGTGTGTAAGTGGCACAGCAGGTCACTAACTACTTCCTGCTGGATTACAAGGGATCTGTTCTGCTCCCTGTCCCTGTCTACCAGCTCAGGGGCTAGTTGTCCTAAGAATTACTAGTCTTACTGTTAGACTGTGTCCTTCTGCTGCACCACATTCTTCTGCTGCACCACATTCTTCTGATGTGCTACATTCTGTTTGTCCACCCTGGTCACTGTGCTCCCTGGAGCCTTGGAACTGTGGTTGCCTGGTGCTCCTGGCAATGTGCCTCCTCGTCTGACTGGTTCACAAGAGCTTCTGGGGTCTGAAGGGGCTCTGGGCTGCTGCTCAGGTGCTGTATAGTCCAATCTAAAGCTCACCCCTGGACTTACCTCAGTCTCCAGTGCTGACACTGTGCTGCTGTCTTGCCTTAGTCTGTTCTGAATGGGATTGTGAATAGCTATGGCGTAAGAAAATAATTTCTTTAATTAGTCACTGACACCTAGGTAAATTTGAAAATTTGTTGTATAAAAATCACGTCTAAATATGAGATACCCTTGAAACCCTAATCTCATTCTGGAATATGCAGAAATAGTATTTATCATTTTGTAATGTTTTGAAACAAATGCATCTCAACTACTGTGGAAGGTGCTCTGAGGAAACCTGTTTGACTTTGCTTTGTGATAGAGTTAGACTGTACATGCACAAAAGCCTACCACCCTCTAGTTCATCCTGCACTGTCACTGCCACATCTTCTTGAAGTTTGTTGTTTAATGGGTTTTGCTGGATGAGGTGCTTCTGTGATTATTTTCTAATCTATTTCCAACAAAAAGTGCCAGGTTAGCAAAGATCACCTTTGAGACTGTTTAAATTAGTCTGGCCTCTTTTGGCCCAAATGGAGCAATCACTTGAAAATACTCAAAAGGATAGAAATTTTTGAGAAGTAGGTAGTTATAAACAACTGGGAAAGGGATGGCAATGCTAACCATTTCTCTGACACCATTTCAACTGGAAGTTGACATGTCTCCAGCTTCAGGCTATACAGAATACATAATCAGTTGTCCTGTTACTAAGACTCTTGATTTATCCATCATTGAGAGCTTTAGAAACTAATAGATGCAGTTAACAAAGACAGATGTTCTGATCAGACTCTAAAATGTCTTTACATCAAAGATGTGAAAGGTATCTGAGCCTATTATCCCAAACAGAAACAGGAGAAAACTTGTTGGAAACACCTCCAGTCAGGACTAGAGGAATAATGATTTCACAGAGGGTATTAGGAGGAAACAAAGCATTCATGTGGAATTTAACAGAGAATTTACCATCAAAAAAAGCTCTTTCTCAGAACACAGAAACTTTATGGATAAGGTGAGAATTGGCAAAAGTCAGGTTTAGATCAATATTCTTACCTAAATCTAATGACTAAAGGCACAATAAAAAGGAGCAAAGAGTAGCAACCTAAGTAGGACTCAGACCTTAACAAGTTGTCCTTAGGCTTCAGTACAGATGATGATGCTGAACACAAGGGCAAATGTGCAGTGACAGATGGAAAGGATGAAGTTGCAATGTGGAAAAACTGTAGAAGCAAACCTCAGATAATTAACATTTTGAAATCATGTTAAATTTAATAATCTTGACCTACAATATTGTAAGAACTCTGGTACATAAAATCTAATTTACAAATATTTTAGACCAGTCACACACACAAGAAAATGGGGCATGTTGTATTTCTATTAAAGACTTGTGATGTATAACTGGAAGAAAAAAAGCAGGATAAGAAGTGTCAAAGGAAAAGAGCTGAAATATTTCCATAACTTTCCCAAGGCTAAAAAGTACAGACACCTCCTGTATATCAGGAAATTCCTTACTCAAGAATCTTGTAGGGTAGAGTAACAACTGACAGAAGTATCCCTGCTTCCAGGTCCTAATTTTATGCTCTTTCCTAAACACCTGTTTTTGATGTCTGTCAGTGAGGAGGTCACAAGCTAGACAGACTTTTGGTCAGACTCTACAAATGTTCTTTTGTTCTCCTGGAAAGTAAGAAAAAGTCTTTATAAAAGCTACACTGGAACATACTAATCACCGATTTTCCTCTGTTGAGTTAGCAGATTTCCTAGTTACAAGAACTAATTCACTTAGATTTCATAGCTCTTTCAATATTGTAAAATAAATGGGGACGTTAAGGAAAAAGGGAAGGGGAAAGAGCCATGGATAAGATTCAGATTATCTCATGGAGTAGCATCTCATGCAAGGATAGAGGAGCTCACCAAGGACGGGTGTGGAAGGTAACTTTATTTAATATGTCCACTGACAAGCTTGGCACATATATTGCAGTAGGCCAGTGAAATTTGATGACAGTAAGGTAGGAAGCTTTATTGCTACAAAGGAAGATTGGAATATTCTACAAGAAGTCTGACCCTGAGAACTGGAGTCACAGCTCTGGGATGAAATGTAATAATGCAGAAAGCAAGGCTGCTCACTTGAGAACTGAGAAGAATTTATGCTCTGAATTGGGAGTTCATCAGTTGGAAATGACAGAGGATAAAGATTAGGGTGCATCCATCAATCACTAGCAGCTGCAGAAGGCAAGTGTGATTTTTGGAGGCCCTCAATCAGTGAAAATAATTCCACTAGAAACAGGAAAATATTAGCATTATCATACCAGGCATTAGTAAGGCATTGCCTGGAAACACAATACTCAGTTTTCATCACCTATACTCAAGAGAAATGAGCATAAAATGAAGGAGGCATGAAAAGATGTCCTGAAATTTTCAGAGGAATGAAGAAACTATTTCATAAGAGGAAAAAAAAAAGGAATTTTTGTTTATTGTCAGATTGAAGGTGGATTAGAGAGAATGTGATCATCCTCTAGGAATAGATATTGCATTGAAAAAAATGTGAAGAAAGACTTCGGTTAACTCAGGAGAAATGTAAACCAGAAATGAATTCTTTAAAAAGGAATTAATCTCTTACTATCAGTGATGCTAAATTCTAGATCTGCTTTCCAACAAAAAAAAACCAAAACCAACCAACCAAACAAACAAAAATTCTGAGTAGAACTCAACCTAAGATTAAGAAAATTCTAGGACTCAGTTACATGTGATGTCAAGAGCCTTTAGTCAGTTACTTGAGAAGACTGATCCACAATTATATTTCTATGTCAGCAGATATGTTGGGGCTAGAGTAGACAAGCATTTGAAGTAAGATTAGAGTGCAACAATATTAGCTCTCTGAAAACCTCAAATGCTTTAATAGAAGCTGACTAAAGCTTTCATGCTAATGACTGTCCTTTCTTGGCTTAAATGGCTTAAATTGAACTGTTTCTTTCAAATTTCTTGAAAATATAGATAGTCTCTTGCTGGGTCTTGGTAAGAAAATGGTCAGGAAAGTAGTTAGTGGCCCTTCTCTGCTGATTTGCAGTGAGAGAAGGCTACAGAGCAAGCAGTTGCGCCAGTAATGTATTTTTTTCACACTTCAATAACACAGTGAGGTTCAAGTCCAGCTCTGACAAGAGCTGTAAAATGACACAGACGGGGTCCCAAGAGCCCATTGGATATTTTCATAGGATGAGCAAATTCATTAAAAAAACTGTGGATAAATCAGGAGCAGGAAAAATGTACATAAACTTGTTGTATGAATTATTTCCTAGAAATAGGTCCTACTGATATAAGCTCAGTGCAATAAAGTATCGTTTAACTGATGTGTAAATACTGTATACTACCACTCATTGCAATATTAAATTTTCTCTTTATCTTGACCTCCCAAGGTTATGCAATTAAAAAGGAGCAAACCCAGCTGAAATGTAACATTAATACTTAAAGCATTTTAATAGACTGTAAAGTCTCTTTTCTTGTATGAATAAGACCTTTAAGCAAGGACTCTTAATTGTTGTTTATTCCAAGGAGCTGAGGAGAATGACAGAATTTCTACTTATGATGAGGTTTTAACAGAATAATTCATTAGTGCATAGATTTACATTCAGAAGTATTTTGTGTTGCCTCATTTGTTATTAAGGTTAGCAGTAGATGTGAGTCAAAAAGCAAGTTTTTGACTCAAGAAAGATAATATAACTAGCACCACAGCTTTACAGCAGTTGACTGATTCATACTGACTGAAGATCTGAAGATTTTTTTTGTTGAAAGTATAAGTGCAAGTTTCTTCATCTCAGTCACAATGACTGCATATTTGTGCAAGTGGATGTTCTCTCTAGACAGAATTGCCTTTGAAACTTTCTTATACCATTGCATAGGGGATCCAGCACTTTAAAGTATTACATTAGCTAAATCTTTCAAAGACAATTTAGGTATACTAAAAAGTTGGATGAATGCCTACTGTATTTTCCACAATCACCAAGATTCCTAATCTTTTGTTGAAAATAAGAGGAAAAGACTGCCAATATAGGACTGGACTCCTTTGAGTTCATGTAACTCAAGAACCCATATTTCAATTTTTAAAGCAACTTAGATTTCTAAGTTCATCTTACAACTGTAAACAAATGAACCGTTCATAGCCTAGGGAGGCTGAAAGGAGGCATTGGTTTTATTGTTATTAATTCCAAATAAATGAAAGGTATTTCTACCACTAAAGGGTTCCAGGCTTTTTTTCAGTCCTGCTCTTAGTAGTATTTCTGGGTTTTCATTATTGAAACATTAATGCACCAGACTTGCAAAAACCAGGGACAAGATCTGTCCCTGTTTTCATCTAAACCACCCAGACACAAACCTACAGACCTCCTGCCCTATTTTCTTTTGGGGTCTTTGTATCTGGGCATTTAAAGATTACAGCTGAAGTCAACTGCAGATGGAAATTTCAGTATACTCAGTATACTCAGCTGTACAGAAACCTCTGCTCCTAACTTGGAAACCTAGAGAAAGTAAAGTGCCTTTGGTCACAGTTATGACCTGCCCCAGAAGGGGAGGGTAACTCAGGTTCTTGTTAATAAATCCCTTGGCGTAGATTAAAGTCAAACAATATTGAATAATTGGTATTTCTAAATATATATATGTGGGGTTTATTTTAGAATAATTTTGTTTCAGAGGAAAACCGGTATGTTGCCATTTTGTTTATTACCGTCTATAGTAGTATAGCAATATTAAGGCAAAGCAATGATCTTGATCCATTGGGAGTGGGGGCAGCCACCCCAAAACTCAAATGTTTTCATGAGTTATATACACTCAGGTTCAGGTGGGAACACCTAGTACCTCTTCTGGGGCAGGGCATTTTAATGTCTGCCATGCTCCCTGGAGGGGTCTTCACAGCAGAGTCATCATGTAAGGGAGGACATGGGCACGATAAGAAGAATTACCCCACCTCAAAGGATTTGCCTCTTATCAACTTCTTCCCTCAACTGGAAATCTGGTTTATAGCTTCAGGTATGCGGACACTTCTGCACCTGGGATAGGTGGACAATGGCACCTCCTTATCTGAAGGTCCTTTAGCAGCAGGCATATTCAGGGACAGGTGAGTTTTGATGGATGAGCATTTGTTTCTTCGAAGTTTAACAAAAGTCTTCTGGTGATCTCAGCAACGTTTAAGTCATTAACCATGTCAGTCTCTGATAGTCATTTACATATATTTAAAACTCTGACATATAGAAGATTGTCAGGCAGAGGGTGGTTGGGGACTGGAACAGGCTCCCCAGGGAAGTGGTCACAGCATTAAGCCTGACAGAGTTCAAGAAGCATTTGGACGACATTCTCAGGCACATGGTGTGACTCTTGGAGGTGGTCCTGTGTGGGGCTGAAGGTTAGACTTGATGATCCTTGTGGGTCACTTCCAACTCACCATATTCTCTGATTCTGTGATTCTGTGACTGAGTTGCTTGACAGGCACCAGAGATCACATTCCAAAGACACTTTAGCATATTTGAGAATGTTAGCTCCTAGACTTAAAATGTCCATAAGTTTTGAGCCTCTAAGGATCTCAGCTTTGCTTTGGTAATTTGAATGAAAGTTAGTAATACAAATAGCAAAGACTCCAGATATGGGAGGGTAGATCAGACCCTCTTATACTGACAAAAGACCTTATTATTTTTCTATTGAAATAAATTATTTTTTTTTGGCATTGATTACAGTAGGAATATGATTGAGCCCAAAGGTGCTAATTATTGCTTATTGGGATAATGATTTTGATGTGGACACAAAAGCAGCCCTTCTGTGCTTTGCAATGCTAATGAATCTGAAAAGCAAGAAGGGTGCAGTAGGGATAAACCTCAAATAATGTCACTCAGAATGAGACTGTCTGTTGTGAATGCATCCTTTTCATTGTTTTTTTTCTTCTGATTCATGACAACTGTATTCTGAATTTATTTAACTGTACTAGGAAAGGGCCACATTATGTTCACTCTTCTACAAACAGCTGCAATATCTTCTCTCTCCCATGAAATGGTGGCAAAGAACGTTATGCCCTATGAATTTGAGAGTTAATGAAGATAATTCACTTGAGGCTCCTTAAGTACAGCAGAAAACCCTAACATCTGTAATATCAAGTCCCAGCTATCAAGTGAAACTTCACTGTTAATACCAGGTTATAGGAAATGTGGCAATACAGAAACATCTTAAATTTTAATTTTAGTTCCATTATCTTGTTCCTGGCCAGAATTGTGTGTTGTGTTCAACTCACAATCTCCCTTCAGCTACTCCATGAGAGCCTTTTCTTCTCCTCAGTGTCTTCTAGCCCTTTTTTTTTTTTTCCCCAAGGATCACACTGGCACTAAATAAATAAATAAAACAGGAAGGGAGAATCAAACTGAAACTTATGTTCCCATATATTTTCCCATAGTGATTAATACTGCTGTGACACAGGATAGTATATAGGTATCTGATAGAACACAGGGACCCAAATGTGTCCTTTGTTAGTCCTGTTTAAGACAGAAAGCGTCATGAAGCAGCATGAAATCCGTATTTCACATGGTAGCAGGCTAACAGCACACCAGGTGAGATTTCTCATCAAAATCCCATTATGGATAAAGTATGAAGAAGGCAAATGCAGACTAATGGAGAAACAGAAAGTCATCAATAATTGTGTGCTAAGAATTTTTACCTGAGGGGTACTAAAAGTACCCATAGGAAACTTCTGAGATGAGGCGAGAGAGTCTGTATCAATTCCTGTCAGCATCCAGGGATGCAGTCAGGTGTGGAGCACGTGAGGCAGCCCCACTGAGCCAGTGGTTTTCTATATGCCTACAGGGAGTTGAAATTTGTGTATCTGTTCTAGCCATTGGTACTATGACAAAACCTGGGTATTTTTTATTTAGTGTCAGCTTTCACGTTGTATTTTTAACAGTGAGATCTCATGTTCTTGAAATGATATGTAAGACTGCAGTCAAACCTCAGTTATGCCTTTGTAACCCCACTGGATTCAAGCAGTATTGCAGGAAAGAGTCTAGACCAACATGCCTTTATCAAATGCAATCTCACCAAGAGCTCTATTTCTAATGGATTTTTAAGTTAGTAAAGTGAAATAAATGTTCAGTAAATTTCTCAGAAAGCTATTCCCTTTGAAGAGCAAAATAAATATTCATAACAGATTAAGCAATCAGCACTAGCGAGAAAAACAGCAGGTAAACTCAGAGACATGCCAAAAAAGATAAACCCCTCTATTTTGTCTTATTATTTTTTAAAAAGTCTATATCAATCAATGTATCTTAATGTGCTCTTGTGTTACCTCAAAAACTCAGTACTGTATCTCTGCTATTACTACTATTTTGCCCTCAGCCATTTGCTTGTGCAAAACATAACTGAACTGAATATAAGAAAGCTGAACCATAATTAGCAAATCTCCACTCATTTTAGAAAAATCGGAAGATATGACATTAGCCAGGCCCCAAGTTTTTTTATTTTGCAGTACAGTGACAAGAGCTCTTCCTGGAAACCTTAGCTGACAAATCATTGAATAGTATATGCTTTTTTGCTGTCTATATTAAGAATGGCATTATCCTTAGTTATTTGCATGATTTAATTTTTTTTATCTCAAGGTTAAGAACAGGCCATGATTTAATTCCTGCTACTTACTCCTTTTATTACTTCAGCGATAAGTATTGAAATCCATGATGGCACAGGTTCAAGGCAAGCAAATGTTACAAGGAAGACTGTCCTGTGTTGTTTGAGTTTTTGTTTAGAATCACTCAGCTTCCTCAAATGCTGCAAAGTGGCTTTTGCTCTCTTAGTGCCTTGTCCTCCCACTGAAGATGAAAGGATTAAGAAATGCACCTCCTATGTAGTACTACTGGAACCTGTATGTTTAAATCTTCCTGGAAATCAGTAGAAGAAAAAAACTAATTAAAGCTAATCTGTGTTGCTAGAATACCAGCACTCCAAATATAATTAAATTCTGAGGCTCGATTACAATGTACAACTCATCAGGTAAAAAGTCCAGTTTAATAGTGAAGGTTGCAGAGCTCCTATTGATGTCAGTGGAATGCAGGGCCCAGACTTATGGAAAGTCTTTAAAACCTTCCAGTAGAAATCCCCAAATTAAGGGATTAAGCCCTCTGATAAGGGAAATGTAAAGACTGCATTTGTTTGGTAAGAGCTAGATCCAGACTATTCTCCAAAATTCGAATATTTTTATAAATGCAGCATACAAATAATGCCAGGAATAAATCTGAGTACTTTCCTGATGTGAAAAGAAGACACTTTAAAGAGCAGATTAAGGCTAAAACCAGTCAAGGACTGGTAAATATATTGCAAACACCACAATGAAAGGAAGCCCTGTGAGTCCTGAAAAGCAAAAGAGTCTGGTTCATCAGCAAAATCTAATGGTATTGTCGTAACAGGCTGCTTACAGACTGGAGGCTCTCAGCCAGTTACACACAGTGACTACAAGGTGCTGTGATTCAAAAAGGTTTCTTATTCTCTTATGTTAGTCATCCACGTGTGAAAGCCAAGTGAAATTAAGCCAAATCATTCAAGTTGGCTATACTGCTGGCAGAATTCTGCAAGAATGGTGCACCTTGCTCTTCTCCTTCTCCTGAGATATGATGCCTGCTGCGGAGGGCCAAGCAGAGCATGAATACTCTTCAGATAACAAAAATCTATCTCAGACCAAACAGAATTTTCATCTCTTACAACTATTATTCACATGAAGAATCTTAACTAATGCAGCTCAGCTAACTATGTGGATAGCTGTTCGCAAGTTGTCAGTGAAGGCCAAACAACTTAAGACTTTAATTCACCACATGTCTGATCAGTAGCCATTAGCATACCTGGATCATTGGGCTAATTAAGCAAGTAACTTTTGCTAGCATAAATAAGCTGTCTGGAAGAAAGATACAACGTGTTAGAGCTGGAATACTGCAGACATTTTGTCAGGAATTTTGGTTTTCTTTTACTCTGTTAAGAATATTTCCTCTGGAGTCCTATCTAGTCTTCTGTCTTTCCTTTTTTCTTTTCCTTCCTCCTTCCTTCCTTCCCTCCTTATGTCTTTCTGTCTCTTTCTTTTCTTCTGTTGGAATTCACATCTGCTTGTTGTAGAAACTGTTTATAAAGAAGAAATATCAGGATAATTTCTTATTTTATGTGTTAAGTTGTGGTTTTACTAGGTACCAAGTTCATTTAAATTAAGGTTAATGGATCTTTTGAATTTTAAAGGCATGTTTTATCAATGGATTAAAAGCTAGCTGTATATTTGGAGCTGTTAATTGGATTCTGTCAGTGAAGCAAAGAGAAAAGCCGTGTATTGAAACTACTTCATCACCAGTTCACAAGTTCATAATCTGACATGGCCATTCAGTGAAGTGCTCTGCCCATCTGTAAATTAATGTAGTCCTAACCTGATATAACAGAGGTACCAACATGCCTGAGGGTAGCAGAACAACCATTTCACACCTTTCTGTACTTTTAATTTTTCTTATTTGCCTTTATTTTGGAGAAAATTATTTCACCAATCTCAAATCAGCATGAGAATACATGGCTTCTTCCTTACCAATAAAGTACTAATAATTTTTTTTATATAATGTTTTTCATTGTCATAGTGCCAAATCTGGGGTTTATGATTAATTTTATTGTGTATTAATCTACACTTGATAATAGACACTTTGATCTATTTTTTTCATAAAGCTTGTGTGAGATGAATAAAAGTTACATTAAATGATATATTTGCCTATAAAGTGAAAAAGATAGCTTCGAAGTAAAACAATAACAAGCTGGTGCCTCAAAAAGGGGATTCACACTGGAATTTGTGCTAAGATAGGCTTTTAAGATATATCCAACTATACAAACAAAATTTAAGATATATTTACTTTCTAACATCACCTTTTTCTCTCCCTTGGTTAAAATGGGAGAGTTCAAGTTACCTGAAACAGGTTCAAGAACATAAATTTAAGACTTCTAAGTTGAGCTAGATGAAATCTACTTAATGTTTGCTATATTTCTTTACAAGATGGTATAGTTAAAATCCTTCTGTGACTTTGTCTTGTCTTATGTAACAAAACTGTTTTAAATTCCAAGTCTCTCTTAGGGACTGAGTTTCTTTCCATTCACTTTCCTATGTAAAATGCCAGTTGTTTGAGCTAGATTTACTCTGTGGAGCATAAATGGAAAGGAAACATTTGGTTTCTCAGTTCCACCTGCTGCTACTGCTGACAGCCGGGGCATATAATCCATTTCCCAAAAAGATCAAGTCTAAAACTAGTTCATTATTTTCCCCACACTATTCCTACTGGAAAGCTGCTCTAACATATTGTTTTTCTGAGGGCTGAAATGTCCTAATTTTCACCATAAATACTTTCATGGCCTGTTTATTACCATGGGTCATTTCGCCAGCATTATCTTTTCTACAAATAACTGGTTTGTTTTAACACAGTTCATCCCCTGGCTTTTACTCCATAGCGTAAAACTTTGCATATTGTCTTCTTGAAACCCAACCTGTTTTTCTAATGACATTACTTTTCATAATCCTTTTCTTCATCTGTGCTATTTCAACCTCTTTTATCCAGCTCTTCAAAATATTTGACTCTTCTCTTCACAGGTCATTAAACAGTAGGTATCTAAATTCAGAAATGTGTCCACTTTGTTACACTTTCTTTACTATCAGAAATATCCTAACACTAGTGCATCTTCAGGAAGAGCAGTAGAGTAGAGGACCACCTGGAATCTTTGCTGAACATATAGAAAATTCTTCAGTGAACGTCCTTCACCAGTTTTCTATTAAAAAAAAAAATAAAATACATATTTCTTCTTCCCCGAAGCTCAATTCTTTTAAAATGATTCATTTGATGAACTGTAACTTATTCCAGCTGGGAATCACTTGCGATAAATGGGAGAAATCGAGCTGGCATGGCCAGATTTAGAGGAGTTTTGCTGAGGATTGTCAGGAAAGGAACAAAGCTTCTAAAGATTTGGCTAGGTCCAAAGGGACCACACAGTTCCCACATATATGGTTAGTGTGATCATGAGTATTTTCTTCATCAAGATACTGGGGAAATATGTTGTCTTTGGATTTCCCCTTCACATCCTCAAAACAATTACAGGGTTTAAAGCAGGGTCTACACACAGTATGCATGGGATTAATGCTTTCCTTTGATACCACATATCAGTAAAAACCGACCCTTGATTCCCATGTTGTTGCATACCCTTATGATGTATTCAAAGAGTCAGTCTTACACATGTGATTTGCTAAACTGAATACAACCTTGGATGAAACCTGAATAAGGAGTCAGCAGTGGTATAATAGAAGTGTGAGTTGCCATTTGCTTTGGAAAAGGGGTGAGGGGAACATGATGTTCAGACTTGTTATAAGACCATCAGGAAGAAAGTGAAAGAAAAAGCTGGGAGCACCTGACGGCTCTATGATTTATGGATGTTTTGCATCTTTATGCAGAGTTCATAAAGAAGAAAAGATACAAAGCGTTGAGCCTGCTAGCTTGGGCTATAGTCTTGGTAATAAGATAAAGACAATTAATTTGAATGCAACATTTTATATCATATGGTCAGCTTAGATTTCTGCAAACAGCCATTCTGTTTGCAAAATGCTACTATTTTCTGCCAAATTGGCACTACATTTTATGGCCTGTGAAAAATGCTGTAATTTCACCTTTTCCAAATATTTTGAAAGAATTTAAGATTGATTTAGCTTGGGATTTGGGGGATTGCTTGTTTGTTTGTTTGTGAGGGCACCTTTCTGTCTTCAGCCTCAGTATTTGATTTGCATGGTCAGAAACTGAAATCAAGATGGTAACTGATTCCATTGAGAAAATGGCAAACACTTTAAGTGCCTTTATTGATTAGGATTCTGAATGGTTGATTAGGAAAACTGTGTATGTGTTAAAAAGACTGTTACCTACAGGAAATTTTTTGAGATACAGAATTCCTCTAGCATAAAAGTTGATGATGGAAGCAAAAGATAAGAGTTGTGCTGGATGTGAATAATGTAGGTACCATGTCTCACATTACTATTTCAGTTCTACTCTTTTAAAAAAACTTGTGGTAAATCAGAAACTTAAATACTTTCTAAACAGTCATTTTATGGCAAACAAACAGATGACTATTTTTGCATCATATTGGCAAAGCCTCATTAGATCTTTTATCTTTTTTAAAAACATTTAAGTTCTACCGGATGATAATCCATTGAAACTAATTTCTGTTCATACTTATGTTGAAGCTGACGATGTGCTGACAAATTGCTTTTATTAGTTTGCTTTTTGTCTATAACACTGCAAGAACACCTTGTTGCAGTTTAGAATTTGGAAATAATGTGGAAATTTTCACCTAACAAATGCCTTTTTCCCCCCAGTTAAATATTCTTCTGTTCCAAGTCAGGACAATAAAATGTACACAGCCAAGATTGTTTGAAAAGATACAAAAGAGACAATCCCAGGTAAATACTATGTAATAGAATAACTGATATTTCAGAACAGACAATAGGGATTTCACCCTTACTTCTCTCCTTTTAATTTTATCCCACAGATGGCAAAATTGCTCGAGAAATGTCACTGAACAAAGCAAAGAGAAAAGGCCAAAACTGTAATTTTTTAAAAGAATTGCCCAGTGTTTGCCAAGAAGAGCATAAGTTAGGGTGAATGGTTCAAACCATCTGTGATTAAAGATCAGCCATATAATTGGAATAAGAGAAAAGAAAAAGAAAATCAAAAAGGAAATATTTTTTAACTGATCCCCAGGTAGTCTGGAATTGCAAAGCCATTGCATGAAGTTCAGAGAGTGAAACTGACTAGAATTTGGGAAGTTGAGACAGAGTGAAATGACTGAAGTGAAAAATAAGTGGTGTAGTTCTTACTTAGCCTTTCTGCATAAAGGGAGAACTCTTCAATGTTCAAAATGGCCAAGCTCATAAAACAGATTGCACAAAGCAGTCACAGGAATAAAAAGTGAGTTACATACAGCTCAGAGCAGTAAACAATTGAATGAGTGAATGATGAGAAATTCTTACTCTAAGAAAGCTTTTCTTGCTGCTGTATGGGATTAGAAAATTTCAGTTGCATCTACATTGGGTAATACTCTTGAGATTAATCATTATTCAACAGTGTCAGCAAAGGTCCAATCAGATTTGGAAAGTGTAAAGCTATCAACATGAAAATTCTAGCCTCCCTGTTAAATTTGGAGGCCAGTGATGTGAACAATGAGGATGCTAAATGAGGATTGACAGAAATGCATCAGCATTAGGAAATGCATGGTGTTGAAAGAGACAGTGCTACATGGAACAAAGTAATTTTTTTTTTTTTTGTCAGGAAATGCCATTCTCACTGTCCTATGACACTTCTGCGTATGATATTTTGTCCTTTTTTTAAAGAAGTCATATGATGTAAAGCTATTTGTACTTGAATAGGTAGAGGGAGGAAAATATGTGTCTTATGACAGAAATATCAACTGTCTGACTTTAGAAACCCACCTGTGGATGTAACAGGTGTTAAATACATACTTATTATTCACTTAACATTTCATAACAAATTTGTCTTTCATTTTGGTCACCAGAACTGTGGACTATACTAATACACCATGTGAAGGAGTTTAAAAAGTATAATCTGTGTTGTTATATCAAGTCGCTCCTTGGAAAACCGTAGCAGGTATCTGATAAATGCAGGGAATCATAGCTAAATACCTCAAAGAAAAACACATATTCCATACCATTGCTGGTCATTTCCTTAAAAAAAAAAAAAAAAAAAAAAAGAAGAAATTAAAAAATAGGTAAAAACTAAGCTGAGAAGGTCTGCATGAATGTCAAAGAGATGAAAGATTTTCATTTCAACCACTTGGTCTGCATCAAATGGGCCTACTGAGCTCATTACAAGATAAAGAATGAACTCCTTTTATCACATACTGAAATTTTGACCTTAAAGTAAGTTTTGAAAGCCATATTCTCCTTTGCCCACAGGGAAAAAATATTGAAAGGATATTCCATGCTTAGTATGACCAGACATCTCTACCACTACATGGTAAATTTTTAAGATCTCTCAGAGAGCCATATATTTGTGAATTTTAATTTATACTGTTTGATGCAAAAGTACATCAGGGCTTGATAATGTAAATGTTTCAGACTTTGCAAAAGAGTTATTCTTTTCAAGGGTCTGAAAACCATCTACAGTTAAAATGATAGCATAAGGAAAAATCTAGGGAAGACTGAGCCATAAAGATCTGGAGACACTAGAGACGAATAGTCACTAACATGCACTATAAAGGTATTTTCATTGAAATGCTAAAATAGAGTCATGGTTTGAATACAGAAGGTCAGTTAGTTGTTTTCCCTATTTGTTTTACTGTAGATTTTCCCTTGTTTTCATAGAGACCCTGTTCTTCTTGCCCAGCACACAGGATCTTTGAAGTGATATTTTTCAGGGCTTCTTATTCAGAACATTCTCTATTTTACAAACTGGAACCAGAACTGCTACATTGCTACTGTTAGTAATATTCAGGTTTAACAAATATTCTAAACAGCGTGATTAAAATTTACTCAGTCAACATTTCTTTCACTATGAATCTGTTTGCTGCTGCATACCTATTCTACCACTAAATATCATCATAGAGATAAGTTATTTTAATATGTGTGGAACTGTCAAAATAGAGATATTAGGATAACCTTTACAAGTAATTTCTACTTCTTTAAGTGGTGGCAAATTGCCATTTTACTAATTGCTGACCATTCTGTAATGGGAATTTATGAATTATACAATGCCCTCATTCCTCTGCCTGTCATAATTCTGATCCTGTCATCTTAATGAACATTTTACCTTTTTAGACTATGAAATAGGATTACCCAGAAATAGCCTGGACTACGCACTACATAACAATGCCCATTTGATCGTGTATTAGAATCATGTCCCTAAAATTACACACTTGCCTAAATTCACTTTTTACAAAAGTGTTTGGTTTTGCTGACATCTAAAGCAAGAAAATTTCTGATAGTAAAATTATCCCTCTGTTAATGAATTCATATCATGAAAAATCCTGTCCCTGAAGATATTCCTGCAATAAAAAGAGTTTTGATGTTCCTAAAACTGTTCTGAATACAGTAAAATAATAAGAATGGTCACTGACAAATACATAGATTTTGATCTATGTTTTTAAGCAGTTTTTAAAGTTATTTTCAGTGAGCCACCAGGAGCAATTAAAAGGCAAGGTACATCCATCTTCCTTGACTGATGAGAGCCTTTTGAATGGATAAAAGACCTTAGTGCAGTAGGGTGGTTTGATTCTTGATGGATTCCAGTTGCCTACCAAAGCTTTGTCACTTCCCTCCTCAGACAGGCAGGGGAGAGAAAATATGATGAAAGGCTCATGAGTCAAGATAAGGGCAGGGAGAGATCGCTCACTAATTACTGTCACAGGCAAAACAGACTCAATTTGGGAAAAATAGTTTAATTTATCACCAGTCAAGAGTAGGGTAATGGGAAATAAAATCAAACCTTAAAAACACTATCCCCCACCCCTTCTTGGTCTCCACTTCTTATTTTCTCTTCCTGCTCCCTGTTCATGGCTTAGGGTGCCGGGGAATGAGCACCATGGTCAGTTCATCACAATTTGTCTCTGCCACTCCTTTCTCATCAGGGGGAAGACTCCTCACATTCTTCCCCTCTTCCTGCACGGGGTCCCTTCCACAGGAGACAAACTTCCAAGAACTTCTGCAGTGTGGCTCCTTCCTGTAGGTTGCAGTTCTTCATGAATTCCTCCAGCATGGGTCCCTTCCATGGGCTGCAGTCCTTCAGAAACAGACTGCTCCAGTGTGGTCATGGGATTACAAGCCTAATCAATAAACCTGCTCCAGTGGTCTGCTCTCTCCACAGGGTCACAGGTCCAAGAGCCTGCTCCAGCACAGGCTTCCCATGGGCTCACAGCCTCCTACTCCAGCATGGGCTCCTCCAGGGGCTGCAGCTTCTCAGAGAACCCACCTCTGTAGTCCTGCCCCTTGCTACCGAAACCTTGTCACACAAACCCAGTAGAGTGCAGCTATTGCAAGAGGCACTGTTGTATATAGAACAGTGGTCACTTTTCCCAGCATGTCTCCTTAGTCTCATCTAAACTAAAGACAAGCATAGCAACAGACTAGGGGCAGGTTTTGTCCATACAAGATATCCTATTTCAATCACAAAAGCATTGCCTGCACAGAGCACAATGCCCATACAACATAGTCTGCATGGTGTTAACTTATCCTTTCATGCTTGGCAGAGTTTACTAGTGCAGATGTATAATGGCTGTGGTTTATGGCATCTGTTTTCTCTCATTCTTGATTTTAGTTATACATCTGAGGCCTAAGGGGTATAAGGTTTTCAAAAGCTATGATCTTCCACTATGTACTGCCACTGAGAGTACTATAACTATGACAACACTCAATACAAAGTTTAGCCATATTTTAACGTTCTTAAATTGTTGCTTCTTTTTGACAAATAAGTTTTAAATCTGTGTGTTTCTTATAGTGATGCCCTGTGCTGCAAGCATACAAACTAAAAGTCTGACCTTTGGAGGTGCAGTTTCTTTGCAGTGTCAAACTTCTTCAGCTTACATTTTTAGCAGTAATCTCTGTGTCTGTCAAGCCAAAGAAATACAGTAGGTGGGATTTATTTGTTTATGTGGGGGTTTGTGTGTTTGTACGTGTTTTGTAGGGGTTTTTCCCCAAGGTGCTGAGTACATGCATCTTCCCTTTTCAGTTTCATTCAAATTCTGCATTCCATTAATTTTTTTCACCTCTTAAAACATTCAAATGTATTTTAATGTCTTTGGCCATCAGAATTATCAGCACACATAATAAGGTTAAGTGCAGATCCCAATGGCTTGTCCCTGTTCTCTTAACATGGGTGATGGATGATGTGAATATGAGAAGGAATTCCCTTACCAATAATGTAGCAGCTTTTACAAGAGTGACTTCAAAACATACAAAAGGTTCATTGGAACACCCCTCAACAGTGCCTCTAGGCAGTCAGACAGACTTAATATTGCAAATTATCACTCTATGTATAATAATGTACATTTATGTTCCAAATGGATGCATACAAACTTTAGTACTACCATTACATTTTAAAGCAAAAACATCCATACCTGTTTCTTCTGTGCTAAACTCACCTTTCCAAAGTTCCTCTGGGTCCTAAGACTGAGAGGTTTGTTTTGATCAGAATTTGGGGAGGTTAGATCTGAGGTCTGCATTGGGAGGAAAGTGACATTGGTGTTGGGGCTTCTTTGTCCCCTTTGCCAAGAATTATATGATTCCTTCTCAGCCTTGGATCTGCCTTGGTTGATATTTATACATTCTGTTAGCTTGGTCAGTCCCCATGTCCTTTCCTTTCACTGGTTTTCAGTTGTTCAGTTTATTTATTGTCTTTTTTATCTCTAAAAACAGGTTTTTACCTGAACAATTCCAAATCTTATTCCTGTAGCGACCTTTGACAATTGAGATTTGTGTTTCCAGTACAGAACCTTTAGTATCACTCTGTGTCTGTGCTCTTCCATATAACATTTTATTCTAAAGTTAGTCAATGTACACAGAGTAAACATTTGTTACTGCTATAAATTAAAGCTAAACCAAAATAAATTTGGACAGGAGTTATCTGATTGCCAGATAAATTGCTATCACAGCTGAACAAAAGAAACCTAAGCAAGTCTAGAGAACCTGCACTTGTGAGACCAAAAAAAACCTTGTGGTCTCTAAGAAATAGTAGCAAAATTACATTTTCCCGGGTTACAGATTGCCTGCTTCAGCTGTTTCTGGACCTTGTCATATTCTCTAAGGCTTTACAGCAAAATTACAACCTTCATTTTTGTGTTGTGAGCCAATTGTACTGGAAGGCAGAGCAACTTTAGCGAGAAATCTGGGTGGTACTACATACTGTATTTTAAGACACTTGTTTATTCAGAAGATCTGGAAAGGTAGACAAACAATCATCTGTACTAACTGCATTTGAAAAAATGGGAGAATTCCGTCAACTCCTTGTCACCTTTTACAACCCAAACTATACCCACGTGGACGAATGTGCACATGTGATTCCATAGATGTGTCTAAAACTTGGTGCAGTCGCAGCTGTCATGATTAGAAGCTGTCCTGATGGCAATTACATGGCAGTGAAAAATAATGCATGTTAATCTCAGCCGTGTGTGGGGTGTAATGTCTTTTTGCTCAGATTGAACCATAACTGATGAGTGAAAAAGAAGCATCTCCTCAGCATTTTCTATTCACTCGGTATATTCCTTTTCAGCAGTAGAGCCCTAGTGAGTCCTATAGTTAAACTGCATAAAGGTCACCTGGCACTTTTCTCAGAACACAAGTGCAGCTCCTGAGGGCACGAATCCCAGAAAGAAGCGAGGCATTGTGAAGCTAGGGCTAAGTTTCACATAGAAATGTAGCTCCATAGAAAGAGTTTTCTGGAACAGAAATTCAGATACAATGTAATAAGGATTAAACAAATCTTATTAACATGAAAAAAATCAGAAGCTGAAGGTAACTTCTCCTATTAGACCATCAAGTAAAACCTGTGTGCTGGTTCTGGCCAGGACAGGGTTAATTTTTGCATAGCCAGGAGGGGGCATGGTTGGGACTCAGTGGTTATTTTATACCACCTCAAGTCATTGCCAGAGAGCAAGAGAAGGGGTCGCTTCCAGGTCAGGGTAATGTGGTGGAGGGAAATGATAGAGTGGCACATGATTTGGAGTGTGGCAGTGGAAACACTCAACTGGGGATTACCATTCCTAAACCATGACAACCTGGAAAAAGATGTATACTTTCAGAAAGTGTAATTTTATACTACTTATTCTAGTAAACCAGGGGAGGTCACTTAAGAGCATCCTATCTAAATAGTGCTATTGAATACCTCAGAAATTATCCACATAGAAGTTATCACTCAGAGGCAAAATCTGCAGGATTTACTCCAAACTATGACTGCATAAGCAATAATTAATAATTATAGTACTGAGAGAACTCAGCATAACCAGGAATATTTTATTTATGCTAATCACATTGTAAATATAATAGAATATTTTATATAATATATAATACTCTTTAAATAGAGAAAGAATTTGTGAACAGCAAAGTGTTGTGTTTAGTTTCGTTTCAGACACTCTTACCATACAGAATTAGATAATGACTAGTAAAAGTTACCAGTATTAAAATAACGAAGTACAAATGACAACACCATTAATAGTTTTATTAATTAATTTCTGTGTCTCTTCAAGTATTATAAACTTACTTATGTTGAGGCTTATAACACTTATGACAATGTCATCACAATGTTTCTTGTGGCACTTCTACTTGCAAATACAGAAGTCTGAGAACGGTTTCCTTTCCTTGCCCTTTCTTGATCATGGATGTTAGGTGAGGTTGAGTTTTCAACACTGAGCTGCACCAAGTTTAACACAACGGTCTTAAGTAGAACATCTCCCAAGCCATACCCCATGCCCTGGGGGCAGCAGTGAGTCTGCAGTGCCCTTTGTATGCCTGAGTGGAATAATTAAATCCCACAGGTTTAAGAGAAAGAAGGAAAGATCACAGCTAGAAAATAAGTGGAGAACTGTGCAAAAAAAGAGGGGACCGTGTTGTGGAGAATAGTGGGAAATCACACACAAAGAAAAGTAAGTAAAAATCAAAAATTAATAGGAAGAGGCAACTGGAGGAGACTATGAGAGGAGTAGAATAATGGTAAGATAATAGACTAAATGTTCAGTAAATCCACTGACATTTTGAATTAAGACAAAATCAATTATTTTATATTTTTCTAAAATGTCAAGATGCACCCTAGCTGATAAAGTCAATTTGCAAAAAAAAAAAAAAAAAAAAAAAAAAAAAGACTCCAAGTACTACTGCCTTTATTATGGACATACATACCGTGCTACCCTTTTTTCTAATATCAAAGTGGAGATCACTTAGTTCCTTAATTCAGTTTAGGGGTAAGATTTAACCTTGGGTGACAAAAATAGAAAGTGTACCTCATGGAAATCCTGCCTATGCTAAGGGACAATTTTACCCCACACATTTTTCCTGACAGCTTCTTTTCTATTATACACATAGAATCTGAGCTTCTGTTGTACCAGAAACTGGTCTGCATCCTGACCTTTCAGAAAGTAGACATCTTCTGAGTCAGTGAACTGTCTAATGTCAAAGCTCATGTGTGGTCTCCATTGTCAATCTTTCCACAGACTAAGAATTGAAAGGCTGATACCTTTTGCTATACTGCAGTTTCAAATAAGTTTTTATTCTGGAAAACAAAAATAATGTTAGTTACTGATTGTATCAACACAGTATTACTGACAGAAAACCAAAACAAAATTCTAAGTATGGCCTTTACAAAATAGATTAACTGCAGAGAACAGCATAAGACAGGCAAATAGATTGCACCACTCTCAGAATAACTCCTTTCTGGTCCATTGCCCAGAGTAAGACCACCTTTACATTCATCCCATTGGATTAAAAACACTGAATTGTGGAAATAAGCCCTTTGCTTCAAAACTAGAGACTTTTTATTTTTATTCTTGCTTAGAACAGGAGACTAAACTGTACAGCATAATTCTGAGGTTCTGGTTTAAGAATTTCAAGAAGTCTTTAATACTGGCTCTAGATATAGTGTCAAAATATGTAGAACTAAATGGACTATGAATGGTGTTTGCAAAATAGCCTCTGTGCTTTAGAACTTAATACATGTTTCTATCCTGTGCAATACATAAACAAACATGCAGTGGCCATGTTCAGCCATGTATTTCTTTAAAATGTACTGGCATAAATTTTCTGTATCTTTGCTGATATCCAGGGGGTGTCATTTTAATTTTCATTTAAGTTGGAGACACCTCACAGCAACTGCTCAAATTACAAAAAACAGTTTTTAAATGTCTCTCTGAATGTTGCAGGAGATCTTGGTTATTCCAACAAATGTAGGTGAGACAAGTCAATAGATCTTGACTGTATTTTGTGCTCATTGTCTGTGTAGGACTGGAAGCTGAGGGAATCTTCAAATTTAAAGAGAAGTTCTTTGCCTGAGCACATTTGAGTGATACTCAATGTGAGACTGAGATTGGTTACATTTATCTTGATGGGGCTCTAGTTCCACTGGCATAATGGTGGAAGAGGAATTTTAAATATGAAAAGGGAGAAGTTGGCATCTGAACTATGCAAAAATGAAGACATTTCATGTTAAATAAAATACATCCCATGGAACAGTTGATCATACTGACCTAATTAAACAAACACGGCATCTCATTCTGCCTTGTGAATTTCTCCTGTTCTTCTTGTGAGAGATCACTATCTCTTTAATGTACTGCTGAGAAATGCAAGGCAAGCATTATCAGGAGGGATCAATGAAGGAAAGAATATTCAAATAGGGAAATATCTACCTTGGATTATATCCTAATTGGATATTGCCTTAGTTTAAATTTATTTCACTCTCATATTACCTTATTTGAGACATTAAAGACTAATGAAAGCTAATGCCAATTAGTTAAATTCTTGTTATGCTCAATGTAACAGTTATCTGTGAACTGCACTGTATAATAAATAGGCACTAACACACTCCCTAATTAATAAAATAATACTTTGGGAGGAGGGAAGGAAGGGAGACATCTTTTCAGTTTTCCTATGATTCTTTACAATTCAAAAAGTGTGATTCTTTGCTTGTGAATCTGTAATTATCTATTGTGAAATTATATTCAGTATAGTGCATTCAAGTTTGCCTTTTTAAAAAAAAAATATTTAAGGTTTTATTAATAAAGCTAAACAGTGGCAAAGATCTTTTGAAAGATATCCTCTTGTGAACTACCAAAAGAGATTGTCTCTATCAATATCACTTATGACAACCTCCTGTTCTTCTCAAATCTAGACACTCAGGTCCTACACTTGCCCTTCTCAGACCATTTCTAAGTTTTCTTTATTTAAGTTTGAACTGGACTAAAATACAGTTGACCTGCATACATGGATTTCCTGCCTATGAAATCTCATAAGTAATAGTACCTATATCAAAAGCATGCCTCTGAAGATATGGAAGAGGTGATAAAAAATAGAACACTTTTGAAATATTTAATATTACAAAAAGCATTCTCATTCTAAGATGCTCCGACTGTCAGTTGGTATGTGCTGGAAATCCAGTTCTCCTTTTAATGCAAGTATTTCCTCCAGACATTTCTGGCTGACCTTCATGTCCTCTGCAGAGATGTATGTGGTGATGAATTGGGTTTCCCATCTCCAACAACAAAAGTTCAGGCATAAATCCAGCCCTTTACATGGTGAGAGCAAAGGATTGTTCTCTATATATCCTTCTATCCTTAATGCTGGAAGTGGCTAATTGCAGATAAATTTGCTTAAATGCACCTGATTAGGCGGTAATTTAAATGCCTTTCAAGGATGCAACTGGCGTCTGAACAGGGCTCCAGTTCTGAGGATGACTGCTTGGCATCTGTGGGGCAGCAGAAAGGCAAACTGCAAACAACAAAGGTGTGTAGCAGGGTGCCTGCCTCAGCAACCTGCCAAGAAATTTTTGAAGGCATTAGGCAGCAGCTGAAATACTTTTAATGGTGGGTATTTTTAACTTTTATTGTTGAGAACTCATCTGTCCCACTGAGTTTCATTTCTTTTGTGACATTGAGCCTCTTTAAAACTGTAAACAATGAAAGCACAATTTTCTTTGAGTTCTGAAAGTACTCTTCTCTACAGAATACTAGATGTTCAAGAGCATAAATAATCTTTTCCAGAAAATCTAGGCAGAAATATCTTTCTATTGAGCATTTTGTTTACAATTTTGATAACGAGCAGTAAATTTTCAATGCACCCCTTGAGATTTTGCAGAAGATTCAACTCTCCTTAACTTTAAAAAGAGTTTTATAATTTATCACTGATGTACCATATGAAAGCTAAGTCTTGCATGTGACCCCTGAGTATCTACTCTTTCATAATTTTACCAAAGTATCTGTATCATTATTGACAACACCATATTTCTTTAAAAAAAATTATCAGCAGCATCGAAGAGTACAGCTATGGATAAGAAAGTGAGTGCATGCTTTGTCAAAAACTGCCATAACAATGCTAAAGAATGAGCTGTGTGACACAGATATTGGCATTTCCGTATGGAAAAGTATTTTCACTTGAATTTAGCAAAATGAAAAATAGACATTGTTCATTATCCCTTATTTAAAGCTCTTTGCCCTCCTCGTTGTATACTGGTTTGTCAATGACCCCTTGTGTAAAATGTGCCACTGATCTCCCTGTAAGGAATTTTAAGATCTGTTAGTAGGAGGCTATGTGTAAGAGCTAGCATCGTTAATAAGATTAATAGTATGCTTGTATTGAACAAAATATAAGTTAAAGTAACGTAACATTAGAGCTTGTTTGTGTCCATTCATTAATGTTACTGGCAGTGCTGAGATGCACCATTACATAAAACAGAGGGCATGCTCACTCCAAGCCTTTTCAAGGTCCACCTTCTATCTCTGAATTTATTCATATCAATGGAGTTACACTGATATTAAACTTAAATTTATTCAGTGGTGGTAACTCAAGCTTAAATTCAGAAAATTGTTGTTTGGTTGCTGTACAGAGTATTTGCTTTCAGTTCAGTTTTTGTAAGGTTGACTCTGTTTCCTCGGAAAACAAAGGCGAAACTCAGTGTTTCTGGGCTGAATGGTGAGTGTCAGAGCCGGGGGCTGGGAGGAATCCGAAATATAAGTAAGTTGTAACATTTCCATATTTTTGCATCCAACTGCCTAGTGGGAAATGGGTTTATATGCGTAAACTAATTTCCAAAGGACTTCCATGCTACACTTTAGAGGATTTACAAAATAGAAAAATAGATAGAAAAATGCTCTCAAAATGAAAAGTAAGGCAGAAAATTTGTATCCTTACAGATTCAACAGTTGGAAAGAAGATTTGGGACCAAAACAGTTACATAGAAAATTCCGTTTTAGATATTTGCACCTGCAGTTTAAAACTGCTTCTGCAGTACTGCCAAAAAAGCCAGAGCTCACCAGGATACTTGAATGATCAGGGAAAATGAAAAAAATTTCCTTTGAAAAAAACCTGAGCCTCCTTAAATTGTGCTATGTTTTGTACAATCTTGTTAGTTTGCATATACAGTCTATAGGTCCATTTTGGGAGCCTTTGCAAGGAATAAGGAATAATCATAGAAGTGGCAGCGTGTTTATTTAATTAGATTTGAAAGATTTGATTATATAATGGAATATACATCACAATGGACTAAATGTTGGGGATTGTGATTTAATGTCTATGTATATGTACAAAGAGGACATCACAGTGATGAAGAGTGTTCTCTCTTCACCTCTTTCTCCACCTGGCTGTGTTTAAATTACAAGGTTATCACTGCAAAAATCTCAGTATCAAATATCTGAGAAAAAACCTCAATATTTACATTTTTATTCATTTTAGATATTACTCAAGGGAAGCAAATTACAACATAAAAGGATGATGAAAAGTCAAGATGTTATGCTCCAGTATCAGATATTGCACTGAATCAGCCTACATTTTATTCCATTGTTCAAAAAAAAAAAAAAACAACCAACCAGCAGAATGACTTGTAAGCTGTTAACTCTTTATGAAGAAGTACTGTTAAGACAAAAATATGCGAAGAAAACTTCAAAAACAGGCTGCTTTTGGTTGTCATAGTACAGAGTAGCTGCTGGGGATTATTTTACAAGTGGAAAATACTTATAGAAAACAAAAAAGAAAGCTTCACAAAATGTTGCTTTACTGCAGCAGCAGATGCTTCTCTGCAATGTCCATTTTCTTCCTCTGAGGTTCTGAGGAGTTTCATATGCGGTGGAATATAATAGCACTTTAAGGTGCTTAACACCAAATTTTAACTACTAAATGAAACTGGTGTCTAGTTTTGTGATTAATTTCCAGATTTTTTCCCATTAAAGTGCAAATGGCTGGGCCTCCATACATAATATATCAGAAGGACCCATGTTAGAGTGTAGTTGCCTCCAGCCTTATGTAGGCTATAAAGAGTTAAGTATTACTGGAAATTAGGTCAGAGTTGCAGTGGCCTGAATTTCCCCTGGCAGTGTCCCTGGTCTTTCCATGGCTCTCATAGGGAACCTAGGGCTTTGGTGCCCTCAAGCTCAGCAGCCAAAGTCAGAAGTGATAACTGTAAATTATGTCTCTAGAAGTGGAACGACTGTTCACCAAGTATAGAAAGGGCAGCTCAGTTTGCAAATGCCCAGGAGGGAGAAAAATCCCTTTCACCACTACTTACTGTTGATTATGCAGAAGAGCCACCTCGTCTTAGAGCAGCACAAGTTGGAGTATGGAACAATCTCATGCTTCATGTAACAACTTCCTTTGCCCACCTGGAGGCAAAGTTAGTGTTGATTAATCATTTTGTAGAAGTGCTTCGTTAGAGGCTGCTGGTAACAGCAACAGGCCTGTATCACTCCAAGATGTGGCTGGTGGTGGCAGTACCCCAGGTATGTTACAAGGGGCACCTTGTGAAGAGACAAATAGACAATATAAGACTCTAAGGGAGTCTTATCCCTTCAACACTGTAGTGTTGTGCTTGAATTCATACAGGAAACACTCGGTGAGTTATTCACATTGATGTGTATCCCAAGTGTCTCCGTCCTGCTCACAGGAACAAGGAACCCCACCGACAATTAGCAAGTCACACGTATATCTATTTTTGGAACAGTGTGAGAGGGGAAGAATATGGCTACACTTGAAATTACATCATTGATGACAAAACTCAATTTGATTTTTTTGACCATTAAAATCAATTCAAAGTGTTAGATTGTCAGACTGAAGTTTCCTTCAAGGGATAATAAGGCAGAGACAATGCTACTACAGCTCTTCTCCAACACAGAAAAGTTATTTTTACATATGCAGGCACCCACATGCTCACTTAAGTACTGTGTATTGTGGAGGGGCTGATTTTTCTAGTTTGTCCTTCTGCTAAATTATGAGTCTTATGCTGAGACAGTCAGAAGTGAAATTGTTACCAACTTGGAATGTAGGGACGGTGATAAAGATTATGACCTCCTTACATTATAACCACAGGCTTATATGGTATATTCCTCAGATACATAAAGTAAATGGAAACAACGAATACATCTTCAGCAACTCCAAGCCAACATTTCCCCTGATTTTAATTTTTTTTTAATGTATTTTTGGTCATAGTTTCATATAGATTTGCATAATTACAAAATTGACAACTTTTTTTTCAGTTGTTTGGATAGTCCAGTGACTTCTCTTCACTTATACTTATCTCATCCCAAGAAGTGTTATTCCTGAATTACACTAAATGTTTGTGAAACTATGATTGCAACACTCAGTTCTGAATTTCAATTCTTACATTTCTGCTAATCCTATTATATTGTATTCTCTTTTGCTTCTCCTTCCTTGCATCTCTTATCAAGCCCCTTGACTGCTTTTAGTTTCTATTTTTACCAGTTTTGCTGTATTCATGATATACTTTTGACTTTGATATCTATTTGCTTTTGAGATTAAGATCCAGAAACACAAAGAGTGTTCAAAAAGCATTCTTATTCACTAATTTTTTTTAATGCTTGTCTATACACTGAACAGAGGGAATAAAATCAAAAAGAACATGTACTTTGAGTGGGAGATCACCAAATAGTACTTCAGATTTCCTAAAAGGAGTTACACAGCTTTCTGTGTCCACGCTTCAGTAGCAATTGTTGCGCTTTTTTAATCCAAATTGAGGCTATTGTATTAGTCACACCATCTAATTTTAGACTTTCAGATTTCCAGTGTCTAAATTTTGTGGCCTGGTTAGGAAGTTAACGTTGCTGTACTTTATAATAAATTGTTGACAAGAAAGACAAGTTACTAAAAAAGTTAAATATATTCCCACTAAAGTTCTGGCTTTTTCATGTCCTATCTTTCCTTACATATGCAGGCTGGATGTGTCTCTGGATGGCTCTAATGCAATCTTCCATGATGCTCTATGGTCTTTCATGTTGCCATCACTGTACAGTTCATTGTATCCTCCGCACCCACTGTACCGCTTTAGGCACAGGCCCAAAGCTCTGGAGCTTCCTCAGGGTTGGTATGAGCATATGTTTTGACATCATTAGGACAAGGTCTTTCTGCACCCTCCAAATCTTTATTTGTGTAACATAAAACACATTTAATGAATGTAATATATATCTTTTCCTAAAACAGAAATTTTATATGCTTTCTTAAGGCTATGAAAGATCACAGAAAAAAAAATTAAGTTTAGAAAATGAAACTTCAATGGATTTTAATGCTTATTCATAATAACAGCAATTTTCTTGACTGTACTTTCTCATGAGCTGTTGCCTTTTATCCCAAAGAACTGAGGTCATACATACTTTAGAGAAAGATCTTACTGAACTCACATAACCATGCCAGGATCAGTTCCCAGCAAGATAAATGTTAACCAGTTTTAGGCATGACCGTGGGGAAAAAAATTTCACTCTCAAAAAATTCTTGATTTGTTGGACACATACTAGGACAGAGTTAAAATTAAGACTTTCAGAATAAATATTTTTTTAAAAAGAAAGGTCTTTTCCCACTATTATTCATTGTAGAATTCCTACCAGTTCAATGGGAGCGGAGATAAACTAATGTTGAACATATTTAATCTGAATTCTAAGCTTTTGGGAAGAGCTGAGATGGCAGAAAAAAATGGGGATTTTGTGAAAATTTCAACTTGAAATAAAACTTTTAATTCAGTTTAATCTGCTTCCATGTTGCTTGAAAATTTTGAAAGAGCTAGTTTATTTTTTATTTAAAAATTTATTTTAACAGTTTAAGCAAGACTGTGGGAGCTTTTAAGGGCTTTTATTGAAAACAAACAATGAATCAGGTACAATTAGTTTCAGTGGGACTGAGTATCATTTGCTTTAAAAAAAATTGAAGAAAGCACAATTTGTCAGATTTTAAAAGAAGATCTTCGCCTATAACATAATTATTTTAGAAGATAAAACAACTAACTAGTAGAACTTCGGACTCATTTTCTTAAGAAAACCAGATATATACTTTATTTAAAAATAGATGTGCTTTCTCTAACAAAAAAAAAAAAAAGCTGCTTGTTCATCAATTTTGTATGTTTTACTTTTATTACCAGAAGCTACCTTTACTATATAGATGAAAATGTGCAAGAGGCATCTTTTATAGCCTCTGAACTCAATGATCTATTACGTAAATGCTTTTAATCTCTGGACAGAGGGAGAGAATATAAACTTTGACAATGTGCTTCAGTCTCAAACCCAGCATATTGCTGACCTACTTCAAATACACAGGAGTGGTCACTCAGAATGTTGCATCTTCCAAAATGTCAGCCTTGGGGCAAGCTGCTCTGCCACTCACCGCAGCTACTTGCTAAGAAGAGAGCAGCAGCTCTGCACCCACCTGTCATTCCAACAAGTGGCTTGGGTGAAAATGCAAGGGAAGCTGGAGCAGTTCTTAATTTCTGAATGCAACTGTCATAATCCAAGTGCAGTCTGATGCAGTGATAATGTAGGTATGAGGTGGGAAATATTCCAATTCTCTGTGATAATTTCTGGGTTTTTTGATAAAATTCAGAACACATGTAACAGAGAAATGTTTGTTTCTCATCCAAAAGCTGCTTTTTGGAGGAGCAATTCTCAGTGGGAAAAGGTCCAGTCTTTGTTCTGTGACAGCTTGACAGGAAGCACTCATAGCTTAGCTTTTCAAATCTGCTAAAAGCCACTTGGTAGAATATTAATCTGTTTCAAAATGTGGAATGTTATACTAAATCAACCAGAAAATTATTCTGGTTCAAATGCCATTTCTATAAAATACCTGTCCTTTCAGCTCAACACAAGCTTAAGTGTCATGGAACTTAAGCAGCGCCTTACCAGTAGAAACATCATTGGACATGTTGATGTTTCATTTTAAACATTCAGCTTTATGCTTCAGTTATTAGGCATAAAGATTACTCTTGTCTCCTTCTTCCCCTGCTTAACCACAGTCAGGGCAGGAGATTAGCAGGAGATTAGCAGCCAGACCAACCAGGAAGTCTTTTTCTCAGCATCATCCTTTCTATTTTGGAGGAGTCTCCTGCAACTCCCCACTGTCTCACACTGTACCGGGGACAGGAGTGAAGAATAAATGCTGGTAAAAGAAAGGAAAACTGGAAGAAACAGTTTGGGATCTTTGCAGCACTTTCTGTATATTGCAGCTGTATGTCTTTGATCCTTTTCTGACAGAGGTGCTGGTGGTTCCTCTGAAAAGGCTGACTGGCATATGAACACTTGAGTGAGAGTGAGATGCAAGGACAGGATGGGTGAGCCCTGCAAGTCAGTCAGTCAACCACAGATGCTTTCCACAGATGCTTTTCCACGGTGCATAGTTCCCACTCAACAGTCAATATCTGTCTTATTAGACGGAAAGCTTGGGAGAGAAAAGTTCCTGTGAAACTCTGCTCTAAAGATCAAAGTCATAAGCTTCTGAAAAACGTACTTGGGCATTTGTTAGAAAAAAAAAGAAATAAAAAAGAAAGGGTGAAAGGGAACAAAAATGGACAGTCAGGTCTGAGAAGGTATGATATAGAGGTATACAGGATTGGAAGAAGAACAAGACAGGACTTCAGCTGTGAAGGAAATGGAGACAAAAATAAAAAGGTAACTGTAGAAAATAATAAATTCGTAATTACTACATCATTTTCCTGTTCTGAGCATTAGAGTGAATGCTTGGATCTGTTTTCCTTTACTGTCACAAGCCGCTGTGAAATGCATTACGAGGGTATAATTTGCATAGCGTATGGCAAAATATAGGAATCATGCGCCTACGGGTACAAACAAGTGCAGACAGCTGTATGTTGTCTGCATTTTTGTGTGAAACCAGGTTTAATACAGAAGCTGTAAAGTCAAAGGATATATTTATTACAGTTAGGCTAACCCTGTACTTAGCTTGGCTTCTAGACTGGGTCAGGCTGATGTGCAGAGGCTGGGAACACAAGTGTCGGTCTTATTTATCTAGGTAACGTCAGCAAGCAAGAGACACAGTGGTCTAGCATAGAGCTACATTACCGCTCTCTCCACTGTCTCTTTCATGGGGAGGTATAGCAAAGCGATGACTTGCAAGTACTTTAGTTCAAGTTGCAATCAAAAGGGTCACAGGAAATGTTCCTTTGCATTGGAAAAAGTAAAATATCCGTCAGGGAATCTAATGGGGAAAAAAAGCCTATTTTCTGCACAGAAGAAAAATCAGTTTTCTAACTTTTTCTAGGATAAATCTTGTTGTTAATCAAAATGGAAGACAAGATGCATGCACATACTTTAGTATATTTTTAGGTATTATTTTGCTCATTAAAAAGAAAAAGGAAAAGAAAAACCCTAGGCAATTGTATTAAACCAGCAGCACTGCTCTGCTATATGAAAGGTAAAATTGTAAAGCCAGCTGCTCAGAGTAAGGAAAAGCTGCAATGAAGATTACCAGTGTTCGTTTTGTACATCTGCATTGGAATTAATTACATAATCATACAGCATTTTTTCACAAAACTCCTGCTTATTCAGTGCACAGCATGAATGGAACTCACTGAATGGGTAACTTCAATATTTCAAATATGGGGAGCTTTCAATATTCAAGTGATTGATTCCAAATACTTAAAAATTGGTTTGGTTTGCATACAAATTGATCCTGAATTAGGCAATGGTTGTGTCCATGATGAAAACACTTCAGTTAAATGACACATAGAGAAAGCTTAATTGATACTTTATGGTTTCTCAGCAGATGTCTACATTCAAATGGAATTACTGTAAAGAATTTTCTAGAAAGATGTAGGTATTGTATCTGAATAAATCATTTGCATTTGCTCAAATGAAGCTATATGCAGTAGGAGGTGCTGGTTATACCAGCAACTCATAAACATACTTTTATTCTTGTCTCTCTTTTTCATTTTGTGCATTAAAATGAATCCAGAATGGGACTGATTTCCTGTATATTATATCAGTCTCATGCTGATGCAACTCTCTTAATTGCACTCTTTTACCACCTAACTGCCTGTTATAGCAGTAAAACCCAGTCTGTACATATATATACTATATTTATTGTTCTATCATTTCTTTTTATAGAAAGAATAAAATCATATGAAAATTCTGTAGGGATAAGAATTTGAATTCTAAATAAAAAGTGGGCCACAGTTGAAACCAGTGGCAAAGAGCATAAGAATGTAGATTCATACATAGTTTCTAATAGGATTGTGAGCTCCAGTTCATTTTTCCCCTCTTACGGTCCCAGTATAAGTGAGTCTGGTTTTACTGTATCTCTTTGTAACCCTATTCTCTCCATGTCCTAAAGCTATCACAATGCTATGAAGAACACAACGCAGAAAACGAAATGCAGATCGGATATTGATATGTGAAATAAAATGCTGCCAGTTCTTTTTAATCCTTTCTGCAATTTGATCCAAATACTGTGACTAGGTTATTGTGGTTAAGATTAATGGGTAAAATATTTTCCCACAAGAAACCACCACTTTTCTCCACTTGATTACCAGATGTTGAAAAACCCCAAGTAGTTATTCTTCTGTATGCTCATCTGTGCCTTTTTTGCTAATTACAGGAAACTTCTAAGTGATTTCATGCAGTTTTTGCTGTGATGTTGCAGGATTCCTAATGTTAACAATGGTTTGTATCTATAACATAGTCTAGCTGATAGTCATTAAGTCAGGCCCCTTCAAATAGTGGCTTTGTCAAACAGGTAGAATCTGTACTGGTTTACTATTTACTGCTCCCTGCTTCTTTAACATGCATGGCTGGGAACAGAAGAGAGACCCAAAGTCCCAGACTGTATAACTCAGACCCCCCTCAAACTATGAGGGCAAGTTCCTAATTTTAAAGGCTTGAAAAGTTAAACATTCTATAAGAAATAATAGCAAACATTCAAATGCGTGGACTGGGAAACACCAAAATTCTATATTTTACTGGAAAAGAGGGAATCCTTTAAGACATTTTTGCACAGCTTGGGCAGCACAAATAAGTCTCGAATGGCTTAAATATCTGTTCATTTTGCAGAGATACAAAAGGATTCACAAAACTGAAGGCAGTGGACAGTTGGACTATTGATATTTTAGAGACATGAGCTTCATCCATTAAGATATAGAAAGAGGGTTTCCAGATGCTCAATTGATTAATTTCTTGAGGTTAAGAACAAACTTTCAGTGTCAGTTTATCATCTATCCTACAGTTTCTACTGTTTGAGCAATGTATTTGAAGCTAGGATTTCATGTTTGATAGATTTCCACCTCCAGTCTGGCAGAGGCAGTATCAGTAGGTTGAAGCCTCTCAGTTGAATTAGCCAGCCAAGCCATTAATGTGCAGTAGAATACACTCCTAATTTTTTATTCATCTTACCTTATGTGAATCCAATCCCAAAATTACAATTTCTTAAAGGACTGTGAATAACTAGAACTGCAGTTCTTTCATAAACTACTTCTAGGTTTGGCAGATGGAAAAGAACTGTGATAGATGTTCTTGTAAGTTGCTACAGTCTTCAATCTGTTTTTATGAAAATGTCACAGAAAGTGTTAAATCGACGCAGGTATTAGTAATTTTAATTTTACTTTATTATTTAGTGTTATGATCACAAATATTTTGTTGAAGTCAATACTCAAAGAATTTTATTGCAGTTGTAGCATTATTGGAGTTGTGATTAGCACAACATATGGTAGCCTTCTCCAGCAGCCTTCCTACAGCTATTTGTAACTCTGACAACAATATTTTAATCTTATGGTTTAGGGTTATTGACCTGTAATGATCATCTATGCTTATGTTTACAGTGACAAGTCATGTCACCTCCTAGGATCAGAAAACAGTAAGTGCTGAGAACACAACAGTCATACCATGTGTGCTTTTGCTCTTAATTTTGGACTAGCTCTAGGCTGACTCCACAGGTAAGATTATTAGCAGAAGTGAACATACTCCAAGGGCATGTCTTCAGATATAGTTTCATAAAAAATTAATCCAACATCTTTTCATTATATGAACCGAAATTGAATTAGTTGGGATGGTCAAAGGAGAAGTTCAAACACAATTTTAAAAGAGAAAGTGAGGTCAATAAAAATTGTCACTGTCTCTACTTTACAAAGTATGCAAACCATTACAATTTTCATGAAAATAGTAGAAATAAGCCAACTGCAAGTCTTTCATCTGCAAATAAAATTGCTCACAAATTCAAAGATTCACTCTGTACTTTTTTTTTTTACTTTTGTATGTTTGAAAAAATTGGGGAAAATTTTATTCTTGGAGATTTCCTGGTTTCCCTGTTGGAAAACAATAATAAAAATAAACAAATACAAATTGATAGCTTGTCCTTTGAAAATCAACTAATTTTGAATGGCACATTGATAAGCAACACCTTTTGGTTTTGTTTTTTTTCAAGAAGATGCATTTTCATTTTATTCTTGTCGTTTTTAAATAAGAGCACATATATAAATTCACAAGCATTATTCCTAACTCCCTTACGGGAGTTATTTCCTGTTACTTCTTGCAAGCCTAGGGTTGTGGTTGCTATAAATTCAGATTGGAAATGTATATATTGGAATTGAAGCCTGCCACATCCATTGTGAATTCAAAAGCTAATGAAAAGGATTGATTTTCCCTTGGCCTGTGAATGACACGCAAATTTCCCTGACAATTTTCCCAGTAAATTAAATGTTCCCAGCAATTAACAATTTCAGTATAGTTTTTTCTTTTCAATAATTGGCTGGTACTATCTCTTAAATTTGATCCAAACTGGTTTACCTGATGTAAAGTGCCTTTCTTGAAAATAAACCATTCCAGAAACTGTTCACAGTCTATCAGGCAAGTTTTTCTGTTTGCTTCTTCAACTGTTTTTTATTGAAGCACTGGCATTTGTATTCCAGAATTACATCTTTCCTCCCACAGAGACAAGGCCCCCTCATAGCAGGCACACAGAATGAGAGACAGTACCTGGCCTGTATGGTTTATTAATTGGCTGGATAAATGATGGGAGGTGGGGCTCTGCCTAAGGTGATAACAGAGGTCACTCATGGAGCCAGCACTGGAAGCTTCTACTTATTACACTGAACTCCAGTGTCACACTGAAGGACCTCCTAGCAGTGTTTAAAATGCACAGTCATTCAGGCTGGGAAAACATAAATTAAACACATTATTTAAACACATTTCCCCCTGCCAGTCTTTCTCTGTATTTTTTCTTTTTAATCAGAAAAAAATACCCTTTAACACTTACGTAGCAGATATTTCTTTCTATTCTTTTAACTAATTCCTTTATATTTTTATTATATTATATTTATATAATTTTATATATTCCTGTTCTGGAAAAACACAGAGAAATCAGGTAAATCATTCTTCCAACCTGTTATATACATGCACTTTGAAATGGCAGATAAAATTAAAGAGCTAAGAAACAATTCCAGCATCTTCTTAAGAAGACTAGAATTACTAGTGTGCAATAAGGCTTTATTACTTCCATTTAATAGGAATTAACCTGTTCTTGTTTGCAGTGTGTCACTACTACACAGATCTCCTAAGCTTTGTCATACGTCCTCCTCTAATGCTTAATGAGGTGTTCTCTTTTCACAATTTTTTCCCTCGCTTTAAAAAAATAGTATAATCATTACTAACTGTTAGCTGACATGCCTGTCAGCAGAGGTGGTTTTGATGTCTTACATACATGTTTACCGAAGCTTTAAATACTGACTTTATTTAACTGGATTTCTCAGACTAAGCATAAAAAAATATAGACACGTTTTCTCTCTTGCTTAATTATTATTTTGTTTTAAAAATCATCAAATATGCTTTTTCTGTCACTCTATATGGAAACAATGGAAGGAGATTAAAAAATTAAGACTTTCTATTCATACTATTCATTGCTAAAAAGGAAACTTTCATTGACTGTATTCTGTGGCAAAATGGATTATCATAAAACGCGGCATCATGCTTTGCTGGGAAAATGTGTCATCTGTTTTGCGTTAATCTCATTGTGGAGCACTTGTCACAATCATCTTCCATATGAAATTTTTCCTTATCCCATTTGACTGACTAAGAGTAAACGTCAATGCAAGGGCACGTAAATAAAGCAAAATAGCAGATATTTCTGTAGCTATTCCTATTGCTGTCAATGGAGTTGAACATCAGATCAATACAGAGAGGAAAGAGATATGCAAATTGCTTTCTGGGGACTGTAAAATGCCTTTAAAGCAAAGCCACATATGTTAAACTCCTGAACACCCTACCTGCTGGATAAATGTTGAACCCTGTGAACTTTTCCTAAAATATCAAAAAGATGGATAAAATGGATCAGTTTTGCAATATTTGGGCAACATTCTCAGTACTGTGAAGAATTCTGTTCTTCAACCAGCAGAGAACAGTTCTGCTTAATATAACAGCTTCTCTACAGTGAGTGTTATATTCTGCTCCCCTTCATCTTAGGTGAGCAAGGAGAGCAGAAAGTTATGATGAGATTACAAATAATAAAATTAATAAAGTTTCAGTTTTTAGCTTGTCAAATGGGGTTGAACTCATTCATTCCCAGAATTACAAAAAAAGGTAGAAGGAGAATACTTATTATTGATCAAGACAATAGTTATGCCCTGAGATTTATCATATTTCTACTTACCTTCTATTCATGATGCACATTTGGATTCTTGTAAATTACTACACTGTATAAACACATTTCTGCCAGGTTATTGTAATTAAGTTGTCTGGTTTGGAGAAAAATGGTTTCTTAGTTTACAGGTTGCCTTGTTCTGTCTGTCTAAATGTGACAGAGATCCAGACAAACTGCCTAACACAGAGAGTGACATTTACTCCATAGCTAAACTTGTTAAAGGAGTTAAGTTGTTTGTGGGTCGCAGAATATGCTTCTATCTTCTACTGTTTTGTCATTCCTGAATTCTGAATTTCCTGATTTCCTGTTTTCCTGAGGATTTCCTGGTGGTCAGTCTGTAGATTTCCAAATAAAGGGTGAATAGTATCTGCTGCATGGATGGAGAAAAAAAAAAAAAGGTCTGCTGCTTTTCTTTTCTTTTTTTTTTTTCTTTCCTTTTTTGTTTCTTGACAGTTATAAACTGAAGTAATTATAGTTCACTATTCAGACATAAAACATGGTTTCATTTCGAGTCCTAAATAGTATTTGGACTGCAAGATTCCCTTCTGTGTAGGCACTGAGTGACTCATTCAAAACTGAATAGATTTTAAAATAAAAGTAGAAATCCATTCTGTGAGAATGTCTTAATAGAAAATCAGTCAGAAAAATAATTTGTTGCATAGAAAGGATTCTACCTATCCAAAAAAGATAATTCATTTCCTTAGTGATGTCAAATGTCACTAAAGGTTGGATTCAGTTTTAAAAATTGTTAAATGACTCTGAGATTTTTTTTTAAATTTCAGCTTTTTAATTTCTACACTCATTTTCCCATTCACCATAATTTAAAAAAAATGTATTGATGTTATAGGCAGTGTTATTTTTCTTGATTTCCACTTACTCTGCCATGAGATCCCAGTCCTTGTGACTCCAGAACTAGTGTCCAGGTGAACAATTTAGCTCTAAAGTCACTTATGACAACAAGGGGTGACTAATCAGTAGAAATGGATTATCTCCCTAGCAACAGCAGTTCGGCTTTTATAGAAGTATCCAGGGAGCTAGTGATAAAGAAACAGGCAAAACGGAATTACTTTTGAATTAATGGCATTTGAGCATGTAGCAGTGGAGAAGAGAATGACTTCAGTATACCATCTCAGGAAGCCCAGAGCATAGGAAGCATAGCTCTTCTCACCGGCTCAGACACAAAGGTTTTGGCTTCTGCTGTCTGTGACAGCATCCTACTGAGCATGAAGTTATGCCTGGCCCTTCCCTCATCCAAAACACTCAAAACCTTATGTTCAGATTGCCTAACTAAAGAACTAAGGCACCCAAATAGTTAACCAGGTTACTCAACAGCAACAGATTTCTTTCCCTTAGAAGAAAGACATTTTCTAGAGTAGGGATTTTTCCTTTGTAGGAGGCTGAAAAGACCTTCTGTAAGAAATAAGGACTTTTACAGCTTCTGTCTTAAGTGCAAGGCACATTTCTTTGATTTTGTCTGCTCTGATATCCTACACATGGGTAGATGTAAGTGTGTGTACACATCATATTTGAAGAAAAATCCAGCTTGCTGTAGACACTGGATAGGATTAGAAAAAAAGAGTTCAATGCCTCTCTTCATACAGTACTGAGAAGCATTCAGCTACTACAATGAAAAATGCAGTAAATCAATCAGAAAAAGGATATGAAGGGTTGTCAGACAACTTTCCCACCTTACAAGTTTGATTGTTCTGAATGACCCTGGAATAAAATGTACTCTGAAGCATGTGGGAAAAGAACAGTAGAATGTATTGACACATAGGTGGGAGAAGGCTGTGTCACGCAAGGTGTTACACAGCCTGCGATTTCTTTCTTTTTATAGAGCAAGAACAAAGAATAATGGGTCTAGCTTATATACCGTAATAGACTGTAACTCATGGGCTTCCTGCCAAAGGGTTAAGTGCTGCTGTTTGGCCCTTGGTTTCAAAGACAGAAATGGCCATCTTTCAATAGTAGATGTTTCTATGCTAAAGAAAGAGCAGGTGGCTGAAGGGAAAAAAGCAATTGTGAATAAAACACAAAAATAACAGATGTGATACAATCTTCCTCTTAGCTGAGCATTTAGTTTGAGGTGGTGTTTCTTTTTTTTTTTTTTTTTCAGTTTTAATTCTGAGAGGAATTTCTATGGAAGATTGGTTTCAAAAGAAGGTATTATTCCACTACCATACGCATTTAGATGCATTTATCACCAAGCTTTTTGAAGGATTCTAGCAGCATATTATCAAAAAAAGTTAGGAATTGTTCACAGAAAATATCTGACATCAGGGTCAAGCGAGCCACAAAGGAGGTGACATTTGTCCATTAAGCTCTTGCTACAACATGAAACGAGTTGACCAAGAAAAGCATATAGCATTTAAGGATTTAGTCATATTTTCTATGGCAATAGTGTATTTTTTTGTGTGCTAAAGAATGGAAATGAATTTTAATGCTTATCAGGCACTTAGGCTATCTTATATGAAACCAGATTTGGCAACTCCTCCTGCAGCTGTTGCAAACAAGTCCAGCCAATCATCAGTACTTGTGTGTTTCATTCATCCCTCTGTAAGAGAAATAGAGAAGCAATAGACTCAGAACACTTTGAAATTCAGTTTTAACAAAGTGGATGATTTTCTTTGCAGAGCCAAGTCTTTTAGTTTGTTGTTGTTGGGTTTTTATAATAATTTCACCAGCGGAATTGGATTGAGATTGCTGCCTTCACAACTACAAAAAGCAAAACAAAACTGTTTTCCAAGCTTCTAACAACTCTGGGCTTCACCAATATCTTCTAATAGAGAAAAAGTGTGTGTATAACCCGTTTTGAGTTCTGCAACCAAAGCTATCAAAACCACACCTGTGTATTTTTGACCCACGTGATCTGGTAACATGTTCTTAACTCCAAATGCCACATCAAGTAACAGGAGTATTATCTGGTATATAAGTACTTATTTCCATCAATATGCCAGAAATTCATGGGGTACTCTTAAAACATTGTAATGTAGCCAACAACATCTGTAATAGTTAAAATAATCATGACAATGGATTCTTTAGCAATTTTTCTAACTTTCACTATATATTTGGAAAAACCCAACATTTTGCATCTGCTTCTGCTTCACCGAATTGTCAGCTGCATCTATATGAAGCATGTGCAGGAAACTTCCATTCTGATAGGCAATTATTTACTTGTTCTTTAGTTGCCACTGATGATGGCACAAGTTTCAGCAGACATTAACGCTGCATACTCACTGACCCTTACCACTCCAAAAAAGTGACAAGTGCCTATGTCAAAGTCTACAATCTGATTAACTAGTAGCAATTAAAAACTAGTAGCTGCATGATAGGCCTGACCAGTCATCTGCACAGCATTTTCAAGTGCATGAGCTCCTGATAATTCCTGTCTTTGTAGTTATTCAGGTAAACTCAGACATTTAGATGCTTAAATATTTCCAAAGCTAACTTATTGTCTCTCATTATAACACACTGAGTGTGTTGAAATAAATTCTTTAAAACTACCAGAATGTCAATTTTATGTATTTTAATTTTTGGCATTTTGATTATTTTACCAAAAATCTATCTCACTTGCTGCTGTTGGTTTTGCAGCATTGATTGCGCATATTAGTTTGATTTGGTTTGGTTTGGTATGGTTTTCTGGGAAACTGGGCTGAAGGCCATATGCATGTGTATCAGGTCCTGGGTATTAGATTGGACAAACCTAGATAATGATACACACATCCCAAAAGTGCAAAATGTTAACATTTCTTTTCCTCTGGGAAACCACTGTCCAGGCTTGAAGGACCAGATGGCTTTAATGCTTCCTTTGTGCTATATTCTACTTCCTGGTTATGTTTTCAAAACAAGATAGAATAGAATAGATTAAAATTAATTTGAAATAACTTTTTAGTGGCCTTTAGTTCACTTTCCCTTTTTGTCATATAGTTTCTATTCTCTGTCATAGCTACAAGCACCATAGTTCATACATTTCACCAATAAGGGTTCTTAATTCCATATAACAGTGCCATAGGATGCATTCTCATCCCTTTTTGAGGATGCACAGATGACTTATAAGGGATGGAGAGGGATTTTTTTAGTGAGGGGATATCACAAGTACATAGGAGTAGCATTAGTGGTGCCCAGGACCCACTGATTACTTAATTTTGGAAAGAAAATGGTGTCTTAGAAAATCTAGATAGCTGTAACCTTAAGGTAAACTCCTGCAGCCTCAGTGATTTTGTCTTTCTGAATGTATTTCATTTGTTGGTTTTTTTCTTATCTGAAGCTATGATTTTGCCAATTTTCTAATTTATCTTTTTATCGCTGAACAGTTGTGTGCATCAGTGATACTTTACTGCCTCCTTTTCACTTTAAAAGATAAAATAAACCATAAAGATAAGAAAATCTAAGCATTTTGAATGCATGGGCTATTTGCTATGGTACACAAAGGAAAAACATAAAGAAATACTGAGATGCAGAAAAAAACACGTAAACCAAAAAACTGCCTAAATAATAAAATATAACTCAATTTTGCCTTTTTTTTCCTCCTCTGAATCCTTTCTTGTTGCCCTAGTGATATTTGACTGATCTGCTCAAAAGACACCATCTACCTCTGATAAATTCAGAGAATATCAGCATATGCTCAGGTTACACTGCACTGACTGACTTACTTGGTCTTGCTTTCAAGTTAGGCTAAGGTCTGCATTTCTGCTCTGTCAGTTGTGTGAGTGATGCACGTTTGCTCTCATCTGTTTCTTCAGTCATCCATCTGCAACCTGTAATAGACTCTCTATTACTGTGCTGCTATGATACTGTGATATGAATTGTTGTCTTGCTTGTTTCCAGTAATATACAAAAGATAGAAGACATATAATTGCATATCAAAATAAAGCTCTCATATACTGTATCTGTGCTGTCCTAGTGCCATTTGCCCATCGTTATGTTTCCATTTACTCTCAAAACCGAAAAGATCTTGGACACCTTGGTGACAAATGAAGTAGATAATATAAAGATACAGTTCTGAGCAGTCTTCTGAAACCTTTACACACTGAATGACAGCTGTTTTGTTACTGTAAGCTAATGAAAAATGTGAATGCCATGATGCCAACATTGTCACCTCACTGTTTTTCATTGCACCGGCTCTGCTGCCCATCCTGCAATATCCTTGCTTCAGAAAGCTCCCAGGCCTTGCATTTCCTTCACCAGAGGAGAGAAGGACTATGTCTCTTGATGATTATTGTATCTCTCTAAAAGCATTATTATATATCTTATAAGGCTGTCAATTGGTAGGTTGGTAGGTTGGTAGTCAACCTGCAGGGCTGACTCTGCAGCTGTCATGACCTAGCATGATCTGGCTGAAATCAGCCATATTATATTGAGTTACCTTGTGGGGTAATTCATGTGTAGACAGTGTTAGTGGCTTTTCTCAAATTCTCATATTCATATCTCCTATAAATATCCTACATAACAACTAATCTTCTCTACTGATTTTCTGCAATTTTTAATTATTTTTTTTTCTGTGTGAGAAAGACTTGCTGGCCTGGGCCTCCCTCTCTGCACTTAAGCTTACCAGATCTCACCAACTGCTTTGAATGTACAGATCTAGATCTAAACCATCCATATTTGTGAGAAATTATAGGCCTGGTGTTTGAGCTTTCCCTGGTTTTTTGTTTTGACTTAAGGCAAAATGTTTACTGTAAAAGAAAGGTAGCAGACAGAGGTGTGTTGTAGCCTCTTGTTAAAAATAAAAAAACCCAAATCAAACCAAAAAGCCTTAATTATCCACTTAAAAACAGGGTGTCTGCAAAGAAAACAGTATTCTTTTTCATTTTTGCACAAGTTTTAGGTCAAATTGGGATACTTCAGAGCTGGAGACTAATAAGAACCACTAAGGGCTATATTGTTTAAAAGCATAGGCCAAGAAAACATGCCTGTCTTAGTAAGACATTAAAGGTCTTTTAAAATTAGAAATTTATTTAACCTTGGAGTCAAATTTCTCATGGAAAGAGTGAAGTCTTTAAGAGACTTCTTTGAAAATGGGGTAGACACATGACTGTTTTACCCTTCTTTTCCTTTTGACTAACATTAAGGTATTTTAAATGTGAAAAACCTTTCTTGCATCACTTCCCACCAAAAGGTTGAATTCTTTTTCTGTCTCCAGCCTGGTAAGCACCACCCAGCGAAAATCCCACACACTGAGAACTGGAAAATTGATCAGCACTCCTGAGATTTCCTGGTGGCATCAGCAGCCAACATCAGCCATGCTGAAAGTGACCCATCTTCCCATTATGCTCCTTCTGAGAGGCTCCTGACCTCTCTGGAAGCACACTTTCAGCAAAGGCTACAGGAAAAGCAGGTTGCTGGATTAGTGTGTTGAGAGTATCAGAATATTCCAAGTTTTACAGATGAGTTTAAATGTGAAAGATAAGTTGTTACAATAAAACATTTAATTCAAGGCTAACTTTACAGACAGCAATGATTTGAATTTGTTTTGATTAGATTTGTCAGAATCTGCAGTTGTGAATATTTCTTCTTTCTTCATTTTTAGATGGTTAGGTAGTTCTTGCCATATATTTCATTATGCATTCATCTACTTCACTTTTTTTCCTGTAGGTAACTTGGTTTGGTTTCAGTTGGTTTAATTGCTTCACTGAGAGGAGCAGCAGCAGGGCTTTCAGGGGCTTCTAGGTATCCCTTGAACAAAACCTGTCACTATACAGAACAAAGAATTAAGATCTTTTCTGTATCTCACATTTAGTTCCCATCCCTCTTTGACATGGCTAAACAGTTTCTTCCCATGATGTCGTATCTTTGAAATTCATTAAAATGATTCTGCAACATAAATTTCTTTTTATTGGGAAAGCTAGAGGGTATATCAAATGAAAAAGCCCCTGAAAAGCCTTCTCAGGAAATCTCTGCCTACAAAGTATTCATACCATTTTTCTCATTGTGAAATCCCCTACTCTGAGTTGATGACTATAGTATTAGTCTTACTACTGGGAAACAGAACACAAATGCTTCTGACAAAATTGATAATTTTTCCTTTTTTTTTTTTTTTCCTTTTTATTAGCAAAGAGGGTAAGATTTTCTGAATTTAGTTTTCAGATTTTCAGAATTTAGTTTTGGCTTACATCAATGCCTTCCACCTTGCATGGAAGAGAAATTAAGATACAAGAAAAAATGCTTCAGAATCTTTTTTAAGGTATTTAGGATAAGAACTGTTTTTACAGTGAATTCATACAGTGAATAACACAATAGAAATAATTAATTGAGACCTTCAGGTGCTATTGCGTTATAAACACTAATTTACTGAGCAAACTAATTTAGTCTCTTCCATGGACTGTGAGTGTCTCTTGTACAGACATGTGGAGCATAATGAGAACATTGATACATCACTCCCCAGATGTTACACTATGCTATAGTTTAGGATATAGGGGAAAGCTGTACAGGGATTTTTAGTGCATTTCTAATGCAGAGGGAAATTTCCTTCCCTAGCAGTGTCTATCTCTCTCCTACAGCATTAACTAGGAAGCATCATTTAAGCTGTATTACAGATTCCCTAGTACCTCCATTTCCTGACTTGCAGTGCATATCACACAAGTGTGACAATGACATGTGTAATATGCAAAGTAGAAGTGTCCCGTTTAAATTTCCTGCACTGTGACTCTTGAGTAATTTGGAGGCTGTTCTGTTTATACAGGTGATAGAGGGAAATAACTGCCTGAAAATACTGTGATAATGGAAAAGCTAATACCAAAAAGAAGTAGTTAGAAATAATTAAAAAAATATTACATTTAGCACACAAAATTGACTATACTTACATCGCCAAATACTGTAGGCTAGTAAGAGCAGAAGTGGACAGCAAGAGAGTTCATGCTGGGGATCTGATTCCTGCATCACACATATTTCAGGACTTTTTTTCTTCAGACCAGCCCTGGACTGTTTGCGTAGACTAAATTCCCTCTCACATCTAGTGTGTATTTGTTTTGCTGCTAAAGACCACATTGCAGTTCAGTCTAATCCAAAAAGAATCCACTTCATATTCTTTGAGACCAGTATGTAATGAAAACCAAAAGATAGCATGGGCACCAGATGGAGATATTCTTAGAGCAGCAGATGATCCAAATTAAAACCCTAGGTAGGTATATCAGACTTGATAGCATTCACCTTAATGTGCAAGTTGCAGTGTTAATTATTATTTTAGTATTATTTTATGGGGTTTATGTGGCAAGGTTTTGATACCAGAGGGACTGAGAGGACTTCTCTGGGAGGAGGTTAGGGGCTGCCCTGTGGCAAACACAGCCAGTTACAGCTGGTTCCAGAATAGACAAAATGGAAATTGGCAATCAATAAATTAATTAATGAGTCTGTTTTGCCCATGAAGGTAATTGTTCAATGATATTCCTATCTTTATCTTGACTCATGAGCTTTCTTATCCTTTCTTCTCCCTCTGCACCCCTGAGAAAGAGGAGTGAGTGAGCAGCTGGGTGTGCAATTTGGCAGTTTGCAGAAGCTAGCCTACCATAATTACATATAATTATTCTGTCTCATCTGCAGTGAGCAAAATACAGAGAAAAACAATAGGGAAGAAGAAATAAAAGGTAGGCAGTTCTCTGCTATGAAGGATAGATATGTTTTAAAAGGCTTTACATTTTAATACGTAAGCTAAAGATGTGACATCCAAAAGAATGATCACCTTAGTCAATAGACAATCACAATGCAAGAGTGTTTTACTCTGACATTTCAAGAAAAGTTTCAAGTAGGCCTCTTGGAGTGGCAGCCAGGAAAGAAACTTATTGTCATAGCTATGTAAGGACATTATCTCAGATATGAAGTCATGTGTTGTGTTACCTTTTCACTGCAGCATGAAGAAGCTGCCTCCCTTGGCAGGTACTTTAGATTTCTGAGTCTGCTCCTTGTCAGTAGTACAGAGGTGACTGCAATCTTACCAGCTTCTCTCTCCTCCAAACAAATCCCTGCAGTGTTGCAGTCTTACTAAATGCACTGTCCTTGCATCTCCCGCTCCACTGCTCAGGTAATTCAGCCTCTGCCACCTTTGAGGGCCAGGTCATTCATCTGTCAGATACCACTCTAGCTTTAAAGGAGCTGGACAGCTATGTTGGGCACTAAGGACACCACAGTTACCAAAGATCTTGAGGGTAAGAAAGAAGCATTGCAGGACTTGGTCAAGATCAAGATGGGGAGGACACAGGAGTTCCACAGTTAGAAACTCAGGAGGCGTACCACAGAGCCAGACCTTTCTCACCCCAGATGTGTACCAGCAGTCTTTATTCAGTGAGATATTAAGGAAGACCTCGATCCCCAAAGGACGTCATTAGGAATGAGCAAAACATAGATGAGTGCTAGAGCCTGAGAGTCAGGTCTTGAAGAAAGGATCTACTTTTTGCCCAAAGGATGACGCAGGAGGGCTGGATAGGAAATCCATACTGGAATAATGTTGTGAAGATGGTACTCAAAAACCTGTGTGCTTGCAGGCCTACAAGCCAGACTTTTTCCATGGCTCAAGAACAAAGATCAGGATATTTCACTGAGTCTGCTAGCGAGAGAAGATTTCTAGTGAAGGTCCACAAAGCTGCCAGATGGTCCAGATCACTTTGAATTACTTCAGCACATTCTTGTCTTCTCCAAGAAGCTCTGTCAGAGATGCAGCCACCCTCAGGCCAAGTGCACTGAGCAAATGACAATACATTTGACATTCACCGTGTAGGAGGAGCATATGACTGATTGCCTCCTTCTGTTACTCTGACATTGACAGTGGCTTTCTTCTTTCAAAGCAGCTGCCTTGCCAGGGCTGGAATCGGACTTCTAAGAGAAGACTCCAGCTATAATCTGGTCATAGGGGGCAATTTCCTAAAGGCCTGTCACTGGTTTAAGCAGGATGTTTCCCACTCAGGGACACTGCAGTGGTTGTTGATGGCAAAATAGAGAAAGAATCAGGAGATCTCCAGCTCCCAGTGCGTCATCCAAAGAAACAACCAAGTACTTAAAATGACTGTCATGGACTTGCTCCACATTTCTGCAAATACCAGGCTCCTTAGCAGCATATTTTGTGTGTGTGCTAATAGGCTGAGGCAGACAAGGCTCCTGGGACAAGTCGGACTGGAACATATATGTGCTAGGAGAGCCTATCAGACAGATAGAGGACATGGACTGTAGGATAGCTGGAGAGGTCAAATTGCCCCAAGTGAGGCACAGAGGGGGCACAACTAATGAAGCCAGAGATGGGTTAAGGTAATGCAGATGTAACTGTCTCAAGCTGCTTAGCTGGCAAAGCTGGATCTGAACTTGGCACTGCTGCTGAAGTAGCGGTATGGAATTGGCCTACAGTGCTCTAGGGAGCTCCTGCAATTGAACTGAAAGGGAATGGTGAGCTGGATTTGAGCAGATTTTTCTGTTTTATGCCTTCTCTAGAGAATGTTCCATCATCCCTGCCAGAGCTGGTTTATACCTGTGTTTCATAGCAATATACAAGGAAAGAAAATGCTGCTGATTGCAGCACTTGGCAAGTAAGTTCTAAATACTTCCCAGGGAAGAAAATCCCCAGATCCTTTTAGGATGTCTTCTTTTGCATTTAAGGGTATCCTAAAATGAACATAGTGCAAAGATAGCTACAGGAACTGTCAACTATTTCAGAGAATGCATCTAATCTAAGTTTGTTTAGCAAATGAAATATCCTCACTCTTGGTTACAAGTGTAAGAAACGTGTGTTTTAAACAGGCACAAAATCAAATAGATTCTATAGTCTCTGAGATCTTTGTCAGAGATACAGATATTATTTAATGGATCAAGGGCAAATTTTTTGTAGGAATCTCTTTCACATATGGTTTGCAGCAAGCTGGCAACACACTGGACCCCAGACATGACCTATCCCTGGGAATTCCAGGAACGCCTATGGAAAATCTGACTTACAACACAGTCTGTCTCTCCTTGTCCCCTTACAAGAGGAGGCCATCTGCAGTTTATCTCTCTGATTTGTTTCTTCCTAGATGAAGATAAGACCCAAAGAATACAGATTTTAGTTGGGGAATTCACTTGGTCCCCTGAAGAAGATTTTGTACCAAACCCTTCCGTAACCTTTTGCTCTTTCTCCTATTTGTGTATTTGCAGACAGGTGCATGCTGCTCCTCTGTGTCCTCTAGTCCAGCGTCTGGTCATCTAGGGCTGGGTGGGGGAGATATTCAACAATTTTCCCTTAAGGCACCTTAATGATCCAGAGAAGCTGACTGGCAAATGGCCTGAACTCCCTCTGTAGTCAGAGAGATGCTCCCGTGGAGAGCAATTCAGGTCACCTTGGTTGGGCTCTTGCTCTGAATTACCCTTTGGAGGAGTCCATCTATCTTCATTAATTACACAGGGAATCTAGGAAGCTGATCACGCTAATGTGCTAAAGTTTGGTGTCTGAAGTGAGGCACTATGAAAACTGCCCTTCTATGAGCTCCTGAAATCTCATGTGCCACTGCTGAAAGTATGTAAGGCTTCTCTTATCAGGGGAGAAAATTCAGGATGAATTTTCAACCTTTATTATTGTACTTGACTTTTTAAAAAAAATATCGCTAATATCTTTCTTAAAATGCTCTACTGAAAGAAAAAGAAAGTATAGCTTTCCCACATATTCATGGTAATATGCAAAATCGCCGCTAATAATGAGGACATCACAGCTTCATTCCTGTCATCGCCTTTCATTATCCCATGCGTCTGAGTTCCATAGTTACTCTGCTTGTCATATGTATTATTTATTAAGATAGAAAGGCATTAAATGCAATTTTCTCATCTATTTGTTTCTTTCCTAATTGCACACTATTTAATACTCGAATAAATTCAGCAGTGGCTGGCTAGTTGCACAGATGCAGAAGTATCTATTTGATAATTGGTTTTGTTTAGTTATTTTGTTGCTTTTATTTATGTGAACTTTGTGCACTCTTTCTTTCCACTTTTAATCTATTAGCTGTTTATACCTCCTCTTTCCTTAGCAAGTATTTAATCTTGTGAAGGATTTTTAGTTTCAATATTTTGAAAAGAGTTTATTCTCTGAAAGGAGAATCATTATGTACAGCATTTCTTAAACTATCTACAGACACTCTGATTTAAGTGTATTTAAAATAATTCTGCTTTCTTCATGAATTAGCTGTTAGAAACAATTGTCTTCAAGGTCTCTGTATAATTAACAGAATTGTATCCAGTATGGAATGCTAATGCAATAATATATAAATAGAAAAACTGAGCTTGATTCATAGAATTTTCAAAAAATTAGTTTTGTCCCTTCTCCCTGGTCTTTGGTCTAAAAGTAGGGGACCCCTTTTGCTCTTCTTTGTCTGAATTGGCTCTTATGGCTGAAAATGGATCATTTAACAACCACTCTCATGACTTTACAGATACATTTATAATAAGACTGGCACATCACCTTGGTGCCTCATCCATCTTGACATTTTTCCTCCAAAGATGGTAAATGAGCCAGAAGCATTTAAGGAACATTTTCCTAGACAGTCTAGGAAAGCTTTGCACAATATTCCTTGTACTCAGCAAGATTTGTGACCTTAATTTCAGTGACCTTTGGGTCAAGATGGATCTCTTAACTTTTAGAATTAGCAAATTTAAAATTGGGAAACATGGCCTCGTTTGGCACATGAACTGTTTAGGATTTTTAGGAACGACAATTTTATACAAGACATGTTGTAGCTTGATATCAGAATATATCAGAATTAGTGAATGAGAGATCTTTGAACAAACGCAGGACTAATGGGGATTTTCAGTCCTTCCTGTGAAATAGTAGAAACCTAAGGTCATGCACAGGCCTAAGTTTTAATACAAAACCTGGATTCTAAGATGTTAATGCTGGTTGGCCTTACTAGGACTAGTGTAATCATCCTGGGTTGTCACCCCACAACTATTAATTTGCACGAAAGTCTTCTTTAGGTATTATTCCATATGACTAGCTGGATTTGTATGATGCTGCCATACAAATGCATTGGCATGTTAATAGAAAAATTCAGACTATTGTAAAGTTTGACCTAGATTTAAAAAACAAGATGACTGTTGCAATGGTGTGAGAAGTGCAACAAATCTGTTACCATAAATACACAATGAAAATAGAGTTTGTAAGTGCAGTGTCTCCTTATAGAAGACTGTAGGATAAACATATCAGAGTTATTTTGCATTCTTATTTCTGCCCTCAGAAAGTCTTATGCCCTCAGAAATTCCTCTGCCCTCAGCTTTACGGAACTGAAAAATGGGTGCTTTACATAAGGATCTGAAAATTTAGTTTAGACTCCCATCTTTTAAAAATTCTATTTCACAAACCCTTTTTTAAGTACAGCTCATAGATAAAATTCTATCAGTAAGTGAAAAATTATATTTTTGTTTACTTTTTCATCAAAAATACAGCATAAATGGGAATTTGTAATAACATAAAAACATATATTTTGCTATATAATAGTGTTTACAACAAATTTATTTGTACAACTTTTTTTAAAGGGAGTAAAGAAAATCTATGGATTTTCTGTGATAGAAAATAAAAAATATCAGCAGTGTTTAAATATTTGATCATTCAGGAATACTCTCAAGAAAATTAATAAAAGGAAATTAGGTAGATCACAGAAAATGTAACTGTGATTGACTTTTATCTCGATATTGTTTAAAGAAAATAAACATAAATTATTGATCAATTTTAACTTTTTTTGTCATATTTGTTGCTCTGAGTCTTAGAATAAAAAAAGGGTCTCGTTACATTAAAAATTCATCCCATTGGAGGATCAGTTGAAGAATATAGGCATAACACTCATATGCAGTGCAGTCAACAAGACCAAATATACTTAAATAAACTAAAGATATGGTCACGGCCTCTGTTGTGCATCATCATATAACCCACAAAATAAGGAAGTCAGAATACAATTCATGTAACATGTCTCAATTGTTTTATAATAGAAAATTTTGTGGCAGCATAATTAATATTTTAAGATGCCGAGTAGGAAAAAATTGTCTTGTTTCTATCCAGGGAATATAACTGAAATAGCTAAAATAGTTAATATAACACTAAGAATCCTTCACCTATATGGTTACTTTGTTCAGTCCATGAAAACAAATTTGTTTTGCCTGGAAATAGTTAATAGAGAATAACATAGACAAAATTGAAATTTCCTCTGATGAAGGCAGTAGAACCTTCTCCAACAGTGGCTATCTTCTGCACCCTTGATATTAGGGCATGGCTAGGAAAGGGTTGAGAACACTGATGATGTGGAAGGCCCAAGGGATGGCTTAGAATTTGCTTCTTAATTAAGAATTCTGATAGAGTCTAAAAACCTGCATTAATGAAGATCATAAAGAAATAGATACACAGAATACATGCAAGTCTTGCAGGATCTGTCTGCTTTGTAACTCAGACTTCAGCAGTGTACAAGTTTTCATTAGCTATGTAACTAATAGTGACAAAATAACTCAATATTGTGAACTTTTCTAAAGGCTGTGGTGGGATTCATTAAAGCCAGGGGAATATCTTTTACCCATTACACCTCTGTGATTTGCTGGCTCTGTCTATTTCAGATGGTGTTGAAATGTCTAACAATACATATAAACCAGAACTAATATTGTTTTGGCATTAAAGTTACTGCACAAAGAGTGATCATGATATTTGACGTGTAATTTAGCTTTGGTTATTCTTCTACCAGGATTTCTTTAGCCCTTGGAGGTTCATAATGCTCCAGGAAACGTGAATTTTCATTTTCTTAAGAAAATATACTGATTTTTCTCCACTAGAAAAATGTGTGCCTTGTGTATTGTTAGCCCCAGGATGTCCTGAAGCAGATATCTGTCTCAATGGGCCTCTTCCTGGGAGACAGGTATAATTAACAACTGAATATATAAATCAGCCAATAAGTTCACTACTGTAAGGAAAAACAAAATTGTTTTAGTTAGGTTTTGAGCTTTGTTTTTTAAATGTTAATTTTTATAAGAACTTTGAATGAAAAGTTCAGGTGTAATTTGCACAATTTATTTTTTTTTTTTTAATGAGGTTATGGATTCAATCCAGCTCCCAGTGCATCCCTTCAGAGTGTTGCTTTGACAACCTTACCCAGAAAGATTAATTAATAAATGTAACACTATTCGGTGATTAATCTGTCAGATATGCCTATAACAAACTCGAAGTCATTGCTATCATCTTCTTACCTTCTTTGCAGCCATATTCTCTCAATTTTTCTTCTTCATTCCTTTTCAGATAGATATGAACTTAATCTGCCTGTACTCAGAGCTGGATAGATACAAATTTGGGCTGAAAAGAAAAGCCCCTTTACAAAGCTCAGGTGCCAGTCAGAGGTGATTCACATCCGATCAGGCAGCTGCCTGCTCACATCCCTATGCAGAAGGAATCTGAACTTCAGTTTTATAAACACACCTTTCTTTTTCATTGAAATTATATATTTAAAGCTTTCAAAAATTTTCTCTTGCTTTACAGCTAGCTCTGTGTATCAGGCCATGTAACATTGAAAATACTTTAAGAGAAGCTTGAAGAATGGTGTCACCTGGAGTAACTGCAAAGTCAGGTATTTGGCATCAGTGTATAACTGGTGTGAGGAAAATGGAACCCTATTTTCAAAGATTATATTAGTGTCTTACGGTTTACCTGTGAAATACTGGCCTAGATAAGTAATTCTGATAAAGATTAAAATCAGGTGGTTTTGATCTAAAATTGGATATTTCTCCAGCAATTTGTTGAGCTTTATATTGCCTATGGTTTTAATCTCCAACCAAGACTGGGACTTCTGGGAGGCCTGTGCATCACAGTTTTTGAATGTTTTTCCATAAGGCATTCCAGGTGATTTATAAATGCCTTCTGCAATGCCCTAAGAAACCTATTTCTTTGTTACTGCCAAGATTTTCATGCAAAGATCTAGAGAAAATAATTCAGAATTATAATTTAGATAGCTCAGGGTCACAGAAATTTTTGTAATCTCATTTAATGTATTCTTATAAGAATACAGAAAAAAATGGTATTTGATGAAGCATTTAGAGTCCAGAAAAAATAATTATGTTGTCTGGAGGATTTAAATCATGAAAATGTTTAATGAAACTTATTTGGAAATAAGATATTTTTATTTATTTGTTAAATTGCTGCTGTTTTTGCTATGTCCAAGTGTAGATAACATGTTCATCCTGCAGTAGGACTAAGATGAAAATTTCTTAAAAATGTTATGTTTCTTTTTGTGTATATATATACACAAAATATATATACACATGTACATATGCACATAAAATCACTGATATGATAATTGATTTGTACCATTAAAATAAAAAAAATATAACTGTTAAATGTCAGATGTATCTCATCAGTGACAAAATCTGTGGGAGCAAAAAGTAGAAGGGCAGGATTGAATGAAAACAATGAAAATATTACAGGATACACACATATATATCTGCTATTCTCAAGTCAGTTTAGTCACAATATCTTTTAACAAATTTTGACTAGCTCACTTTTCCTGTAAGTAGCTCACTAAGTAAACATAGAAAAGACTCGCATGAACTTTAACCTTCCTGTGTTTAGAAAACTCAGCATGGCCAAATAAACACAGAAGGAGCCGCACTTGATCTCTCCTTTCAGAGAAGATAGGAGGAAGATTTGGCCATTATTTTATCACAATACAAACATATTTTTTGATTTTTGAAGAAAAAGATTAGATCTCCTAACAACTGAGTCAACTAACAAATAAGCCATATATCTGTAGTAATAAGCATGTTTCAAATTACTTCAACAGACTTCATATGCTTCCTCATACAAAAGACAAATTGAGATCCTCAGATGAGAAAATTAATCCTATCTACAGTTTGTCCAGAGAATCATTGTTATTGAGGAAACAATTTGTGTTTAGTAAATACATATTTATAGGATAATTGTTGTCTCTGGTAAATAATATATGATATGTTAATATAATTAATTTCCACCACTCATTTCTAAATTAGCTAAATATGTATTTAACAAACTTACTTCTGAAAAGAGCTTAATCACCCATGGGCAAAAGGAAGATTGAAATTAAACCAACAGGATACATTATGTCTTGTTGTCAAAACAAACCAAAACAAAATCCAATTCGTAATTTTCCTTGCTTAAGGAACTGTCATTTTATGCCTGCAGAGAAACGATGAAAAAAATCCTTGGACTCATCAAATAACAAAAATTAAGAATCTGAACTATTATTTTCAAGGAAAATATAAAGAAGAGATAAGGAAGAATATGTCTCCTGGAAACAAGACATGAAGTATCTGAGAAAAGTCTAAAGCAGGGCCACCTGCCATTAGCTCCTTTTTGGTACAGGCTGTCCAAACAATTCTGTGCACAGAACCATGAAGTTATCAGACAGAAATATTAATTACTATATTAATGGTTTATCATTGATTCATTAATTTAACTTGTAAAACAAAACATTAATTGTTATACAGAAAGTGATTCAAGCTGTTTTCTCATAGAGCAAGAACCATAACTTTTTTTCTTTTGAAGGGAGGAAGTCAGTTCAATAGAAGCAAGGGTAGATTTCAGTGGTAGATTTCAAGGGTAGATTTCAGGAGGAATGTCTTCTGGGAATATCGTTTACACTGGAGAAGTTCACTAGAAGACATACTAAGTCATCCTGCAAAAAAGTATACTCCTCCTTAAATGTGATTTTAGGATGGAGTAGTTTGGAATGCAAAATTTATTAAATAAGCAATATTAAGACTCAGGAAGAGTAAAGTCTGTAAATTTAAAACATTTACATTTTATTATACCATCAAATATTACCTTCCTGTTGGGTCACAGAAAATATGCCTGTATTTAATCACTAATATGCCTTGGATTACTTTTTGCCCTATTTAGTGATTACTGTGTTTACTTTGCGTAATACAAAAGTAGTGCATTACATGATAGAGCCAGGCACCTCAGCGAAGACAGTTAGAAATGAGAAACAACAAGCCAAGTAATACGGTTTCTCAAGAAAAACAAAGGACTGAAATTTCTAAAGACATGTGGATGGAGAAAAAGCAGATGCATGCTAGCTCTAGATAAATGTATACACTGCTTCAGCCTTACAAGTCTTAGACACATGTCTAATATTAGTGATGAACAAGTAAGCTGGACAACAAAAAATCAGCAGAGTCTAGACAGGGAGAAATGCATTAAAAAACCTTGGAAGAAAGAAATTAAAAACTCTTCCTTGGAAAAGAATTTCTGAATCATCTAAAGGCATTTTAGATTTTATACTTTTTAATTTTTTCTACTATCCTTTCATGGAATCATAATACATTCGAAATGCCTTCAGAAAACCTCCCCCAAAAAGTTACTGTCAATATTGTAAGCCAACAGTTCATGTGTTGGCCAAAATAACAGCTACCCCACAGTAACTTCCAGCACCCAGTAAACCCAGTTTAATCTAGCTTATGTAAAATGCAATATGCAATGAACTCACACATAAACCAGATCTGAATGTCATCCTCTCTTGCTGCCTGCAATCCTAATAAATTAGTGTTCCTGTTCGTGGAGGCTAGCCATGTTAGCCTATACATTAGCATTCAGGATGCCATTCCCCTCAGGACAAAACATGGTGTGTGCAGATGGCATTCAAAAGTGGTGTGTGTGGTTTTAGCTCTAGGTTGGGGATGGTGGTCATCACTCCCTCAGAACTCAACTAGATTGTCCAGGTGAAACTGACACCACTGCAGAGTAAAAGTCCCTCACATTTAAAAGCGACTCTGTGGACTTCAGACCTGGAGTAGGATTTAGTCTTGTGCTGCCACTGTGCATGGTGGGGTTCATTTTTCCCTAAATTGCTGGTCGGACTTCAGATGTGACCAGAGCAAAGTCATTGAGCAAATGATAAATCAAAGATTAATCTTGTTAGTGATCTGTTACTGACCTGTTTCCTACCAACCTGGGTGAAGTTCGGACTTGATGATCTCAGAGGTCTTTTCCAACCTTAATGATTCTATGATTCTCTTCTATGATTCTATGCAGCATGTGTGTATGCTGCTCATTTTAAAGAGAGTCAAGTGGCTGATTTCTACTCCTGCAATTCAGGATCTGTGACCACCTCTGTTAGTGACAGAGGTTTGATAAAGGCATAGGAAGATTTGTGACCATGCCACATTGAGTGATTTTCTACATTCCTATGATATATTTAGGGAAAAGAAATTCTCCCTGCATGTCATCTGGATGCCTGAGAAACCCATAGTGTCAGCTGGGTGTAGTGGCTGGTATGCACTGGACCTGACTGGCTATAGTGCAAACACATGGACATCACTGCTCATATCTGTGATTCAAGTGCTCTGGTACCCATGTCCACCATGCCTCCACACTGTCTAGTTGGCACTAAGTGGCAGCAATGGGTGCCAGCAAGAACTGCTGCTGTTTGTGGTGACTGAAGTGACCTCACACCATCCCAGTGCTGCCTCAACTGCGCCGGGCACGCAAGGGACCTTGGGCTGCAAAAGGGAATGGGTTGTGCTCTGCATTTAAGAGATGTCTTGGCCCATCGATGTCTATGCCACAGGGGATAGGCACGTTATGGACAGACTCTGAGAAATGGATGTGTTTTTAACTGACACTGCAGTTGAAATGGGTTGAATTGTGCCCATCACAGCTTTGCTGTGTTTACACAGTGCCAAGGGAAGCTGAGATTTTGGTCTTCAGCTGGGGCTTTTCAGATTGAGAGAAATAATAAAACCCAGATAAGAAAATAAAGTTGCAATTTATAGTCTCTGGTTTTAAATTATAAATTCCCTAAAATGAAGATTGCGCTTTCTGTGCTTTCTGATACACTAGCCTAACTTGTTTTATCCTCAAGGGTGAAACAGTGAAACCTTTTAACACAGTCCCTCCTAAAGCTCAGCATCAATGTCTCAAAGATTTTTTTTTGGTTTAGGTTTGTTTGAAATGTCTATCAAATTATTAGGTTTTTCTACAACTGAAGAATAAGAGAAAATGAAAAAAGCAACTTTATCTTCGGAAAATGAAAAGCTTTCAATTTTTTCTTTGCATCTCAAACCCACCTCTATCATTGCTTCAGACAAAATAAAACAAACTCCATTTTTCAGTTGCACCATATTGCCAGAAGTAACTAGTTCTGCAAACATTTTTGTAGTTGACCAAAGAAATACATGCTGACTAACTGTACTCCTAAGAGATTGCCTCAATATCACAGGAAGGTCTGCAGCAGAGTTGAAACAGAAGTGTAAAGTGCTGGCTCCAATTCTCATGTGTACCTTTATCAAAAAAAGGGAAAAAAACCCCAAACCACCAAGCTCTCATTCTCCTGGATATGAATCATTTGCTTGTTATTTTTGAAGCTCTTCTTATTTCAGCTGTTTTGGAGGCTTGAATGACTTTTATTAGATGAACTTCGTAGATTCAAGTCTGGGGTTTTTTCCCAAGTACAGTCTCTTATTCTCTCAAGTAATATATTCAGATAAGATACAGCCTCTGAAAACTCTTTTGCAATGTGATGGAAATATTTTTATCTCATTAAAATGTTTTGCCTTGTGAGTTAAGGAAATATTTGGTACAGTTTTGTGTTATATATTTTACTTGATTTTAGTGCTTGGGATATGGCGTATTTTCTGCTTTGTTTCCCAGGTTTTCCAAGAAATAGTTAAATATAAAGTTTAAGTTTCCTTCAGCTTACTGCAGTACATCTCCCCCCCCAAAAAAAAAAAAAGAAATCCAGCTATTAATGGCCAACACAATCAATCAGACTACCTGTGCTGTAAAGTATTATGATGACAGAATACAGTTCTTGGCAGTTAAGTTGTGTCCATCTTCTGTGATTCTGATTAAACTGAAAGGATCTGCTTCTATAATAGAGATAACATGACCAGGGGATCTTCATGGATATGCATTTTTACATGTTTTCTAAAATTATTAATTTCTTTCCGTGGGCTTTGAGGCAATCTGGATACCCTGGAGTTTGTTTTGGTTTTGATTTATTTTGATTAATTTGTCACCACTAACAGAAAGTAGAAAGTTAGAAACGTGTTTCAGGGTGTTAAAACCACATATATATTTTCTCTCTTTCATTGCGTTAATAGATGTGAATGTGACTTATCCTTATGGTTACAGACAACAAAGCCTGAACATCCCCCAGTTGCAGCCAAGGGAGAAAGCATAAGCTGCCCACTTGCTTCAGTTGAAAAGCACAAGGAAAGTGAACTCTTGAGTGCCAGGAGGGCAGGTAGGTGGAAGGTGCAATATTGGGTACATGGCAGAGTTAAAATCACTAAGGTCATGATGGAAATGTTATCCTGAGGAACATCATGGGAAAACACTGTACTCTGTTGCTCAGGAATTTTCCTTGCTTAGCTTCAAATATAGCAACAAAACCCCTATTCAGACTCCAGGAAAAGAGCATCTTTTGACCAGGGATTTGAGACATATTTCTGTCTCAAAAAGGGACATAATTTTGGTATAAACCTTTTTTTACCTCATAAATGTGAGTATGGGTTCACTCACAAACATGTGTCCACTCAAGAGAGCATTTTTACTTGCAACTCACCCTGAACTTCTCCAATCAATCCAAAGCAGATAAGGTGTATAGGTATGCCCAAATGACTCCCCTGTCAGACTAAAATGATGACAGGCACGGCTTGGGTTTGATCCCAGGTGCTGAGCAGGTGGATCACAAATGAATCACTGGATTCATCTCCTTCACAGCTCAATAGCTCACTATGACTCCATACAGAGAGAAAATATCCCACATTTTCATGATGTCGTTTGGAATAGAAACATAAGAGAAACACTGTAGTCATGAGAAAAAATATTTGATACCAATAATTAACTGGAACAGTACAAATCCCATAAACTAGGGATTCGGCTCTGGTATCTAGTGCTTTCCAATGTGACCCAGACTTGCACTATACTCTTGAGGTATGGGAAAATGGGTCTTAATTGTCAGACTTGTTGACCATCTATTAAGAAGTGCTGAGTATTTGGTGTTTACTGACTACTGTGGGAATATATGTTAGAAATCTATTCTATAGATTTCTGATGATGCCATATAATTTAAGATGGTTTCTATATTATGCAGAACTTTAAAGATATCTCTTGAGTTCTGTCTCATTTTGTACTAAACAAAATAAACTACTAGTGCAAAGTTGATATTATTGTGTGTGTGTGTGTGTGTGTGTGTGACAAAGATAAATGGAATAAAAACATTGTTAAAAACAGTGAACACATTTAACTTCATTAAACTTAATCATATTTAGTCATTTTACTTTAGGTCTCTCAATTAACAATTTTTGCAAAAAGACGTAATTCCCTCTCTTTAAATGTACCTTGTGTTTTGTAATTCCTGTATTAATTTTTTCTTAGCCATTCTTAAAAGAGAATTCCTGAATTGGTTGTTGGTTTTTGTTGTCTTCTTTTAAAGTGTTTGGGTTTTATATATATTTTATATATATTGTTTTTACATATATTTCCCTTGCATGTGTTGCTACAAGTCCCTCCTAAGGCCCTGCTTCCTTTCTTCTCTATGATTATTTTTAACTGCTCATGATCTGAACTAGATTTTTGTAATTACAAAATAGTGATGACTGTCTGTTTTTCTGGATTGAAAGCAGAGAGATCTTTAGATTGATAAGTCAGTGAAGCCACTGAAACACAGCTTGCTCGAAGCAGGAAGAAAACTTGCTTTGGGTTGACCTTTGATTGACATAAAGGAAGGATCAAACAGTCTTTAATATAATCATAATAAGACTTTTACAAGTGAAGCAATGGCTCAGACTGATGTTTTGAAATATTTGTTGCTTCTTTTTCCTCCAGAGGCAAACCAGGGTCTCTGCTTATCCTAAATAAATTCTAAGTGCTTTGCCTTTGACATCTGAGTGCTACTTTCATCTGAGTGATGGGATTTTTTCAGATTTCTTTTTACTTTGCCTGTAAGTTAAGAAAAAACAGAACTTTTCAGCTGACTGCATTTGTTATATCAGCAAATATTAAAACACTAGAGCTTTTTTACTGCAACCTGTTAACCAATCTTTAAACGCCAAATGGAACTGTGGCAGAATTAATTCTAGTTTTATGTTATATTGCACAGCAACTATAAACAGGACTGTGTTAATGTTTATTGTCTGTTTTGTGGTGTATTTAAGTGCTTGTTAACTTCATAGAATTTGTTATAAGTGTGCACAGGAACTGCTGATTTAGTTATATATTAAAGGGTGGGTTGTTGGAGGGCTGCCTTTGCTTTTTTCACTGTTTTCTTCACCCTGCTAATAGTTTATAAGGTTACCCCACAGGTTGAAATCTTCATGCAGCTGACCTACAGTTCTTTTTGTGAGCTGAGAGAAGTGAGAACTACAGGAATGTTTCACCAGTAGGCAACGACTAGGGCTCCCAGAGGCTCAGTTTTGGGATGGCATTTAAACCAACAAGCCATCAGTTATGACTTGGTAATGTCAAAGTTTTGGAGCTCCTCTAAAACTAAGGGGGTTCTGGCACGACTCAGCTGCCTGGTTCCTGGCACCACTGGTGTGGGTGACAGCCACAGGAGCTGTCACTGAGTGGCTGTTTCATCATGCATGCAGGAGTGCCAGCATTGCTCCTGCAGAGCGAGCAAAGGCATCGCAGGGAAAATATCTATGTCTGCCAGGAATGAACATTTCAGTGACGGCATGAGGAGAACCTCCTCTAGAAGGTATAATCTGCAGCCTAGGGATATATGATGGCTGAAAGTCCGGCAGCTTGTAGACATGTGATATTTCCTCTGATGCAAACAGGTATTTCCCCAAGCTGAGAGAAAGATGCTGTAGTCCCTGCTTACCTTCTGTTCCTCACCAATATTCACCCTGCTCATAAAATATTAGCCTCTTCTTACTCAATAGAAAATTATTACTCACTTTCAAGCATGTGTCTTGTCTGCTTCCTCCCTTTCTCTCCATATCTTCATTGTTGCCTTCTTTTCTTTCTTCTTTTCTTTTCTTTTCTTTTTTTTTCTTTTCTTTTCTTTTCTTTTCTTTTCTTTTCTTTTCTTTTCTTTTCTTTTCTTTTCTTTTCTTTTCTTTTC
>JAWMRA010000078.1:82179979-82196768 GCA_035584735.1 Pseudotriccus pelzelni
TCTTCTCTTCTCTTCTCTTCTCTTCTCTTCTCTTCTCTTCTCTTCTCTTCTCTTCTCTTCTCTTCTCTTCTCTTTTTTCTTTCCTTTCCTTTTCTTTTCTTCCCACCCTTCCCCTTCCGTTTCCTTTTCCCTTTCCCCCTTCCCTTTCCTTCCTATTCTCTTCAGGTTCAAAATTCCTTCCCAAACACAGAAAACTCTGGAAAAGTAATGACAAGGTATTTCTGGGGAGTTCTCCTCTTTATAAAGGAAAAATTCATAAAAATTTAACTACACTGAGAAGCAGCCTCTTCTTAGACAGATTGTCGCAGGTCACTTCTTTTTCCTTTTGCATTTGCACAGCTGTCAGCCACTACTGTTGTCCTTCTGGACAGTATAATGAGGCAATATTAAAACTTCCATTCTGCTTAGAGGGATTCTTCATGAAATAAACCATCTCTTAGAGCGATATACTTACAGCAGTGTGGCCTGACTGCCATCTCTGAGTAGAATGAGCAATAACCTGTTTAGAGCTCATCAGAGAAAGGCAGTTACCACTTACAGTCTTAAGGGGAGTTTTTATGAAGGTTAAAGGGGTTTTTTTGCATTTCAGAAAGAATTCCAATATTATTGAAAAGTTTTCAATTTTTCTTCTAGTTATCTGATAGCAAAACCCCAAAAGAAAAAAAAAAAGAGAAAACTAAACTATGCTTTTTTATGATATTTAATTTAAAATATGATTTTTTATTAAAAGAGGCTTTTTGTTCTTTGCTATAGTATTTTTATGAAAGAAAGGTGGAAAGAGAAAGGTGAAGGAGTCAGGCAAAAATGGAAAGAAATGCAGCTGTATTTACATACTCAAAGATGTGGAGATTTCAGGTCAGAAGCAGTGTTTTTCCCGTTGTTTCAAGAAGCTGCAATTTTGAAAACACATGTTCAGTGGAGAAAATAAACAGGTATTCATTATTATGCCAAGAACTTTGGTGAATTTTTGTGTTAACTCTTATCTTAAAGCTCTCTCTGATCTACAGTAACAAATAGATATAACTTTTTTTTTAACTTAAATATGCAGGCCCAGTTCCCAAATTAGAAGAAAGACTGTAGGCAGATGACTAGTTTGAATGACTTCAAATTTCAAAATTATTTATCTAATTATTCACTGCAGGCTCAATTACTAGAGAGGCAAATTGGTATTAACGTCTCTAGAAAAGAAAAGGTGACAAACTCATAATAGCTTTCAGTCAGAGAGAGAAGTTTTGCTGTGTTTTTCATAGCCTTCAAACACAGTTCACAGTTCTTACTTTACTCATTTCTCATAAGGCTATATCCCCCAGACAACATAATTCAAGTAGAAGTAGGTCTGAGGCAGGAAAGGGAAGAAGAAAGTAAGAGAAAGGAAAGCAAGGAAACCTAGCACTTACAAGATTCAATAAAATGTTGACAGATAAGTAGTTCCAGATCTTGTGGGGTTGGGTATTAACTGGTATGGGATAGTTTGGTTTGGTTTGTTCACTTTATCTAATGGACTGCTCCAATAAGACAAAAAAACCCAGCCAACTAAACAAAACACAGTTATAAAATGAAAAAAGTTTAAATTAATTGAAAAAAGATAAAAGAGTTTGCAGACAAAAAAATGGAGAGTTTGCATCTTTCTGGGAAACACAATAGGCACAAAGGTGAAATTTATCCATGGCCAAGTTCAAGGAACACTTTTAACCCTGTAGTCATATCAGCGGGTTCCAAGAGCCACTCTTTTCCTAACTAATAGAGGAAGGTGAAAGATTAGAAAGGACATAGTCCACACCTTCCAAGATGCCTTGTTTCTTGCTCTTAATGGCATATTGAATTGAACATGAGGATGACTTCTTTGTCATAGCTCATTAATAATCAAATACATTAATTTTGCCTCCAAAAGAGTGTTCCCTTGGTCACTCAATCTTTCATGGATAGGCTTCCTATCTGTAAGTTAGGACATTCATTCAAGTCACCATTTCTTTTTCTAGATGGTGGCTTATAGTCAACAAGAACAAATCTTAACTGCTAAGTGAGAAATTTTTGTAAATCTTAATGTCATTTTTTCTTGGAAGACAGAGGTTGGAAGTGTGAGTCTGGTGAGGCACTGAAACCAATTTCCCAGAGAAGCTGTGGATGCCACATCCCTGGATGTGCTCAAGGCTAGTTTGGATGGAACTCTGAACAACCTGGACTAGTGAAAGGTGTGTCTGCCCATGGCAGAGGACTTGAAACTAGATCATCTTTAAGGTCCCTTGCAACACAAGCCTTTCTGTGATTCTATGATAATCATATGCTGAGAGTGCCACTTCACTTACAGAATGAAGATGTCTGAATTGCAGTTCTCTACATATTATCAAGTCACCTGGGGCCCCTTTGCAGCTCTCAGATTCAGTCAGCAGAGTCTAGAGCAGACTTCATTTCAGCCTAATGCAGAGATCTGTACTGTTCAAGCAAAAAGCTCAGAGTGGGCTTTGCTCACTCTATACATGGTAGAATGAGCCTCAGCAGATTTATGCCTGCAAGTTAGCCAATTAAAATTAAGTGAAGCCACTGTTACCCAAAACGACCAACTGGGAATGTGTCACAAAAAGTGGTGTTCTGGGTAATATCATTCTGCATATTGCAAATCCAAACCTGAATGCTCTTCCATTGCTTTTTAACCCTTCATTTAGACTGAAGGTGAAGTAAGCACAATTACTTTCTATAGACAGCTCCAGCTCTGAGGAGAACATCCTTAAACCTCTTTTTTTAAAAACCTCAAGACTCCTTTGAACTTTTATGACTTATAATAGATTTCTTTGGGTACTAATATTGCCACAGAAGAGGTGGGTATATTGCGCACCCATCTCTTGAAACTTTCTCTCAACTTTTGCCAAAAACAAAATGCCTCCTATGGCAGGGCCAGGGCCAGTGTCAGGGCAGGAAACACAAAGGTATGCAAAACCCACATCCAAACTTCATACAGACATTTTGCTGGAATAATTAGTGTCTAATTCCCACCACTAGAGTGACAGAAAGAGTTGCATCATCTACATTATAAAAGCAGAGCAGTGTCAAATTTCCTACCTTATTTGTATAGGAAAATTGCTAAACACACTCTGCTTAGCTTTGTTCACCTCATGACATGTTGCTTGCAGTGATATTAAACCTATTCTTTGGTGATATTTAAATGCTATCTAGTTCTGATTTTGCTTAGGTTTTACTATTTTTACTTATTTTACAGTTGAATTTTTGGATCTGAGACAGCCTCTCTATTTAAAATGTCATACCCCTAGTAATTACCTGTGTTTTATGTTACCTCGAGGATAAAGAAAACTTTTCTTGAGCAATACATAATTATATATTACTTACAATGACTGACAGTTTGTTGAGTGTAGGATCATGAAATAGTACCCTGAATATAATAACAAAGCAAGTCCCATCAAATCTCAAGGTGTCAGGAGCTATCACACGGATTAGTAAATTTGTATTATAATCATAAAAGCCTACCAAAATTACTTAAGCAATGGTAAAAGAAAACACATTCTTCACTTGAAGGGTAGAAGCAACTTGATCACCATAACTGTGGAAAAGGCAGTAAGATATCACAAGGGAAAACAATCTGAAGACACTTCAGAATTCTTCTACTCATTTGTTGGACTTTTTTTAAATCTTATCTGATATGATCTCTAAGTCAGAGCAGTTCTATAAAATGAAATAAAACCATGCATGCATCAAACCTTTAGGAAGAAAATCTTTTTCAGAACTTCTTCAAAGAGGACAACTTTGACCACACAGCAGCTACAGATGTATGAGTGCACCTTTTCTCCTCAGGAGTGTGCGCATAAGTAACAGGATGGCCTACTGAGCTAACCGGTGTGATCAGGTAAGGTGACTGAGATCCCTTTTCTCTATTAATTGCAAAGATCCTCCCAAACTGTCTAGCTTTGGGATAGAAATAGTTTGTTGTGGTGAAGAACTCCCCTCATCCTGACCCCACTCCGATTCCTCCCAACCCTGTATCCACAATGATAGACTGCAGAAGAGAAAAAGGTATTCTGGCCAATAATATTCCATGATAATAGTAAAAGGATGGACAAGATGCCAAGACTTCTGAGATGCCAAGACAAGAGTCATTTAAAGATCTTAAGGGTTTAGCTTACATATACCAGATGGGAATTTTTTTTATTGTTCCTGTGCAGAAACAATCAGAGAGTGATAGATATGTTGTAATTTGACCAAAATAACATATGAGATTAGATGTCACTTCATAAAAGCATGTAACAAAAGACATGTAAAATGGACATTTGCACTCCTTTCTTAAGGAAGCTTCCCAGTCTGGCCATTCACAAGACGCTTTGGCAGTCACATCCCAAATGCCAGAGACTTTTAACTGCTGGGACCAAAGCCCCTTCAGAGTGAGCAGCTCCAGTGACCCAATGGGTGATCACAGGATATCCTGGAAGGGACCCACAAGGAGCAAGTCCAACTCATAAGTGAATGGGCCCCACAGGGATCAAACTGACAACGTTGGTTTAGCACCATGCTGTAACCAAATGAGCCAGCCTGACTCCCCACACACCCTCTCACAGAGTCAGAACAGGTTTCCTTATTGGTTCCACCCCAGGTTTCCCATAACAGAGTCTTGGGTGTCTAGTTCCATAAATCAATTTATTCGCGGCACAGTAGCATAGAAACCGCTCAAGCTGGTGCCTTCTAGGAGGGCGCCCAACAAGGGAACCTCTGGGCTTTTATACCCTCACAGTCCATCTGTGCACAAGTCTCACTTTTCCTCCTAGCCCTCTGCCTCTGCTGAGTTTCTCAGTGTCCATCCACCTGGCTGATGCCACTAGTCTTTGTGGCATTTGTTATCCAAAAGGTTGGCAGTTCACTGCCTCTTGTCCCAGGATCCCATTTGGAACACAATCCATGTCTCAATGTGTAGCTTGCAAAACGAGCTGCCTGCACCAGTTTATTCCTCCACACCTTGCACAGACAATAGCGTTTAGAAAGCATGGTTTTGTCTTCAGCTTAAAAGAACAGTCCACCAAAATTACCAGATCTGTTTTCTCTGATTTGCATGCAGAACAGCTATTCCATTTCATGAGACTCACTCACACAGAACTGTAGGAAATGAAAAATTAAATCAGCCCCCTTGACAAGCCTAGAGAATTAAAACTGGAAGCTGCTAATACAAAAACAATACTATCATACACTTTAAATTAATATTTTATAAACAAAAATATAGTACTGGAAACCAGATCTAGGAAAACATCCAGTGAAAATGCTTTTGACTTTTCTGAATTTTGAATTTTGAATGCATTTTCCCCCCCATTGGAACCTGGCAGTTTTGATAGCACTAGCAAGTGGCAGAAAAGAAATTCAGCCATGCTTTTGGCAATGATGCAGTTTGCTACACAAAGAAAGTGGTTTGGCCATGCACAAAGCCTTAGAGCTGATCTCCTGCAAAAGACCTCCTTTATGCTTTCAAATATTTGAAACATTTGGAAGGGAGCAAACCCTCCTGTTAGTCAGTTCCATCCTGAATTTTTTCACTTTTATGATAATTACATAGTACAATTATTGAAAAACATTTTTCATGTGTGATTGTGTTGCCCATAATCAGTTAAAATGTATTCAGTGAACAATAGTGTCTATCTCTTATAGTCTCCAAGAGCTTTAACTAATGGGAAGGATACCAGTGTGACAGGGAAGCTTGTTCTCTAAAGAGCTAGAAAGGGGAATCCTTTGCAATGGAAATCTTTGCCTGATAGGAGGACTCAGTTATCTATACCCAGGTGTTGTGGAGCAGCAGGGAGTAGTTGCACATTACACACATGGCAGTAAAACACTTCCACCTCTCCACCACACTGTTGGTAGACACACTGAAGAAAAGATCTAACACATAATCCACTTTCTGGAACTGCTTTACTGTGACTTGTATCTGGTGAGAGTGGCCAACAGCAGAGGTAGATGACTGCATGAGGGTGTCATTTTGGAATCACTACAGAAAAATATCAGTTGCAGTATTCCTCTTCAGCTAGTAATGAGCAATACCTGCTGAGGACATATTGTCTGTGGCCATTTGCACAAACGTACTTTCTGCCAAGCACATGCACACTACTGCTTGAGTGAAATAATTTTTCTACCTTATGAAAGACGAACTAATTGTTGCTATGGTAGTATGTAGAATCAGGGAACACTAAAGGTTGAAGTTATTATAATTTAGATTAGTGTGCTGGTTTTTGCTGGGGTAGAGTTAATTTCTTCACAATATATGGCATGGGCCTGTGTTTTGGATTTGTGCTTGGGAACATTGATAATTCTGGGATTTCTTCATTACTGAGCAGCACTTATGAAGAGTCAAGGTCTTTTCTCCTTCTCACCCCACCCCACCAGTGAGGAAGCTGGGGGTGCACAGGGAGTTGGGAGGGGACACAGCTGGGACAGCTGACCCCAGCTGGCCAAGGGGCATTCCATACTATATGGCATCATGTTTGGTGTGTAAAATGGGGGAAGAAGAAGGAACAGATGGGATATTTGGAGTGATGGCATTTGTGTTCCCAAGTCACTGTTACACATGATGGAGTTGCTTTCCTAGGGATGACTGAATACCCACCTGCCCATGGGAAGTAATAAATTAATTCCTTGTTTTGATTTGCTTTCATGTGCAGCTTTTGCTTTCCCCATGTGCCTTTACCTCAACACACCTTCCCCCTTATGATTCTCTCCCCATCCCACTGTGAGTGAGTGGCTTGTGAGACAGTTGCTGACTGGGGTTAGACAACAACAAGCAATTTAAGTTCTTTAAATGTTTTTAACCATAGTGTGGGAAAAGAGAAAGATTTGTGTGTACTGCAAAAATCTTCACAGAGGCTAAAGCCATCAAAAACTTTTTTAATATCTAGTTTGTGAAAAATGTTGTATCACAGACCTTTCAACATAGTTATTTCAGGTAAAATATTGTTGCAGGTTTTTAGTGATTTTCCTGTAAGGAGAGAAAAGCCTGATATTTTTAATCAGAGTGGAATTTCCATTTGAAGCAAGAGCAGCTGTGTGCATAGGAAAAATCTTACTTTACCTTGTAACTGAATACAAAATAAACCATTTCAAAATAAAATTACTCACTGATTGTAAGTATTTATTATATACGAACAGTGCTCTGAAGCCATTGCAAGTTATAGATCTTTCACACATGGATAGGCCTTACCCTGATACAAAATGCATGGAGAAGCAAAATTAAGGCAATAGCAATAGTCTTCTGGTCACATCAGTCATATGGACCATTTCACTTTGCTCAGCTCCCTAATATTTCTAAATCACTCACATAAGTTTTAAATCTATCATTGCATTTATTTTTAAATCAATTACATCAGTTTTAAATCCACTGTCACAAATCACATGATTTCCTGGGATTTTCACAAATCACCTTGATTTGGCTGTCTAATGTTTCTCGCATTTTCAATTCATGACTTTAACCAAATAAAATTTTTACATGCCTTTCCTACTTCTCATCAATCCTCCACCATCATTAGAGGCAATTCAAATGAAAATATTGTCCTATTTTTTAGGACATTTGATAGTTATATACGTCATCTTTCTCCTCGTGAAGGTTGCCTTACAAGTGAATAGCGTGTTATTGTTTCCTGTTGCTTTACTGAAACAGCTTTGTAGTTATCATTTCTGCAAGATGACTCTTCTGATAACCTACAAATATTAGTATTTAAAGCATCTTTCAATTTTGTCCTCACTGAATATCCATGTACACAGAGCAAAAGGCAGTGAGTAGTGCTCAAATTACATGGTGGATCAGTTATGTTCTGCATTTCTTGTGATATTTTTCAAAATGGTTTCATGAGTCTAAAAGATCTTGCAGACAGGATAAATGATTTCTGATAATGTTAGAATATGTTACAAAAACATTTTGAAATCCATTAATTTTTTCTTTGACATGAAAAAAGCTAAATAGCTGACTTTTGGGTCAACAACATCTAATGATGTTCTAAAAATTCTAAACCATTACTAATCCAAATTATTAGTATTTCAAATTTACAGTGTATACCCCAATTCAACAGGGTAGTTAAACACATGAATAGTTTTAAACATTTGAGCAGTTCATACTGAACAGATTAAAATCACTTTGCAGTATTTGAATGTTTAAATATCTTTATGAATTGAAATCTAAATTTACTGCTGAAGTATATATGTCCCTTTTGTAGAAATGCCCATCTTTTAAAACTATATTTTTAAATGATAAATGCTGGTTTGTGACTCTGATTTGGTACTTGTGTTTGGAAAAAATACTTTTCAATTCAAGTTCATGTTTCTCACACTGTGCAACTGTGTTCAAAATACTGCAGTTATTTTATTTTAAAAATACATCAGTGATACAGAGATTTTAAATTGCTAAAGATAGTTTTCCTAGGTATAACTGAATAGATTAGACCTACATTTATTTGAATACATAATTTCCTTTCTACTTCCTGATCACATGCTCTGCCATGATATCTTTTAATCAGCAAATGTAAGGAATAATCAGGACAAATAAGTATGTGATGGAGCAAGCAAAAAAGGAACAGGATATTTTTCACACTGGATTGTGGTGCAAGACCAAAAAAGATGTTTATTAAGAATGTGCTCTGGTGGTTTCTCTTAATTGCCTACTAAGCGAAAAAAAACAAGAACCTGCAATAATATCTGAAGTAAATTTTGTCTTCTGTTGAAACATTCAGAATTAGAAAAATTCTGTGTTCTTGTTCACTCATGACAAACTGAGGGAAAAACTAATGTGAGTAAATGGGAATTTTAATTATTTAAGGTTGTGGTTTATATAAAAGTGATACTAACAGTATAATCATACTTGCTCAAGATACTAAGGAATATCAGTGTCCATTGGTTCATTTCTGTTTAAGTGCAATGAGATGAATGTCTAAGTTTTCTTATCTTTTAAAAGGAAAATATTGACTGCAATCCAACTTTAGATGTAGTAATAATTTAGCATCCGTTAATTTAACTAATTCTACTGTAATTCATTTTGTATCAAAATTTTGGAGAAAAAGTTTATCTTATCCTTTGAGGCTTCTTGTGTCATTATTTACAACACCTTGGCACAACAATAACCAATTCTGCAATTGGAATTTGGTAGCTTCCTAAGAACTAATTTTTCCTATCTCATGAAACATAGGAGAATACTGGAAATTCTAGTTCACAATGGGATTAGATAATTTTTGTATATTTTTTATAATTTTAATTTTTCAGTGACACATTTCTTAAAATAAACAAAAATCTACCAACAAAACAAACCACGAGAAGCAAGAAAAATGAAAAAAAAAAAAAAGAAAAAGAAAAAAGTGGAACGGAGAACCCTCATCCTCATGGAATATATCTTTTTACAGATACAAACAGAAATTTCAACCTAGTATTGAAAACTGTTTCCCAGTGGTATTTCTTGTCAAAATGGATGTTTTCCTACAAACAGAGAAACTAAACAGAAGTTTTGATTGATAGGAAATTGTCAACTACATATAACTACAGTACTTCGACTGAAGCAGTAAACATAAAGGAATTACATGCCTCATTCTGAGATCAAAAGTGTTTCATACTCAAATACATCATATGCCACTGTCAAATGGTACTTTGGAAATAACTGTTTGACTGGCAAGCTGAAAATTTATGGTGCTTTTTTTTCCTCTCAGTTGCACTACTTTTCATGTATGAATTTGGCTATTGTAAGGTCAGAAACACATGCTTTTCCTTTGGTGTTGTCCTTGAGCTGTGAAATTATGGATGACTGAGAAGAATAGCAAAACTGAGCTAGAAGTAATGCAAAAGACACAAAAAACCCCTCATAGGTGTTTGGAAAATAGGAGTTCTGTTATGCTCATGAAAAGATAATACACAAGAGGATAGTAAATAGGAAAGCACTTTTCAAGTGCATTAGACATATCAAACTTGATTTTAACTAGTATAGGTTGAAGTAGCACAATGGCAAGACAGGCTCATAGTTCATGTATTTGAAGAGAACAAATGTCAGGCTATCAAAACACAATGCAAGCAAGGTGAAAATGGTAACTGCTTGCAGTATCATTGACTATGAAAACTTGCATAAACCCTGAGACAATTTTTGTTTGTAATGAACAAAACTATAAAGTTCAGTTGTCTGTCACTTAGTAAAAATCACAGAATCTTAAGTAATGATTTCTGGATAAGTCAGATCCTTAAAAATAAGACCTAAATCTACAAACCCCTCATCTTTGCATTTGGGGCATTTTTTCTGCTAAGAAAGCAGGGATTTTTCTATGTGTCACTGGATGAGTTTCTACCTGCTCAGGCTCCAGAGATAACTCACCCAATTAGTGTTCATATATAGATTAAAATAAGAGAGGATGTGGAGAGCTGCGGAGAGGAGTAGGAAAGATGGTGTGTTCTGAACATGCAGGAATTAAAAAAATGAAGAATGGCTATGTTAAATCAGACTTAAAATCCTTTTAGGCCAGTATCTCCAGCTGTTGTCTAAAGAAAAACAGAATAGAACAAGCTTATATAGATATTTCTCTATTCCCAGCTCCCAAGGATTCATAGCTCAGATACAGATTAGATAATTTGCAGTGATTTACTTTTCTAAAATATACTCAAATTAGGAAAAAAAAATTGAAGCATCATCTTGCTATTATGAGAAAAATGACAGTAACAATTATTTTTTACAGTCTAAGACTGGTTTTCTGAGTGTTTCTCTGGTGAAGAAACAATTCTTTTCAAAGTTCTTCTCAGGATAATATTTTGTCCTGTCTTTAATGTCAGTATTTGCTTCAACGATGAATAAATAGAGAAAATTAGTTTTATTTGCAAGACACATATGTAACTCAAGAATTTTCACCTGAAGAATAAGGAAAATATTTAAAAAATTAGTAAAAAACAAGAAGTAAATTATTGTCAATATTATGCTAGACTTGGGATATAACATCCAACAGTTTCGTATCTACTGCTTTTTTGAATTCATGCCTGTGTCACTGAAGTGGTTACAGGGAGATATGCTTTTTTTTTTCCTTTGTATGAAACAGTCCCCTGTGATATATATAAGAATGAGAAAAAGGTACTGCTTGTATGGTTTTTAATTTATTAGAATCATGAAATCATAAACACCCTCTTGTCATGGCTCAAAGCCTCATCCAACCTGGCCTGGAAGACTTCCAGGGATGGGACATTCACAGCTTCTCTGGGCAACCTGTTCCAGTGCCTCACTGCTCTTACAGTAAAGAATTTTGTCCTACTATCTAACCTAATGTGACATTCATTCAGTTCAAAGTCTTTACCACTGTTCTATGACTACAGGCACATGTAAGAAGTTCCTCTCTAGCATGACCTGCTGGACCCACTTCTTTTTATGCAGCCCAGGGCACGGTTGGCTTTCTGGGCTGCAAGTGCACATTAGCAGGTTATGTTGAGTTTCTTATCAACAAACACGCCCTATTATTTTGTGCATTAATTCCTGATAGAAAGTATTCCTAATAGTTAATATGAAATAGAAGCACGGTTTATATTAGTATAGTATACTTTTTTGCATTTTTCAGCCAAACCATACAAAAAATTAAGGATGATTATAGAGTAAAAAGGAAAAGCTTGGGCAGAAATCCCAAAATGAAATTGAGACCACAAAAACTCAGCAATGCTAAGGCAGAAAACTTTTATCTTTCTATGTCTCACTGTAGCTGTGAATCCTACACCTTAACAAGAGGAAATAACATTATCAACACCTTACACATTGCAGTAGAAGATTTCTTTGAAACTCTCTCTCGATTACAATTCTGTTATTTCTATATTATACCCAAGAACCAGCAGATACATAGTACATTTCACCAGTTAACAATAGCTTTCTATGTTTTTGTTTTCTGACATAGCCTTGATGTTCTTTTATTGTATTTCCTTTCCTTCTTTTAAATGATTTAGAGGTCCCCTTCAGTAATATTATTAAGCATTTCTTTTCTAAAAGAGGGTGGATTGGTTAGGATTTTTTAAAATAAAAATATCTGGTATGTAGATATCATTGATTCTAGCGTGTTCTTAAGATTCTAAGGCAAGAGTATATAGAAAGACGTTAATGCAATTTCCTTGCTTTTCTCCAGTTTTTAGTAATCTAAACTGCAGAAATGCAAGCTGATTAACCAAATTATTCATCAGGACAATACTTTTATTCCCTTCAATAGTGTGCATAGAAAGCAGTAAAACAAGCAAATGCTTGTATAACTTTATATAGCCTGATAGAAAACTCTCTTGGCAGCAGGTGGTAGATGCAATGAGGATATAGCAATGAACATAAAGAGAATTGGTGAGCAACAATTAGTAAGAAGAGTACATTGTTTCCCCATTTGGTACTTTGTAACTTATACAACCACATCTAGGGAAGTCATTATCATACCAACAGTCACGTTTCTTTCCTGAAGATGAAAGAAAGATATCTGAAATCTTGCATGAAAAGACTTTTCCACCCCACACCAGAATGTCGATATGAAAAACAAATATGTGTGTGCATATTCTGGAAAGAAGCTATATTGCACAGGTGATGAAATGTTGAGGAAAACACATTTTCATTTTCCTGTTTAGGAGTGTGATTCTGTGACACACCTATGTAAAACAGTCTCATTAAGTAGTTAAATAGACAGAATATTTTATGAGAATACCTAGTTAGTTGAAGTCCAGATCCAGAAACTGAGAGTTGGGCACAATTGTGCTAAATATGGAAGACTAGGGACAGAGTACCTTCAGTACAAAATAATGTTTCCAGGTTGTGTTAGCAGACTCTGATCCTAGCAAAAGCCCTGAATCTTCCATTTTTCCAAGTTTTAGCTCTCCTGGTGTTGGCAAAGACATGATCATTGACTGTGCATCTCTGTTTATAAGGATTTTCAGTGCTTTGCATAAACATGGCGGGATTGTCTTAACTTGTAAATATCTTAAATGTAAAATAAGTAAGGCAAAATACAATTGATTCTTGGTTTATTTGATGCAGTAATTAGGTAAGGCATACTCCACAGCCACATGTTAAAGCTGGCATGATACTTGAACATAACCCATCCCCATCCATATTAGTTGCAAAGCTGAGATCAGTTTTGCATCAGTCTGCAGCCTCTGTATTGTCTGATTTCTTATGGTGACATGCCTAGTTACATTTCCACACAGGACACCTGTAACCACTCAGCTGAAGTTTAAACGGGTGGGAAAAGCACATGGAGGAACTGTAAGGTGTAAATTAGTTATGGTACAATGCTTTAACTTACACCCCTGAATTTCCACAACAGGTGAATTCCTGGGTGTTCCTAGATAGAGGGAATGGGCGTAAGACACTTTAAAGCTTCATTAAGCTCAAGTAAGTACACAATTGCCTGTCTTATGCATAAGCAACAAATTGTCCCTTATGGCCAAAAGTCAGTTTGCTACATTAGTATATTTGACAAAACAGTATAAAGGACAAGAGAGTCAGGGAGTGAGTGTGTGGCATAATCAAGCAGGGTAGAAACACTGAACTTGTTAATTCTTAAATAGAATCCAGTATCCAGATCTGCTACAGGTTGTAATTTCTCATCTATGACAATTACTCGAATATTTTAACAAGTAATTTCTATTTGTCACAAGTTCCTACCCCAGACAGAAATATGGACAGTAAGAAGCACAAAAGTAATCCAGTCATTTTGCCCATATATGCTGATGGCATGACATCTATGTCATACTCCTTGTCAAGTAATGCAGAAGAGCAATGTGATTCTGCTTACAGGTTCCTATTTGATAACACCTCATTGAGGGGAAAAAAAAAAGGCTGTGTAGGAGGACTAGTGAAATTGCTAGTGAAATTATTTTGCTATAAAAGAAGACTAGTAAAACAGTGAAGTAGGAAAATATGTGTAATATTCTATCTGCTGTTTTACTATTTCTTTGTAGTTTTGTATATGAGCAGGAGCATTAGAAGAAAACTAGAAGCAGGGTCTAAATATCTGAAGTGCATCACTATTTCCTCTAGAACAGGACACATGCTTGTATTCCACTGAATTTTTCAGTAGACTCTTTTCCCAACATAACCTTAATTCTATTTTCACTCTGACATTAACCATAGCAGGGACTGTTCCTGTTCTCGATGTCAATGGACTCTTCATGGATTTTGATAGTTGTGTGCATGATGGTGTTAAACTCACTCCATCATTTCTCAGTTCCTCTCTTTTCTTGGGCTTGAATTATGTACTCCAGGATATTAAGCTAGGGTGCTTCACATATACTCAATGTTTACTGGACAAGTATTCCCACCAGAATCTAGTGATCAAGTCTTCTGTTCAGTTTACAACAGTTAACCTGTTATCTAGGTGTAAAGGAAAATAAGGTTGCTTGTTTTGCCTTTCTTGGTCCACTGTCATGGTACTTTCTTATAGTCCTGTAAGAAATTCTTGTGCTCTTGCAAATGCAGGTTTTCCTTAAAGGTTAAATGTCCCTTTTCCTGACAGATTTTCTATAAGTATGGTGTTACAATGACTTAAGAATTCTAGTTCAGCTTTACAACAAGGAAAGCTTAGACAGGTGTCTCAAGAGAAAAAATCCTCTAAAAATATGCTTGCAGAAATGTTGTACTAAGTGTTGAAAATTGGTTAAATTACTTGCAGTAGGTGGGGGCACATAATTCTGTTTTCTTCTTTTCCAAATCCTATGACTCATGCTCACCTTCATAAAAGTTATTTTTGCTTTGGGAACCACTACAGTTCATCTTTTCTTCTTCCAGCACTTCATGAGCACTTAGTAGTAAATCATCTGGACCCAACTACCTGATCTCATGTATTGGTTCATCACCTCTTTCTTTGCAACGTTAAATCATTTGTAAAGTTAAATAAAGAAAATGAGGGAAATTATGGTGAATTCATGAACACATAACAAAATTAACTCTAAGAATATAATTCAGCTGGCAAAGGTGAGTGATATATATGTATTTTAAATTGGTTTTGTCAGAATATTCTACTAAATTAAATAAAAAAGTTACAATTTAATGACAGTATTTAATTCTGTCTATTTAAATGGCTTGATACATTACTTATTTAAAGCAGAGATTATCTAGCTTGAAATGAGTGTGCAATTAAATCTGTCTCTAAGTTGATTTGTACTGTGAACTTCAAAATTCATGGCTTACTAGAAATCTTGTTTATTATTTTGAATGGGCTGCAACAAGGTATGTCAAGAAATTTTAACAAACGCATGCAAAGAGGCTGCTCCCTCACCTTCCAAAACCTCACTGGATGCAATACTTACCCTCTGGAATAGTGTTTTCCAGATCTGAAGCCATTCCTATTGAGGAACTGGGCAACCTGGGGGAAGAGTTTGGCCCACTGTCTTTGCACTTCCTACCTGCTACCTCTTAAGTATGTAATTGAGTTGCCTGTGGCTTTTGTTTTGCAAATGTGCATTCATTTGATATGTGAAGGGTGAGGGGAACAATCAGACCATCTTTTTTAGTCTTCAATTTTCCCATTAGGACATATACTCAGAAAGGAAATTAAATTGGTGCTGTGCTGATGATTTATTGCAGGAAGGTACTCAGTTTGCACTGAGAAAAGTGCAATTTTAATTTTACACAGTTCACTAACAGAATATTCATATGTTCTGCCTATAGGTATCACAGTAAAGATGACAGGGTGGTTTTGTTTTCTAATAAGGGGAAAATATAAAGCCTATTCTCACTTTTAATACATTGTTCTAATGTATTTTCTGTACAACAAAAAGGAGTTTCCTAATAAATTTATGTTATTATATTAAAGAACTTTACACTTTTAAAATCTTTGAAGCTGCTTGCATATGACACTGACATATATCTCACAGTTAACAATATCTACATCTATCTCGACATCTACCTCTACATCTTCCCTACATCTCGCAGTAAGAAGCAAGAAGTCCCTGGTTGTTCAGTTGTCAGTTCCCAAGAGGTGCCGTTTGCCCAGAGACTGAGGCCCCACTCAGCAGCAGAGAAGGTCTCAGGTGGCCACGTCCTCCATTTTGAAGCACCCTCCATGTTGAAAAATGTCCATGACCTTCCGAGCCACCTCATAAGGATGCAATAGGGGGCACAGAGGAGGCGTGTGGGGAAACCTGTGAGCCCAGAGTATCTCAGCCAGTAGAGGAACCACTGGCAGGGACCAGCGCTCTGGGCAAAGAGGATAAAAGGGGGCTGCGACCTCCACTGAGTTGAGCGACCTCACTGTGGTTTGTTCAGTGAACTGTCTTTTTTATTCGAATAAAAGTGGTTTTTTTTTTGTCAGCTCTGCTGTCTCCTGGCTATTTATGTGTTTCCTAACAGCTGGAAGGGTCTCCCACGCCAAACAGGTCAAAACTGATGGTCAAACAAAATGTGTCCATGGGCAGGATGGGCTTACTAGCCTTCCAGCAATCATTCTAGGAGGATGACTCTAATTTCAAACCTGGTCAGATGGAGCTGGCTTAGCCCTTTAAGGCCATCCATTTAAGAGAAGCTTACTCTAATTAAACCTACATCCTGAGGACTTCACTGTCACCGTCCAAGCTTTCTGGGTCCTGGCAGATGAACCTCAGAAGTAAAAGGTGGGACCAGTTCTGCGCATACCGTGCCTCATCTGAAAAATCCACTGCGCAAGTTTGAAGGATATATCCACAACTGTAAAGCCCTGCAGCGACAGATGAGGGATGAAATGGCAGGGGATAAGGTGCACTGGAAGCCGCAGTCCTAACCCTGCATGCAGGCAGTTCAGGACATTGGTCGCCTGAGACTGACCCCGGAGATGACAGTCTCTTTCGGCAGCATCCTGAATGACCAAGCAGC
>JAWMRA010000078.1:82215718-82277690 GCA_035584735.1 Pseudotriccus pelzelni
ACAGTTTTTTTTCCTTCACTCTGTTACATGTCTGGTCAGGAGGGTTTCAGTTCTACCCCTGCCCCTGGCCCAGGGCCAGGGGAGGAGAGAGGCCTGGCCCCTCTCGGGGCTTGTCGTGTCTTCCCACACATGGCTGCCCAATTTCATCTGGGCAACCACCTTCTCTTCCATTTTCTTGAGGATGCAATTGGCAATGGCGTCACCTAAACTCCTGATTGGCCTTTGTCCAGAAATTACCTTGACAAACCAATTCCAACCCCCAAGGAGGGGGGACTTTTGCAAACCCATGACACTCTGATAAAGGGAACAACATTTTTTTTCCTCAGTCTTAAAACTTATTGGATGAAGTTCTCTCAGGCTAACAATTTGAAGTCTTAGCTGAGACCGAAGCACATTTTACATCTTTATATTTTGTATATGAGGGGAAAAAAATCTTTGCCCTGAGAAGTTTACAACCTAAATAGATAAGACAAAGACTTTAAAAAAAATGTAGAGGAGGGAAGGAATTTCATAAAACCACATCCAGTTTCAAAGACCAGCTTTCCTACAAGATTAGGAGAGATCATTTGTGACCAGAAGAAACAGTCACCCATGTGCCATCATTCAGGCCTCACAGAGTATAGTGAGAAGCTCTTGGTTCTGTATAAAGAAAACGAGCATAGATACTGAGGGTGGAAAAAAGTGTGACAAGAAAAAGATCAGGGAAAATTTTGCACCAAGATCTTTCATGACATCTCAGAGGATTTCAGCATGAAAAGTAAGTGGCATGGGCCATTAGAACTTTGAAAAATTGTATTTGTGATAAAGAGCTCCCACAGTGTGGTTTTCCATACTGACAAATACTTTCCGTAAGTTTATTCTTTCAGATCTCTTGCATCTGAAGATACCACAGGATGCTAAAATTTTCCATTATAGGGTGTTTAAGGGGAGAGTGAACATGTTCAAGGAAGATAAATACAGTTTGAAAGAGCAAATACATGAAACCAATATTCTCAAAGTCCTGAAACATAAATTGACAGAACTAATATAGAGAGAATTATAGTCCAATGTTACAGATTTGGAGAGAAACATTTTCAAAGAAGTATCTCAGCCATAGAAGCACAGAAGACTTGGCTCTGAGAAAAAGCTAAAGTAGGAATGAGAGATTTAGGTTTGAGTATCATGAGATAAGATGCTTTCTTTGGTGACTTGTTTGTTCTTACACTCAAGGAAACAGCATTTAATCTGAAAAAAAACCCAAACTGTTGGGGCCTTAGCAATCCTGCCTGACTGTGATGAGCTGTAAAGAGGACAAGAGCAAGACAGAAGGGCCAAGAAGCTGAGCTTACACCCTCAAGAATGCAGTAGTCAGCATAAATCAGGATGGGAAAAACAGCGATAACAAGGACTGTGAGCAAAGTTGTGAGTTTTGCTCACCAATCAGCAGGGTGCTTGAGGCGCGTGGACAGTAACTCTCTACCTATCAAGGTACCTTGTTTTGCTCGTGCACAGTAGCCTGTAGCCTATCACAAATAGCGTGATCTGCTCGTGCCTGCGTGCACAGAAGCTTTTAGAGTATATATGGAGTCAGTTTGTATCAATAAAGGCGGATCTGGACCTGCATCTTGTGGATGCGTCGTGTCTTTATCCCGCTCGCTTGATTGCCCGCGACACCAAACCACAACCAAACCTCAAAAATGAACAAATAAAGAAACAAACAAAACCCCAAGAGTAAACAAAAACCTGAAAAAACTAAACCCTGGCAAACATACCACCAAATTGAACAAAAAAACCCCACCAAGAGTGTATCATAGGTATCTGACAAATCAGCAGCTTCTTCTACTCATAGTTACAACTCAAACTCTTTTCTTAATATTATTTACTCCTTTTGCTATGGCTGTGTGATCTTAGCCACAGGTCAGATCTCTATATTATTCATAGAAAGAAAAGGCAATAAGCCTTGAAAGGTAATATGCAATATCATCATGGTCACAGCTTATGATAAATTCTCCTCTGGTGCTAGTCTAGAAACCCTACTGCATCAGGCGAAGAGTTTATGTTTGTATATGTATACTTATTTTGAATACTGACAATACAGCACAACAGCAAGATATGTCAGCTCTTAATGTACATTCTAAAGCTGAAATGGACATTTTTATGGTAGTGTAACTCAGAAATGCTTTTCATGCCTGATGAAGCCTAACTAATCTGAGCACTCTAGGATTGTATCACACTTCCAGATTAATAAGTGCTCACTTATTGTGAAAGGCTGGTTGTCCATGCAAGAACATACTCTTCAGTTAGCTACTAAGTTTTCTCAGTGCCTGTAAATACTTGCAGATAAATCAAAACAAAAAAACTCACCACAGTAAATACATTTATTATACACCTTTAAACAAGCAAGAATGATGGGGTAATAGTGACGGGGATTTTGGAAAAGACATTTCCACAGAATTGAAGGAAGCTCTCCATGGTCTGCCTCCCAGTCCAGTCAGAAACCAGGGCTAAGCAAAAGGCAGTCTCATCTAGACTGGTGCATCGTTCAGGAGAGCCATACAAATGACTGCTACTCTGTTCCCCTCCACAGTTTTACATCAGGCACTTTCAGGTCAGTGCTGCTGTCTGTCTCACTCCCTGATCCTGCAAGCCAACCACAGCTGGCCAGAGTAATTTGCAATCTACCAACAGTCAGTTTTGGTCAGCTGGGGTCGCAGGTTCATGCTACTGTTCCTAGTACAGCTAAACCAGCAGGATTCAGAGGTTTAGCCTGGAAGACAAATGCAACCCCAGCTGTGGCACCTCCTTTGTCATGGCAACTGATGGAGGCTCCTTTTATGACCTGTCAGAAGTCTCAGACTTGTAGAGCACCACTGTTTGACTGAAGGAAAGGCTGGGGTAGAGGGCAGTTTTTCAGTGCTAAAGGCCTTTGCTCTGGTGTATGTGTAGTTCTACCTGTCTGCTGTTTTGTAACATCATTAAATATTTCATAGTTCTCAGATACATTAATTTGTCCTTCCAGAAGCAGCCCTACAAATTACATTTGCCACAGAAGAGTCTACAGACACAGCTTTTAGCTTGGAGTGGCACAGACTATCAAAATTATGTTTAATAATAAATATCCATGTTCCTTTTTTTTTTTTTCCATACTGAGGTTTTCCAGGATGTTTATACTCAGCACATTGTCTGTAACTTCACTTTCGGATTTTACAAGTTGACCTGCACAATGAGGGCATCATTTGGAGAAAGTGATTGATTATATCCTGAGATCTTATGCAAAATAAAGTCAAAATTATTTTTTTTTAGTTTGTAAACTCAGTTATTATACGGTTTAAAATGTGTGCCTTAATTTAAAGACATACTGCTGAATGGATCTTAGTCCTCTTCAGCATTTTGGGTTTTGTATTACAGACCAAAGTCATGTTTCTTTGAAGCACACGTAAGGACAAAATTTGCTTTGATGATACACATTTGGGCAGTCAGGCATTTAACCTAAAGACTGTGTTGTCAGAAAAGTTGTTTGATAGTGAGAATTTTTATGAACAGATTATATAAGACTCTTCGGCACCACTTCTCACACAGTTCCTGTAAATCAGGCACAACTGCTTTATTGAAGTGAATGGAGTAGATAATTATAAAAATAGGGTAAATAAAGGAAAAATTAGGGCCATCAAATTGTAATACTGACTTTCAACATCAGATTTTAAGAGATTATTAGCCTTCAATTTTCAGTGGGTTCTGCTTTTTCGCACAGTGAATGCCAGCCATTATAGACATAGCCATAATTCTGAAAAGAGGCTGTTGCATCTACTAACATGCACAATTTAATGCAGCCTTGAGAACACAATATTGTCCACTTCTACTTGACCACCTGGAACACATATTTCACTACTGTATTTCACTGCTCACTGTGCTATTCACCCTACTCTAACTGTTCCGTTCTTCTGCTCTGAGTTGCCAAGTCACCTGCAAATAATAACTCTGCCACAAAACTGGTGAGTTTTTGCATGTTCCTCTATACAGTTAAACCCTCTTAGGCCCATCAGAAGTTCTTAATATTTCTAGACCCTGAATTAAACTTCTACAAATGGAAATTGCTTTATTTTCGGGAAACCTAGTGAATATTTTTCTTCATACAAACTAAATTATTCACAGATGAAACAAAGTGTACTTCTACTAGTTTTAAGCATCCCTAATATATGTGTTTATTGCATACATTTTATTCTGAGTCATATCAAAACCACAGGATTGAAGTTGTCATAAGTTGCATTTATCAGAATGAATGAGAGGCTTTTGCCTTACAAAGTGATTCTTTTAGCTCAAGCTGTGGCAATTCTGAAGAGAATGATTATAAATATATTAGCCAAATAATAATAATAATTTGTTTTAGAGACCTTGCAAAGCAATCTTCCATGTGGAATTTCTTTTCTTGTGCATGACAGTAAGTCATTATTGTATAACTGTGAGTTTGCTGAGAATGTATGTGGATTTCATATAAGCATCTAGCCATTTGTGTAGTCTCCTAATTATTTTCTGATTTTCTAGGAAGAAAACCAAGCAATTATGGATTTGGAGCAAATGCACGTGGCTTCATTACTCATTATTTTAAGCTGGTTAGTTTTGTGAGCCTGGGGAGTTTTCAGATCTTAAAATAAAAAGAAGGAAGCAATCAAACATTCTATTTGGTGATGACTCATTTATTCAAAAGAACAAGACAAAAAAGTATGTCTGACAGGAACTCTGCCATTTGCAAAGGTGACCTGAGGTACAAAATAAAAAGAGGTTTACAGTAATATTATAGCCTGTTTATACCACATTAGCCTTGCAAATATGTCCAGACAGAATTACATCTTCTGTTTATGCCATGTTCTACATTCTGATTAATAAGCTTAATTTCTTACATGGTCTTTTTCCTTCAGTAAAAGCTCAGATTCACAGAGAAGATGTATAATTTAGAGGTCAAGGAACAGAAAATTCCAGTAGTAGTAGTAGCAGTGGTAGAATTAGTAGTAATAGTACTGCTACTCCAAAAATACCTCTGTGTCTCTTTTCTTAAACTTCTGGTACTTGACATCTCTCAGGTACTGGAAGAGAATGGAATTCCCAGAGCTAAAACCTCTGATAACTTCTGCCTTATATTGAAAATTCCTACAGATAGTTGAGCATATTTGACATACAAGTAGTTTGTTTGCAAAGTATTCTTTACCAGTATGTCAAAGTTAAAGCTTAATCAATTTAATAATGTGGCTGTGTCCTGTTCTCAGAAGTCGAACAGCTCACAGATCATATATAAAATGTACAGCAACCAATAAAATAAGATATTCTTTTATAAGCAGCATTGGCACCCCATTCAAACTCAGAAACAGAACCTAAGATTGACAAATTCTCAAAAAAGCCAAAACCAAACTAAACAAATGTTGTGGTTCAACCCCAGCCAGCAACCAAGAACCACGCAGATGCTCGCTCACTCCACCAGTAAGATCACGGAGAGAATCGGAAGGATAAAAGCAAGAAAACTTGTGTGTTGAGATAAAAGCAATTTAAGAGGGAACAAAAAAGCCACACACAGAAGCAAAGCAAACCAAAGAACTAATTCATTGCTTCCCTTGGGCAGGCAGGTGTTCAGCTATCTCCAGGAGAGCAGGGCCCCAAATTGTGTAACAGTTACTTGGGAAGACACATACCATCACTCCAAACATCCCTCTACTTCCTCCTCCTTCTCCCCACTTTATATACTGAGCATGATGTCATACGGTATGAAATATTCCTTTGATCAGTTTGGGTCACCTGTCCTGGCTATGTCTCCTCCCAATCTCCCATGCACCCCTACCTTCCTTGCCAGTGTGGCAGTAAGATCAGCAGAAAAGGCCTCTCTCAAGTATATTTCCATTCTTGCTTCATTGCCAACCTTGATCTACGCAAGTTAAGATTTCTCTATGTCAAATCAAAATAAAGTCATTTGACCAGTGAAATAAGTAAAAACATGCATTGTCTGGTGATTTGGTTTTGTTGTTCTGTAGTGCCAGAACCACCCATAGACACACTGGGATTGGAAAATTAGTTTTAACCATAAATTTTTGTAGTCAGCCAAAGATAATTGCACTTTGTACAGATGACCAACCCTTCCCCAAACAGAATTGTAGATCTAATATTTCTCAAATCATAAAAAGCATTTTAAATATCCTTATAGTGTAAATTCAACTATGAAAACTACAAGTAATTTCTACCAGTAATGACCTACAATACCTTGTTCAACCACAAACATCAAAGATGACTTGTATCTAGTTTAAGTTTAAATATAAAATACAGGCATCAGAAACTACTCCTGGAATGGAGTATGGGGTATAATAGAAAGTGACTACAAAAATATTCGTCCTAACCTATGCAACCAGTATGGCCAAACCCTCACAAGAGGTTAGGGTTTTACAAAACCATAACGGTCAGAAAATAACCTGAGAGTAGGAAATGTCTGTACCTACATAGTTACCAGTTATAATACAGGGTTCAGTTTAGATTTTCCATCTAGTCTGCATTTTACCATGGTTAGATGAAAGACACACAAGCAATGTAACCTACTAGTGCAGTCAGGCAGAATACTAAAGGATCAATATTATAGTTTTCTGCTCTCACAGCCAGGTTTACAAGCAATTCCCTTTCAAAACCAGAGTTATATTGTTCTATTCAGCATGCATTTTACTCTGACAAGCCACTGTGAAAATGCTACCTTGAAGCTTTCCCTCTTAATGATTCCTGGATCAAATATGCAGTTTTCAAGTTGGTGTCAAATTAAAGCTGATCAATTTACTAAGTCATGGCATACACTTTGTTCCCTTTGACATGAGCTCTCACTGGTACTCATGGAACTGTGTAGAATTACTAAAGAGAAATATCAAAATTGTTTCTAAGGATTGTATACAAAAAGAAGAACAATTCTTCTCACCACGTATTTTCTCTCTAGGCCTGAAGGGGTAACATAATAACGGAGAAAATAAATTCTGCATAAGAAAGAAAAACTGATTTCTTTTAGAAATCTCATTTGCACTTAATTTTTGTATTTTCTCCTAAATATCGTAAATTGATGATTATATTGTGTGCTCATGATAGTGCAATCTCAGAGACCTTCAGTACCACTGATCTTAAATTTTTCTTGTATTTTCTATAGGATTTCTCCTACTCACCCTGATGGGATCTTTTTTTGGTGTAAACCTATAGAAGCTCTACTGACTGAGAAAAGCTTGGTTTTCCCACATGCTTTGAACTGCCCGTAAGAAAGGAACTCTTTCATGTTCCCTGATACAGTTAATATCTAGCAATAGTTATCAGCAAGAAGTTTCCTCAAACACTTCTGTATCAAACTCTTGTATCAGAAGTTTAAATATAGACTATGCCATGGAAAGGAAACAACAACAACATCAACAACAACAACAAAATCACCTTCAACCAACCAACCCAAATCCTCAAAGAAAAAACAAATCTGAATATTAATCTAAAGTCAGAGACTTTAAATTGGGGAATGGTAATTTTATCTGATATATTCTAGCTATGGGGGAAATGAGCTATCAAAAGTATTTATAGAACTCTAAATCCCCACATATGTAGTTTAGTGGGAAAGAGAATAATATGAATTATTCAGCAAAAAATGAACAGTTCAATCAGAAATGAAAATTTCAGCCTGTTCTGAAAATAAAAAAAAAACTGTGGGAGCTTCTCATAAATGAATTATGAACAATTTTATCATGGGCAAAAGAGATATTTCATTATGTATTCAGAAACAATTTTATAAAATCAATACTATACATTATAATTGAGGAAAGCAGGGAAATTTGTGAAAGTGATATTGCAGTACACAGCAGCAAGTTTAACATACAACTATTTGTCACAAAATAAACAAAAAGAAAGAGATGATTTCAGGAAGTTATCAACAGATTTTGCTCATAATCTCATTGTGATGAGAAGAAATGACCAGAGATTACAAGAAATAATATTTCCCTATTAGAAATTCAGGATATGATAAAACTACTACAAATAGTAGTGGCAACACTACTACAAATGCATGCAGTACAAATATATTTTTTTGATTGAAAAATACTAGATGCTGTTCAAACATGTTGTAGAAGCTCTTTAAGTATTCAAGGACAAGTTAGATGGGGCTTTGAGCAACGTTGTCAGGTGGAAAGTGTTCCTGCCCGTGATGGGAGAATTGGAACCAGATGGACTTTAAGGTCCCTTCCAACCCAAGCTACTCTGTGATTCTCTGAGTTTGTGAAATTTCGGTACCTATGAAGAATGAGGACCCAACCATAATACGCATTCTCCCAATTACTTTTTTCTGTAAAGTAGTTTTTAAGTGAATTTGGGGTTTCTATTTGTTTGGCTTGTTTTCGGTTCAGAATAGACTTGTGCTAAACAAAAGCTCCAAGTTGAGGGCTCCTAAGCAATAGAGAAAAATTATTTTCTCTAATTTAATTTTCATCTACCTTATCAATAATTTTACCTTATTAATCTTACCATTACAAACCTTACACTTCTGTACCTTCAAGGTCCATTACGTTTTTAATTTGCAGTGATGGAATTTTAACAAATTATTGTATATCCCATTTTCCATGAAGAAGCTGATGTCTGCTTTTATAAAAGAATACCTTACTAATATATCAGCCTGATTCTGCAGTCTGACTGCTGTATCCACAAAGACTGATAGTTAATTTCAAAAGGCTGTATTTGTTAAGTTGCATTGTTCTAATCGAGTTGTATATATTTTTAATTTTCACTTTTTGTTCAAGAGTGAAAGAGGAGAGAATCCTAAAAATTGCCTGGTCAGTTTTTCTGTTTCCAGACTTGTATCTTTCAAATGTCTCATATGATCTGCATTAAATATTTCCTGTATCGACAGCAGCATGTAATCCCACAATAAGTAAACAATCTAATTCTTCATTAGAATTCTCATTCAGAATGAATGCTGAAAAATTATTAACAAACATAGCAACAGCAGCCAAAGGTAAAGTTATGGGTTGCCTTCATTTTTCCACTTTCTCTTCCCTTTCACATGGAAAGAAAGGCATTGTTAGGCCATGAAGAAATTGAGAGCAAAAATTAATGGATGGGATATTAAGAAAATTACATATTCCAGTAGTATAGATAACCAGGCCAGCTAAGGAAGAGACATATATTGAGAAGTGGTACAATATTAAAGGGAAATAAATTAACACTGATTTTGAAACTCAGATTTACACTGAAATTTTGGGAAAACATAATGTTAAGAATGAAGACATTCAAGGGACTGATTAACCAGGGAAGAATTCAGTGGAGAGAACTCTGGGTTGGAATTTAAAGTGGATATTTTTGATCTTTGAATTTGCTTATTGGACCATTTGAATGGAATATTCAAAGCCAGTAAAAACTAACTGAATTACAAGGGGGAAAATAAAAGGCAAATAATTTGAAAAAATACCTTTTTTATACTTGAAATGGATCATGCCAAAGAATATGTTTAATTACTGGGTGATTGGAAAGGAAACAGAATTTTTTTCCCCACAAATCTAGTAATATATATTAGATTTTTGCTATCTCTCCAAATTACTTAAATACTCCAGGTATTACAGATTGGGATTTTAAATTGTGTTTTTATTTATGATTGTTGGTTTATCTTGGATTCAGGTATGTATCTTCTGGAGTAATGAAATTATTGTATAATGATATCTAAATTTCTATACTTCTAGGGCTGTATCAGCCTCATTTAGCTAATGGTTCCATCTTAAGTTTTGCAAGTATTTTACTCTCTTAAAGAGTGTAAGACTTTATTTTTGTGATATTATAATCCTTGTTATCTCCTTTTCTGAAAATGTTTAATCTTGGTAAGACAAGAAGGGATTATTCATTCTGGTTACAATATAGACATCTATAGCAACACCAAATTCTGGAGTAACCCTTGAAGACTAACAAATATGGTAGTTTTCTACTAAAACCTAAAAAACTACATTCTTTCTCTTACACAGAATGAGAATGTAATGTGTATGAGAAAGGGTAAAAGATTATGTGCTAAAAAATTTAGGTCTTTAAATGATACAGAGGTCATACAGGTTAATTAATTAATGTACAGGTCATACAGGTTAATAAGTCACCAAGAGACCCAATAGTGCAGCAGGATAGATAGGTAGCTTTTTTTGATGGGCAAGATTAGTTCTGCACAATAGCATTTCTACATGACAGCAGAAGCAAAGGCAACGTAATACAAAAGACTGTTTCTTGACAAAGGGAAAACTTGTAGAGTGAGAACCACTATGTTTCCCTACAAAAGAAAGCTCACTGGCTAATAAAGTAGCAAATCATTCTTCCAAAGGACTGAAGCACACAGGCATCTCTTCAGATACCTTTTAACCCCATGAGTGCTTCCAGCAGCATTTAGCAGGTGCCGTGTCTCAGTGACCCATCATGCAACACATCACAGCAGAAGCAGCTTGTGAACTTGGCGGCAACAAGAGTTCGGTCTTGGAAAAAGCTTCCTAGAGAGATAGGTGATGTCCTAAGCCTGTCAGTGTTTAAGAGGCATTTGAACTGTGTCCTTAATTACATGCTTCATTTTTGGTCAGCACTGAAGTGGTCAGGCAGTTGGACAAGATGATCACTGTAGGATCCTTCAAACTGAAATCTTCTCTCTTGTCTCTTTTTCTCCCTTCTTGCTTTTTTCTCAGCAGTCACAAAATGTGAGAATGCATCACAAATTTTTCCATTTTTGAGTGATATACTTTCCTATAGCTATTGACACAAGATTTTTTTGAAAGTGGGTTTTTCTCCGGCTCCTACTGATGCTGTTCCTCCTGGTCAAATTTTACTGAGATAAAGAAGAAGCATAAAAATAACTTGATAAATTGATAGGTAGGGAGCTTACCTGGAAAACTAGAAATTTAAAACTCAGTCCCTACTTTAAAGAATACTTAGGTACATTATGACAATGGATAAAACCCCGATACTATTTCAAACACTTGTATTCAAACTTTGTTTTTCAGCAAGCCAGTCAATATTGTGCTATGTATTTACAACCCTGTTTGATACTAAAATGTTTAAACAGATATAAACAATGACACAGGGACCAGAGCTACTTTAGAAATTTATCAGAATATAGGTGAAGATATGCTTACTGATATCCTGAAGTTACTGCAAGTGGAAACCTACTAAAGTGTTTAAAATCAAAATAAAAGCTCCCACAAAGACAAAGGTGATTTACAATTCATACTCTTGAATTTCTAATAGCAATGATCCCTACTTCTGATATTTAAATTTTTAATTAAGTTGCTTGATAACTTCTTTTATTTTTTACCTGCTTTTATGATCACCCCTACCTGATTTTGTTTAATATTTTGATGGAAAGGTTTTAACAGTACTTAGGAAACCTCAGAACTTGTTTGTTACTTACCAGATTTTCATTACCACCCTTTCTCTAAAAGTTACCACATCAACAGCTGATACAGTAATCATGTATCAACTTCTAGTTCACTTCAGTACAAAGAGAGCTAATTATCATTTACTATGGTTTATGAGTAATAGATGGGTGAGATTCAAACGACTACCTACACATTTATTGATTCTGCTGGGGTGCTTACTTGGTCTCTTATTTGGGTTTCAACATATTCCAGTGTCTACCTCTTGGCTTCTATTGAAAAGACCAGACTTAAAATCTTAATTTGACCCTCATGAGAGATTGAAGTCAGCTTTTCTTTACTATGCTAACTATTAGCAAGAAATGTCTTAAAGCACTTCAAACCTAAGTAAAAATTCTCATCCAGCTTTGATGTATTTTGCTAATATACAAGAATGTAACAGCAAACTGTTTCCTAATACCATCTCCCACTATATTAGCAATCATGTTGTATGTGATGACACATGTTCCTGCGGAAACCATGAGCATACTGCAGGTGGGGGGATAAGAGTTGGCTGTGTATGCATAGAAATTTTACACTGCCATAAACCATTCCAGACTGGGGAAACAATTCCCACCCAAACTCTGGAGGCTCAAAAGAGGCTCAAAAGAGGCTCAAAATGGGATCTAGCCCCACCTCTGGCATACTTTATCAAGCCCTGATTTTTCAATCCCATCTGTTCTTCAGAACTGCCAGTTCATCTAGAAACCAACCCCATTAGATATTTTTAAACTGTGAGAGGAGTTAGCTGGAGCTCTTAACAAATTGTTCCTGTCATCTACCATCAAGTTTCCCATTATCACTGACAGCAGGAACAACCCATGGCCAATACCCATTTGCACTTCCAGCTGAGAGAGAAATTTCCCCCTAAAAACTTTGTTTAAGATAAAACACACATTTTGTTCAGCTGAACTGCAGCAGCTGAGGATTCACCCACCCTCAAGAAAAATATAGAGAGAAACTATTTTTTTTTTGGTTCTAGAATGGTGAGTAAAGCAAATTTTATCATTATAAAATCAGCTTAGGATTCCTATCTACATTAAAAATCGGAGACCATAAATTACTATGGGTTGAAGGAAACTTGTTCCAGCAGTTTAGCAAAATACACGCTTAGAAGTGCTTTGATGTTTCTTGGAAGCTTTGCTCCAGACTTTCATAGGGCCCTTCAAAAATCTAGTCCATTATTAGTAATATGGGTGGATAGCTAGCCCCTCTGCTGGTAAAACATAGGGCCACGCAGAATAGAGCAGTGGCACACAAACTTCCTGGTGGTACTTGAGAAATGTACGCAGAAATTGTCAATGGGCATCCAAGTCAACATCAGCCCATGATAGGTTGGGTAACATTCCTTCAGGACAGATCACAACTTTGAGCCCAGCAACATCCCCAGGGGCTATTTATTCATACAGTCCTAGATGCTGAGTCTAGAAATACTGCTGAGCACTTTGAAAATTTTTTTCTGATTTGGCATAAAAATACTCTCAAATGGTACCACCAGGTTCAGTGATCACTTAAAATCCTTTAATCTTACTTCCATGTCTCCATATCTCTTATGGTTCTGGTGTTTTGGTTTAGGTTTTGAGGTTTGTTTGGGCTTTTGATGTTTGGTTTGTTGGTTTGTTTGGTTTGGTTTTTGTTTGTTTGTGGGGTTTTTTGTTTGTTTCTTTTGCTAATAAGCCTGGATTCTGAAGAGGTACAAGTTTTTCTGAAGAAGTTCAAACACAAGTAGACATTGTTAAATGTGGCTGAATAGAGTGCAAAATGGATATTACTCTATAGCATCACATCAGTGCGGAATTTTTTTGCCAGTGAGTAAACAATGTTTGTCTTACTCATGTCTTTACTCCGTTTTCTGCTATAATGTTAAGGACATTATAAACATTACTTTTTGGCATGTTCAAGACAGACTTATATTGTTTTTCTGTTTCTACATTTTGTTATTTTTTCATTATCATTGATATCTTCCCTTAACACAATACTTTGAGAAATCAATGAAAATTTGTCCTGAAGGCATCCAAAAAAATAATTAAAAAAAGAGAGATGTCTACTAATTAGTATTCAGCTTCCATTTATGGACCATTACATTCTCAAAGATAAATACTAGTTCCAATTCTAAACTGGATCAACAATTTGTAACAGTTCAGAATATGTTCTCTGCATAGCTCCAGGAAAGAGAAATAAGAAAGGTGTCTTTAATTTGGCATTGAAGATGGCCAAAGGCCTTTTAAATTAGCAGTTTAATGTAAATTTACCCAGACCTTCAGGGTAAAGGCACCATGGAGTCACATATCATGACACTACCCGCGTTATACAATTGACTGACTGCTTTTCACACAACAGGGGTGGGTAATGACGGAAATAAGAACAGTTTATATGGCTTGAAGATCTCTTCCTTCTCAAATCTGAAGGGACAGAGAAGAAAAAAACCTGACAGTGGGTAATGGACCCACAGGAAATGCCATGGCAAGATAAATTCACAGGCTATAGTTGCATCCACAGCAAAGGGAATCTTCCAGATTGCTCAATCAGACATTATCTAAGTCACTGGCAAGTCTTTTCTCTCTGTCATACAGTGTTTCCAAGTCAGACAAGTTAGTTTTGGTCAGCTACCTGCTGCAAGTCAGGTGAGATCTGTCTGAGAGACTAACGCTCCCTTATTGGAAATCTGAGTTCAACTACCATCCTGCTTTGTCCCATATCCTCTGTGCTCTGACCCTTGACTGGCTCTTATGCCTTTTTCCTGCAGTTAGAAGGTGATTAGGGCCTTTATCAGGTCCTGTGGTGTGAAAAGGGGGTGTAATCACACTCATGTCTCTTTGCTTGAAGAAAATCTATGTAGGGAAGATTATAGGAGATGGAGCGATACTGTACATCAAGAAATCCACTAGCCAGGCAAAGCAGTACATTCATTGCTGTCAGAACCTCATTTCTGTAAGACAGCAATCTACACAAGAGTTGATGAATATTACTCATTGTGGTTAATCATTGTTTCTTTGTCAGGTTTCCATCTCTACTAAATGTTGCCAGCATATATGAAGGGGAGCATTCAGGTCAAAATCAGATGATATCTGAGTTCTGATTGAACAAAACTATATGCTTTTCATTTGCCTAGTGTTGCAAAGAACAAAATCTGGGAAGGCAAAGAAAAAAAACCAGTTCAGAATGCAGCAATCAGACTCACTTCTAAATGCATAATGTGGATGATATTGAGGCGAATACCCAAAAGGAAACTTGAATAAGCTGGTTCTGACGTTTAGATATTTACTGATTCCAAACTGTCTTTGTGAAAACTGCAATTTAAAGAGCATAGAAGCTTAATTCAGTATTCCCTGGAATACAAAAGTAGAGAAACGTGGTATAATTTGAGTGATTTATTCTGATTCTTTCTTCAAGAACACTGTATTTTATTCTCTTGAGAAGCCTTGTATCTTTCAGAAAACTGGACTTTGAAGTTAAACTGGTATTGGCAATGAACCATCACCTTGCAACTGGAAATGAATTTGATGAGTTGATTCATCACGACACAGCTTTTAAAATGCAGGTAATATAAATGAATAACCTATAAGCTTGTCAATAGGTTTGGAAAGCTTATTTGTCATCACCTCTAAGTTTAGAAGCAGACCAGCTAAAACTTTCTCATCACTGGATTGCATTTTGAAGCAAATAATGTCAGCTTACTGGGCTAAGACTGAAGCAGTTAACACTATACACAGTGTGATGATGAAAGGACTAAAGCACCCCCAGATCCAGTTCCAGATCTAGGTCTAGATCCAGATCCGCTTTGTAATAGCTTTAAAAATCTGCAGCATTTAATTGCAGTAGTTTGTTAAAGAATATTTAGACTTTTGCAATTAATAGATCATATTTTCTTGGAGTTGTCAAAGAATTACAGAGAAACAGAGAGAATAATTCATTAGATATATTTTATGAGACTGAGCTTTTGTTTTATGTTTGTGGTATTTTCTAATCAGTGAAAAGAAGCAACTGAAAATTTTTCCTAAAGGTGATAACCGTGCCTTGATCTATGCTGGGGTGAAGTGACATGAATGTCTCTGTTCCTAAATATTATTTAGAAGAAGATGTTTTCAAACTTACCTCTTTCATAGTAGTTAAATGATATTGTAGAAGTCAAATACAGATGATGCCGTTTGTCCTTGAGATGTGACGGGTCCTTCAAGGTAACTTTATGACTGCTTGAATGTGTATCTGAAGATATATTTGATTTAAATTACTTTAGAATCATGGGTCACAACGAGCACTTCAATGCCTTCTTCACTCAGCTGTCTCAGCTAATTAACAGCAGCCAATATTCCTGCAAGGGGGACTGATGCCTCACTTAAAAAGCAGGAAGTTGCTTCTACAAGGACTCTAATATGAGTTACAAGCCCCAACTATAAGCAGACCCGAAAATATTTGGATCAGAGTGTTACTTTCCCAGTGTTTCTGTCCAATCAGTCTTTGCTGATATGATGAAAAAACCTGTATGCTATCACAAAATTTTCTGAATTTTTTTCTTTTGAAATTTAAACCTCTTTTTCTAAAACTTATACTGGGCAATGATCTTTCTGTGAAGACATTACTGAATGCTTTGCTTTGAACGTATCCTAGTGGGTTTTCTGTTTGATTTGAATTCTGTTGGTTCTTCCTGGAGTTGTTTTCAAGTGTAAAAGCTGTAGGAATGCAAGTGGAGTGGGGACTATTGCATAACTTTTTTGTATTCCTTCTGGTCAAATATCAGTCACGCTCTTTGAGTACAAAGTATATGTGTGTGCGCCATTTACACTGGATTCCATGGGTACCTTTTTCTGCACTCAGCTATTACGCTCTTCTGATGGTTGTGCTTTATCCAGGCTTAAGTGAACTTAGAACTAAGTAAGCACTTAAATTTTTCAATCAGAGACCCAAGCATAAAGTTATGGTTAGCTTATTCATACAATACTCATAGTTATATTTTTAAATGAAAATGAATAGGTGAGCAGTCACCCTGAGCATGAGACAATCTGGCCTGTGGAGCTTCTTATATAATTTATATTCAAGGGTGCTTTGTACTCCTTGAAGAGTCAAGAAGTCTCCAAATGCAATTCAATGGAGTCAGTGAAACACTTCCTTACTGCTGGATGTCTTCCTCATCTCCTTGCATCTTAAACGCTTAATCTCCTTTTACCCCACCTCTGCTTTTTTCTTGCCATGTATTCCTAGTTCTTCATTCTCCTAACATTTCCACATTAATGCTTTCTACTCCTTTATCCAGTTCTTCTGAAGATAAGCAATGACTTGTTCCCTTTCATTTTTTCTTTCAGAGTCATTATTCTAATGATGGTGAATCTGGACATTATTCAGACACTGAAAAGTACGTGATTTTATAGTCATGAATAGTTATAAATATGGGAAAGAAGAAAGATAAATCCTAGAAGATTTTCATCTTTGAAAAATACTGTTTCAGGTAAGGAAGATTTTACATGAACCAACCATAGCATGCTCCCAAGACAGATTACTTGAGGAGGTGTCACAGCTGTGTGGAAAACAGAATTCCTGTCCTCTGGAAAATTTTACTGTTTGATGTTTGTTTCCCAACTAGCATATTGTTTGGCAGCCAAAGGCAAGACCATCCTTTTAAAATATTTGTGGAGTTGATGAGGACAGGAGATTACTTAATGCTCCCATGGAAAAGAAGCATTGGAGCACAAGAGTGCACTGATCCTAAATGCTCCAAACCTTTTCCTAGGGCTACAATTCTCAGTAATGCTTAATTTTGAACATGTGGCAAGAGAGAAAGGCACAAAACATGATGCTCCTGCAGCAATTAGTAGTCCCCAAGACGCAAGGGAGGTCCAAGACTCCTTCTACACCCAACAATTCCAATAAAAGTAGGAACCCTAATCTTTTACCAAGCTCTGCCCCATATTGCTTCTAGTTCACCTTGTATGTCAGCACTAGTGCTCCCTCCCCTATTCTGTTTGGGAACACCAAAAGTTCAGCCTTTTCTCTGGGATCTCAGTGCACATTAACAACCCAGATCTTATTCAAGAGCTTGTCTACATACTTAATGTTACTTCCCATGTGCAGAAATATCAGAATTGGGACTGAGGATAGGAAAAGAAATTCTTACAGCACTGAAAGTTGTTAAGTATCAAAGACCCAGGCTTATTACTGGGCATGTGAATTACTAGATAGCTTGCGTAAATTTAATTTTGTATTTTTGTGGAGATAATTGATTGGACATGCACATTTTCAGATCATACAACACTGAGGGACCAATGCTAATCTCAAATGAATAATTTGCAGTGTGACAAATCTTTAATATCTTGTTGCTGTCAATACTAAAGCCAGTTGCAAGAGGATCATTCACTCATCCTCTGAGATTCCTGGTTCCCTCTTTATTTGAAAAATGTGTGAGAAGTTACTTCCATGGATGTAATGCACCTATCTAACTTTATATAAAATGCAACTGATTGGAAAAATATACCTAATTGAAAGAAATAATTTAAAACCAAGTGTCTATTTAATAAAGGCAATCCCTTCTCTCCTTCTGTATTTGTTTCTTTTCAAAGACAGCATTGAAAGAACCACAAACTTTTTCAGTTCATATAAGTTTGATTTTTTTTTCCATCTGAGTCACAAACTGATTCATCATGGAAATTTCAAGAAAACTTTAGAGCTCTTTAAGAGTTATGATATACCTGGAAACCAGGTATACCTAGAACAGAGGAGTTCCAGAACAGAACTTTGGATGAAAGTTTGCAGACAGTACCATAGCCACAATGTAAAGACAAGTCATTTCTCAAAGACAAGGAGGAAGAGGAGTATATATTTAAAAGTAATACTTAGAAAAAAAATGCAAGAGCAGTGAGAACAATCAAGTAGAAAGCTGAAAACTTCATTAAAATTAACGTTCTAACAAAACGTGACTCAGCAGAACTAAGATGGAGAAAATATATTTTCCCCAACATAAGATAACAGCTTGTCTACCTGCTCAATTTCTTAATATACTTCCTGCCACTTAGGATGTCAACCATTTTGAAAGGTTGATGAAAATGACAGGGCTATTCTAAAAGCCATAATGGACACGATGGATAAGTGGAGAAAGAAAAGGTGAACATATTACAAAAAGAGTTAAAAAATAATAAATTTCATTGTCCAAGAAATTACACGATCAAAACTTGCAACTTCGGTGAAAAAGAAAAATTAAATTTTTAAAGCAGGATTTGTTATCAGATTTCTGTTATTTGCATTTTCAAAGCACTAGCTCAGGAGCTCATGAGCTGTTCTCCAAGAAAAAAAAAAAAAGGGGGAAATTTACTTTTAAAAATTTAAAACTGAGATTCACACATTCTATTTATTCCAGAAAATAAGAGTTTATGAAAAGCAGAATTGGCAGGAGGCATGGGCAAAAGTCCAATAAAAGAAGATGGAGATGCAAGAAAAATTTTATATCATTAATGCTAATGAATTCCAGTTTTGCCATTCTGGAACTGGGTTGTTTACTTGCTCGGGGGTTTTTTTTGTTGGTTTCTTATTGTTGTTTTGGTTGGTTGGTTGGTTGGCTGGGTTATTGTGGGGTTTGTTTTGTTTGGTTTTGTGGGGTGAAGGTTAACCTAGGGGTCATAGGTAAAGAAAAGTTCTGAATTTTTTTTTTCTCCTGTATTGAAAAGTATTTCAAATGGAGCAGGTAAAAGATACAAAAGACATTGTAAAAATCAGTAATTGAAAGCAGACCAGAGTTTTACATGGGGTTACAGAGCTAAGCTTTCTGAGACAGCTTGCTCCTGAAAAAATGTGGAAATTTTGCTTCAGCTATAGAGCAAGAGTGAGTGTGAAGTTGAACAAGGGCAAGTGCCGGATTTTGCACCTGGGAAGGGGCAGCCCAAGATGTACATACAGACTGGAGAATAAGATGATGGAAAGCGGTTCCATGGAAAGGAACCTGGGGATCCTGGCTGATGGCAAAGTGAATCTGAGTCAGCAGTGCCCTGGCAGCCAGGAGGGCAAACCATGTCCTAGGGGGCATCAGGCAAAGCATCACCAGCTGGTCGAGGGAGGGGATTGTCCCACTCTGCTCTGCACTGGTGCAGCCTCACCTTTAATTTTGTGTGCAGTTTTGGACACCACAATATCAGGAGGGCAATAAAGATGGTGAAGAGCCTGGAGGGGCATCCGTATGAGGAGCAGCTGAAGGCGCCTGGTCTGTTCAGCCTGGAGGAGACTGAGGGGAGACCTCATTGCATTCTACAACTTCCTTCTGAGGGGAAGAGAAGGGGCAGGCATTGATCTCTTCTCTCTGGTGATCAGTGACAGGACCGGAAGGAATGGCCTGAAGTTGTGCCAGGGGAGGTTTAGGTTAGATATCAGAAAGAGGTTCTTCATCCAGAGGGTCACTGGGCACTGGAACAGGCTATCCAAGGAGGGGATTGCAGCAACAAATCTGAGAGAGTTCAAGAAGCATTAGGACAATGCTATTAGGCACATAGTGAGACTCTTGGAACTGTCCTGTACAAGGCCAAGAGTTGGACTTTGGTGATCCTTGTTGTTCTCTTCGAAATCAGAATATTCTGATTCTGGGATTCTGAGTGCTGTGCTGGGTCATCTGATAGTAGCAAAAAGAGTCTGTCCTTTAAAAGTTGATCAGAACTCTGTGTTTCAGACTTTCAAGAGCTGCTCATCTTTAATTTGTTGTTCTGTCATTCTTTCTTCTGGCATTGCATCTTCCTTGTAATATGAGCTAAGCTATTTACTGCCCAAAAGTAAAATTAAAAAAAAAAATTAAACTACCAAGCTGTGATTTTATGTGCAATAAAAATGAAATCTTCAAATCAGGCAGTATATTCTCCATGAATACCTAAAGGAATGTACTTCACTTCCTACTTTGTATGTTACATTCTGACCACTGGAGACCAATTGAATACTAAATTAGTTTTGGTCAAATAAAACATTTCATCTTTGACCTCCACACAAGCTAAAAAAGTACTGTACAAAATAGACTGGCACTAGAGGATAAGGATCTAGCTGGGAGGTAAAGGACAAGTTTATTCTATTTTCCTAACTTTCACAGTATGGCACAAAAGTATGAAGCAGCAAATAACTTCATGGAGAGCTTACTCCTTGGCAAGTCTTCAGTGAACTCTTTCACATTCTTCTCCTCCAGAAAGTAGTAGCAGATGTGTTCATCCCATGATGCTGTATAATTGGTCTGAAAAATACTATGAACAGAAAGCCTCCATACGAAATGTATTTTTGATGCCCCACAACCACACAACATAAAAAGTAAGTTTCCTAGGGATGAAAAATAAAATCCATGAAGATGCCTAAGTGAATTAGAAGCCCAAGTTCCAAAACTGAGGTTTGCAAGCTCAGACTCTCAGAGGACCATGGGACTTTCGATAGAACACAGTAAACTCAGTGGTGCCACAATTGAGTACTACCAGTAGAACAGCTAGTCAGTTTAAAGTTGGCTCATGTATTTGTGACTGGAAGACTACCGTGAGGGTTATTGACTGAAATGCCTAATTCATTTCAGAAAATGGGGCTTGGGACTCTTGGCTGGCTTGGTCTCCTTGGAAATGTATTGGATATGACTCAGCCTTGCAAGGCCAGAGGAGTCTTTAACTATCATTGTCATCCCAAGAAAATATCAGAAGAAAACCAGCAAAACACATGTGTGAGAATCAACAGAATAAAAAAAAAAAAGAGGTTTTTTTTTTAATATTGATTTTGGTTTTGGTTTGATTTTTTTTATGCAGCTACTTCTGTACAATGTTTAATTTTTAATAAGATATAAGATTAATTTCATCATGTATTTATCTGCTTTTGGACTCAATGATCCTAAAGGTCTTTTCCAAGGTAAATGTTTCTATGATTTGATGACTCTATCTATAAGTATATTAGTTATACATGGTGTTTATAAATGTCTACATACATTATATATATATATATACACATTATTGATACTGCTAAGTATGACATGACATATCAAAAGTGGTTAACCAAGCATAAATCTAATGCACCTCTGCCAAGAACCAATGAATATAATGATTAATGGACTGAAAAAATACCACATATACAGTAATGTCCCTTCAGAAAATTCCCAGTTACCCTAGATAATTAACTGTTCATTCTTCACCCTTTGCTGCATAGTTTGTCAACTAAAAGAATGTTTCAAAATACAACCATACTCTCAAAAGATATTTGTTCTCATACAGTAACCATATATTGCTCCACCTTGTCTTATAGAGTTGACAAAGAGATCGGCTCAGAGAAATACAGTTGCTGATACAGCACTCACTTTATGAGCGAAAAAACATAAAATCCAGAAAGTATGTTGTGATTGTCATGTTTTGGATACACAGGATTTTCCAGAGCAAAAATAAGTATAGTTTGTTCCATTTTATTAACCTGTAGTAATAATATGTAAGGATCAGGTCAAAAAATTTTCTATTTCATTTATGTTGCATATATATCCTGAATCAATCTCATTTAATCTATTGAAAGCCTCACTTCAGTTTAATGGTAATGAATTTTCTACGACGGCAAGGCAAAGAACCTTGCAAGAAAGTCAGATCTCTTGTTCTGAAATTTGTTGCCAAGCTTTAGCAAAACACAAGTTCTGAGTGATACTCAGACCTATTTTTCTATTTTGTTTTACCACCTGCTCAATAATTTTTTGTTCTCAGCTGCTCCATCCTACATGATTTCCATCTGAAGTTCTTTCATAATGTTTGGTACAAAATATTTTTTTTACTACTTGGATACTTTTAAAGTAACCAAGTTACTTTTCTAGAATTTGAATTAACTTTCTGATCTCTAAAGCTGCACTGGCTTTATGCATGAGGGACATAATCATGTATTGTTTGGAATAGTCACTTACTTCAGCACAACCTGTCGTAATGATTTCTGATTTGCTTTTACTGAAGTAGGCACATATCTTTTAATTCTTTCATTTCAGTTTGATATCACTGAGGCTAAAAATGTATTTGCTTGGACTCACTTAAGGTGAAGAATCCCTTCAGTATTCCCATTATTACTTTTGTCACTTTCTTCTTTCTAATCTGTCTTGCAAGGATCTCATATATTAATTTTTCTTTCAGTTAAAATGGCACAGGTCTGATAGCGCCCTCATTACCCAAACTGTTATTCCTCCCTCTGGCCTCACAAACTGTATTAAATGATGTTTCTTTTGGGGGAGTCCAGAAATGACATTCTGAGTAATGCTTTAAACGATGGGTCTCAAATTGGATTTAATTTACATTTAATAAGACATGTATTGTATGGCAAATTAATTATTACTGATGGTTGAATGTGAGTTTTGAGAATTAATAGCTAAGGAACGAATAGTATGTTTATTATATAGAGGGTTACAGAACATCAATTATATTTCTTTCCAGTCATTAAGTGGTATTTGTTTGACATAAGTTATTTAGTCAGGTTTACAAGAATGATTATCTGATCTCTGTAAACAAGCTCTGTTAATTTAAAAAAACAAATAGAAAGCTTCACACAAATAAATCCAGTGGATTTTTATTTTTTAGCTAACTCTTTCTTTCTGAAAGTTTCTTTACCAGAAATTTTGAATTTCATCACTTCTACAAGTGACTTCAAATTAAGTCATGTCAAATTATATTTGTAGCCATAAATTTGTAACCAATCCACTTTAAACAATTAGGCATCATATTTTCTGTTTACAATTCTTTTTAGGATGTAGGGGTTTTCTGGTATCTTTGGACTGAAATATATCTAAAATAAACTAACAAATAAGAACCTTCATCTGTGTATGAATTTTTTAAAGTATACACTTCAGAGAAAATATGATTCCAAAGTTCTGGTTGCTTAGTAATTTCAAATGATGCACTAGAAATACATCATATTGTTTTGGTAATTTTGTTTGTGGATTTTTTTTTTAATAGTCTGACATTACAGTTCAATTTTTCATAGGTTTAAAATTTCCTGACTGACCCTTGTACCATTTCATTTTCACAAGTCTTATAAAAATACATTAAAATATTTCCCATAGATATTTAACAAGCCTTTCAAAAAGCATTAAGTATGTTAACTCCTCGCAGTACAATGGATCTGATTCTTCATCGTCCTGCTCTTTCTGCAGTCATTAGCCTTTGCAAAGTACAGATAAGCAAAGTGCAAAATATGACAAAGTACTTTTGTCAGTCTTTACCCTATTCATAGATTTAAGTGAGTGCTTAGATTTTTACCCTGTTCATAGATTTAAGTGAGTGCTTAAAGAAGAACTAAAAGTAACCTTAGTCACTACAGAATATTTCTGATTTCTTCTACTCCACAGTCTTGGTCGAAACATTGACCGCATGGACTAAGTGCCATTTTCTTTCTTGTAGTTCTGAGAGGAAGAAGATGTCCAAACCTTAATGTTGTATATATTCTTGAACTGTTACATATATATGATATTAAATTGACTTTTCTGTTATTTTGCCATTTTGATTGGGTAGCCAGTCCACTTTTTCTTCTATAAGTTACTATAATAAGGCTATAAACAATGCAGGAGTCAAGTGACCACCCAATCAAAGTATAAAATATTGAAAAGGTCAAAAGAGTGCAGCGCACTACTAAGATTCATTGAATATAAATTAGACATTAAACTCCTGATATCTCATTCCCTTGACTGAGTAGTAATGAGAATGGAAAATGGCAGAAAATTAATCCCTTCTCATTAAAAAGCTTGTAATGAGAATGTGGAACTTAGTAGTAATGTAACCTGTTCTCATTACAGTCATCAGGAAGGGATCTTTGTGGTCTTCTTCAGATGTCATAGCAGTGAATATTCTCCCTAATAAAATAGTGCAGTGAATGCGATTACATTGCGTACTACTCCCTTGCATAGGTTTTCCACACGGTAAAATTGTTCCGAGGTGACATCACCCTTTTCATTCATTGACACTGGAATTTCATCTGTATCTGCATGTTCTATTAAAGTGAACATACATCTGTGTCAGATGTTTTTTCAGTGCTTCCTAAACCAGGTAGATGACCACAGACGACACCCTACAGAATTTCAGTGTAATTTGCAGACTAAGTTTCCTTAGAATATTTTACAAAGTCTAGATTGAGTCAAGGGTGACAGAAAATTAATACCCCAATGATAATTATCCAAATAAAAATGTGTACAAATTGGTTAATGATAGCAGATTATCAATGGGATAAACACCAGAAATATGCTCACATACCTACACACGCGCACAAATTATTGAGAGAAAAAATGTATTTCTATTTCCCACAATAAATTCCTCTGTGTCTACAACATATAATTTATCACAGTGAATTTTACAGTTCTCCTGACTTTGAAGTGCATCCAGATTTTTCCCTAACAGTACTTAGATTGTAAAAACAGGAAAAGTAAAAAATAAAAAAAATGCTGCAGCTAAATGATACTTTATTTTGCCTTCCATGAAAAATTAGGTATAAAATAACCTATTTTCATGGAAGTATACAAGTTAATGTTCATTTTCATTCTCAGTAACTGAACACAGCAGTCAAGGAAAAATAAAATACATTTATTTTTGATATTGAAAAATGCATGTCAGAGATGTTTGGTTGTGAAATATGAGAAGGAAAAAAATCTCACATAGTGTTAAATTAGGTTACCAGAATGACCTGTTTCCTACTTGTAAGGAACTGATGAGGTACATTTAGTTGGAGAGTGATCCCTGCACATTGGCTGTGCTTAGAGGTGCATCCTGGCAGATGGCCCCACATCTCACATCTCTTACCCTGGGACCCACATAACAAGTGTACTTATTTAACCAGGGAGGCTGCTCTAATGTGCATTTTACATCACCATGTCGGGAATGAAACCAACCACAGTGCTCCTCTGCAATCTAGTAAATCCCTGATGTCATGAGAAGGGTCTATTATGAAATGTAGAAGGTTGTAATGAACTACAGAGAGAAGGTCTTCTGTAGGAGAAGTTCCCGATATGCTCATCTACATACAGATGCACTTGCAAATTCACATATATTTTTCCAGGGGTATAAAAACTCACATGCCAAGCAGAGACAGCCAAACCGAAGGGCTTTCTATGTAAGCTCCAGCCCATTTTGCACAGTGGGAAATGATGGCATGAAACTCTGGCTGCTTCAAATACCCTTGACATCTGCAGGTTGCAGAACTACCCACAGGCAACCCAGGAAAAACATCTGTAACAGCACAGCACAGCAACCTGGCCTGTCTAAATTATGCTGGCAGCAGCTCTGGTTCTTGAAACACTCTACAACTGGGAAAGTAGAAAAGGACTAATCACACCTCTTCCACCTGATCTCACTGTACCAGTGTGTAGAATGACTCCAACTATCAACCAAACTATATTTTCCTAATGCAGTTGATGAGTATTTACAATAACACATATGCACACATAGACACACATTCTTATGTATCCTCTCCAGTGCTATCAAATGGATTTTTTTTCTCTGAAAGTTGTCATGAAAATGGCTGTGTTTTATTTGACATTTCTTGCAAAACTATTGCTAACTTCTATGAGCAATCTGCTCTTCCTAATTTTTAAATGCTATTAATTTATTGAAATTTTGTGGCAATTTCTTTAGCAAACATTTTAAGATATGCCAGTTAGTTTCATGTCAGTATCTGTGAAAAAAATAACTTTGGCACTTACGTGTTACCTAGGATGAAAAAATTGTACTGCAGATCCAAAAGGGACCTGGTAGACTGCAGATTTCCGTTCACACCAAAGGACTGTGAAAGGAATACTGTCTCAGTGAAGCCAAATTCTCTCCAGTGACCTTGTGCAGCCTACAGAGACGCACAGCTTAGAGCAGATCAATGTCATTACCAAATAATCGACCTGGTTGAACCAACAAATATACTGACACCCAAGACCAATAGCGTAGGTACTTTAGTGATTATAAACTTCCTAAGACTTTGCTGAAAAGACCCCCTTATTTGCACCAAATTTTCATGTCCGTACCAAAAACTCACTAGCACAAAGATACCAGCTCTTTAGCTATCTATCGTTTTCTTATCCCACAAAAGCTTCACAGGTTTTGGTAAATGTTTGCTGAATACTTTCCTAAACACAAGATTTTATTTTTTTCTCTGATTTCTTGAGAATTAGACTGCAGATTTCACAGCATCCTCTGTCATGGGCCCCTGTGATTTTTCATCTGGTCTCCAAATACTCTCTTTGCAATATGTATTTTGTAATCAATCATACTTTTAAATCACTTTTTTTCTGGCTTTCTTTATGTAGAGCATCTGAGAACCAAATTTTTCCACATCATTTAATATCAAAAGGTAGCTGCCAGAAGTAACTGCTATTCAAATATGATCATCTGTGTAGTCAAGGCCCTGTTTGGTGGGAGGGCAAAATAGCTCATTTCATTGTTTAATTTCCATTCCAGTAATCACAGTTCACAAATAGTAGCTCTCTTCATTGCATCTTCCATCTCTGTAGTATCATATTCTGTGTTTGCTTCACGGGGCATCCAATTTTCTCTTTTCTTCTGAATGACCCTATTCTTGAGATTTCAGGATGTCAAAATTTGCATGGACAATTGGTGCCATTAACGTGCTACCAAGTCTTTGAAAGCTTAGCATTACAGTTGTGCCCTTCACCTATTAACTCACTTGTGCAAAATCGATTAAGCATATCCCTGTGGACTCATGTGGCCAACCGCTCCAAAAGATTATCTTGTTGTTTGAAAAGTACAGATCCATAATTCAATGCTCTTTGCAACCATAGTTCCTGACCCAACTGTGTGAAATATTGACAATGGTAGGAGAACTGCATTGTTTTTGAGTGATTGCAGAAGCTTTAAAGCCTCCTTCCTGAATCACAAGTGGAGTAGGTGATTGATGTTTATTTGCCTACTTTACACATATTTTTAAGTACATTTACAAATCCAGGATTAGTCATTAAAACTTAAAAAAATTCAGTATCAGGTTAGAATCTGCTAAATGGGAACAAGTTCTTCTGCTAAGACTAGAATCTCTTCAAGACACACTGTGTTAGGAGTTGCCCTAATGGATGATACCATCGGGGATTACTCAAAGAAATAGTGATGAAAACATTCTTCCGCTTACTTGCATTAGTGCTCCTTGGGAAGAAAGGAAAAAAAAAAAAAAGTTGGTAGACTGAAAAGTGTTTGTCACAAATCACTTGTACTTATCCTGACTTTGACCATGATATAATTCCATTCTTCCTCACTCAGGCATGCTTACCTAGGCAAATTGACTTAAGTAGGATTTAAGCAGGATTTAAGCATGTGTTTAATGGCGGATAGAGGCTTAAAAATACCTTTGCAAGCACTAGCAGATTTAAGCAAGAAAGTATATTTTGTTTTCAAATTTAGTCCACAAATGAATTGAACATACTCAAAAAGCAGAGTCCAAAATGCATTACAATCCCTTTTGGATCTTCCGTAGAGCTTGGATGATGTCTGGATCTGTCACCACTACCACAAAAGAAAACCTTTAAAAGAGCTGGTAAACAAAAACTATGTCCATAAATTTACCATGTGAATAAGTTACTCCATGTACCTCCTCTGAAAAAAAAAAGAAATCTTAAGGAAATTAACATTACTGAATTGATCTTCAAGTCAAATCTTTAAAGAGAATATGCTGAAGGTTTATTTTGGGGAGTAGTGTAAATATACATTTATACCACTCCATAATGAAATAGGGTTTCTTGCAACTTTCTCTCACACATTATTTCTTACAGATTAGTCTATGATGCACAAACACAAAAGCTGATACCACTATAAAAAAATTACTTCAGGAAACTGACCTTCTTGAGAAAATCTCAACTATTTTCTCTCTCCTGTGAAAAAATGTTAAGAGTTAAGTGAACCCAGTGTACTAAGGTGAGCAACTGGACAAGAAAAAAATAGGAGGGAGTGGAAAAAAACGGCAAACTATGACAATCCCAGTCCTCCACTTCTGAATGCTGATTAGAAACTATCCTCACAAAGGAGAATGGAAAGTTACTCTTCAGTCTCAAAACTGGGATCTTTAGTTGCGTAAATTTTTGTACAATATAGCTATATATTACACTAAAAATTAATTTTATGCCTTGTTACCATTAAATTGTTGTTGATTAAGCAAAACTAAGAATAAAGCATGTATTAAATGAGGATTCTTAGGCATTTGGCTAAAAACAGCATTAGTTTCTCTCAGGCTACCAATTCTTAGTGTGAAAGAGGTCAGTACAATGACATTAGAAAAACAGCCATATTTCTCATCCTCCTATTTTGTCTATCCCATAAATAGTCAAGGAAAATTGTATACCATTCTTTGACCATCATAAAAGCATGATCTGTGAAAGAAAGGTGGGTTGGAAAGGAAGATGAAGGTATTTGAAATGAAAAAAAAACCAACAAATGAACAAACCAAAACCAAGCAAACAAAAAAAACCCTATACACACAGAAAAAAAAACAACTTTAGGGCAATCTTATTTTCGTCTTCAGGGTCAAATTTTCCTAGTCCAGGAGTGAATGAGTTGATCTGAAGAAAAAGTCTAAGCACATAAAAACTCTCATGGCTTCTCTTTAGATTCTACATGCTGACAAAGTATCTCCTTTTCTAGTCTCTATGGCTTGTGGTATTATGTTGTTTATTATCTGCCTACTTTTAGATCAAATAAAAAAGGTCACTTGCATTAGTCAAAAGGTCTGTAATGTTCTCATGAGTCAAAAATGATCTGAAATTATACACTTGTTCTATATAAAACTACCTCTTAATAAGCAGAAATACACAGCGGAAGCAGGATATCATTTAGGTATTCCTGCTTTATATGCTATGCACATTTACAATGCACTACTTTGCCAAAGGGTTTGGAAAGTCTTACTGTAATTCTTTGAATTACAATAAACTACATACCTTCATGAGTGTGGGATGCAAAGCCTATTTGGCATGACTTTTTAAAGCGTGCTACATATTTTTGACTCAGCTTTTCAGTAATACAGCTGTTCCAGCTACACAAAGATTATGCTCTTGGAAACAGTATACTACTGCTCAGGTATCTTTCATGGATCCCGTACAAATAGTTCATTGACTTCTCTCTAAGCTGCAATCCATGAGACATCAGAATAAACCAGATGCAGACTGGCAGTGTGGCTGGCCTAACGATGGATACTTCATATTTTTGGATTTCCAACTTCCCCCAAATTTTTCCATATGACCTCAGCAAACACTAGATTCTCAATCTTCTTCCATGCTGTAAGAATGATGGCTGATAACTTTGTTTCTACTTACTGCCCTTAAACTGAGAAACAATTGTTGTGCATTGCCTGGTGTGAGACAAGATGTGGGGTTATGGTCCCATCTGCTCTTCCACAAGAGCTGCCTGAAGGCCTGGACAACAGCCCAGAAGACAATGCTAGCACCCTAACCCTAACCCTGTTACATCTCTAGCCGATGCTTGGTCTTTGTGTCTTTTATTTCCATTGACTGATGGAAAGGCACATTACTAACCTTGCTTTGCTGGAAGGGCTGCATTATACACGTCAACCTGAGTATTAATCTTTTCTCTGTATAAATAGAAACAATACGTCTACATTGCCTGCACCCCTGGAAGCACTTTTTGAGCAAAATTTGGAAATTTAGATTAAAGGAAAAAGATGTCATATTAAAAAGCAAGCCTTCAGCTAACAGCCTTGTCCTATGGCATGGAATTTTCTGAGACACGAAGTTCAGTGACAATAGAATACAGCACTACAACATTTGCAGTTTCTTTAGGGGGTTACAGTGCACAATGTGAGTGGGTCATTCAAAGAGAGCTTTGTTACAGGAATTCTTTAATATTACTATTGTTATTGTTATTACTGTGAATCTGTAATGATTGCTTTGCTGCTGTATATTTTCCAGTCTGACTCACAGATACAGAAATGACAAAATGCTTCAACAGACGGAAGGCTATCCTTAGGGTATTTCCAGCTCAGTAAGAAGTGGCAAGTACAAGACATCTCAAAAGAAAGCCTGTCTTTTAGCAATTTATAGCTGTATTGTGCACAGCCTGATTCTTTTGAGGAGGATCTTTGGGGCACCCTCCTTTGTCCATTCTGATATATCTCCTTTCTTGTCATTCTTCTTTTGTCTTTTTTTTTTTTCTTCTACTTTTTCCTTTAAACAACAGTAGCTGTAGGCTGCTCCTCTAGTTACACTAGGGCTTTAGACTTCAGTATTAGTTTGGGTCTGAGAACTCTCCTGTTATGTTAAAAATCATGAGACAAATCTTACTCCCCTTGTGGCCCATGAGAATTTTGCCTTTGACTTCAACAGGACATGATCACAGAGAGATGGTTTGTGCAAAGATCCAGCAAAAAAGGGCTTTCTTTTCCTCCCCATTTAACCCTTTGACAGTTGTCATTTTTAGTTGTTGGATATATAACTTCTTTGAAATAAAAAAATTATATTGCTCTACAGTGTAGATTCTCTCACATATGTTTATCAGTTCACTGTGCTAAAAGCGGTGAATATCATTAGCTATGCCTAAAAGACATTAAAACTAAATGACAGAGGCATTTACTTGAGGTCATCATAGTGACTGCTAACAGGAAAAGAAGCTAAACTCTGGCTTTCTTATTTCAGTAGCAGCCTGAGAATATTTACTGAGAGTTTTTTTCATTGTGCTACTTTACTTACAGAAAAATAATTGGAAGCTTATGCTCTGAAAAAGGAGTCAAACTCATACTTCTCTGTCCACTTTTCATGAACCACGGTGATGTTTTGGGGATAAGATCTCATATTGCAACAATCAAGGACTAAATCTATCTATTTTCCCCTTAAGTATTGGGTCCATAGTTAAACTCAACAGGTAATAACTGGCAATAATTTATCAGATGTAATTATTGCAGAAACAGATTTAATAACAGTCAGTATTAAGTTTCTGCATGGCTCAGAAGTGGGTCAATGGCTCAATTAAATTGAGGCGCCTAAGCACCACACCAGTAAAATGCTGCTGTGGTACATCCTGTGTCTGGTGGAAACTCATAACTTTGAAAATTGGGGGATTGCTTCTGTAAGAAACCCCTAAAAGTTGAGTATCTGTGGATTCATCAACATCAGAAGTGTTGCAGATGCTAGACCTGACTATGCACTAGCTAAAGCCAGCACTGGAAGTTAATAGTAATTTCAACATGGTTCTACAACCACACTCTAAACACTACCAGGAGGTAGGCACTGCATCTTTCTGAGAGCAACGAGCAGTATGTCTCTGCTCAGACATGCCTTGTACCATGTCAGCTCTGCACTTATCTCTCCCCTACTTTACCCTCTGTGCTGAAAAAAGTATCAGCTGAGTATACTGGAAGTTTTTGTTCTCCAGTCCAATGCTGCAGAGCAAAAGAGGATCTCATAGTTTCAGGTATGAAGAAGGATTAGAGGGTATTCTCTTTCTTTTTTGGTTTCTGTGCCCCTCCAGAAGCGCTTTGGAGGTGGGCGAGGGAGGGTGGGGAAACAAACAAACCACAAAAAAGCCCAAAAAGGTAAGCATATTAGTTCTGGTTTATTTTTATATTGAGTTTATATCCCATGAATGACACCAGCATGTTTTTCATTGGTTTCCATGAATTTTGTAGTAGAGAAGAGTGCATGCATTTGGGAGCATAAGGTAAGCATTGACAGAAGTACAGAGCAGTATATGACAGCATGGCTACAATGTTAAAAAGCATAATTTACAGTATTGACTGACTGTTGCCCTGAGTCATCACTGCTGTGCTGGCTGCATACAGTGTGTTGCTGCCAATATCAAACTATTCTGTATTCCTATGAGTCCCAACCTTAACTGTACTGAAACGTTAGGAAAGTAAGCCCACATTTGTTAGGTATACAGATATAGATTTTACAGTAAGGGTGAACTAATGGGTCAAATTTTGCCATTGGCTACTCACCTGTCACGACCACAGAGAATGAAGAAACTGCACAGCTGAGGTTGTTGAATCTCATGATAATCACAATTTGGCTTGCTTATCTGTACATACCATTTTATATTGCTGTTACACTTTCAGCCTGCACATTTCCACCTATAAAAAAATAAGCCAGTCCGAGTGCCAAAGTTAATTTCTTAAATCCTTTTCTGGGCTTGTAAATGTGGGCTCTGTTTCTCATAACTGAAGGAAATGCAGTGCCCACTCATTTTAATTAGACATTAGGATGCTTACAGAAAAAAAGACAACCTAGGAAGCAATACTGACATGTTGTTAGATGCAGTAATAAGATTTCTTTAAAAATGCAAAATCCCCCTGGTTTGCCTTGTTTCATGATAACTTCATGCCCTTGAAATCATAAGCTACAGCATACACCCCATGGTAGGGCAAACCCCGTTATGCAAAATACCAAAGGGCAGGAACAGACCAGGCATAGCACACCAGGCAGGTTCATTTGCAATGTTACAGATTCCCTCTGGCTTTGGAGAAACCCAAGTATGGGTATGTGTAACGACCTTACACTTCAGGCACTGATAAAGAAAAATTGAAGAGAACGTAGGAGAGACTAGAATACTGTAAAATTCCTGTATTTTAACTAATAAACACATATTTACATTTGTTTCGTCCCCGAATTCTGAGTAAAATTAGTAAAAAGATTGCAATCAAAAATCTCAATGGTTGATTGAACTTCCAATTTCACTTAATGAAAATCAAGATAAGTGGTAGTATGAAGCTGGTTTATTGACTCTGTAACGGACAAAAATCAGATTGTGCATGCTGATTGTAGATGATTAAGAAAACATTTGTGATATTGTGGACCTCCAAAGTCATAAAGAATTGCCTCCAGAGTTTTGAGAGAACAGACTGTTTCACAACAAATTGTCATGATTCCTGCCTTCCCTTTTCAGAAACACAGAGGGGTGGAGGTGGAAAAAAGACACGGCAGTAAAACAAGTCTCTTGTGCAGATTTTTGCAACTTTCTTTCAATAACAATTTAAAACAATTAACAAGTACATACCACTACAATATATGTTTATCTTCTTATGTATATAGGTTATGTGAATTTTTGTAATTCAAGGAGAATAATCAAGTCTGATTTGTGCTACCATCAGCACATCCATATTACATCATCATGTCTTCTCTGAGACCTCAACAGAGCAGTTCTGGTTTCCTGGTGCTTGGCTGAGTTTGAATCACCAGCAAGAGGAAGCTGTTTAAGACTCGAGAATAACCAATAAGGACAGGTACATACCATAAACTGGTGAGCAAAGGAAAAGGAAACACTGAAAATATTAAGTAACTTTTTCAGTTTTGAAATCTCAAGTCTACAGCTATTTTTGCTTTACTTTAATGGGAAAGAGTTCTGATGTGTTTTTAACTGCAAAATTAGAAATTTTTCAGTCCTACTGCTCGTGAAGGAGTTGTGCATGACAGTCAGATATTCAGAGGCGTAAGGCCAAAATGTCAAAATCAAGCACAGATTTCTGTGTACAATTTTTGTGTACCTCTAAAGACAAACAGTCATGATTTTTGTACACAAAGTAGACACAGGTTGGAATATACACACTATACTGGAAAGATGTCATAGTTGCAGGGATTTTTTAAATAATTGAATAATAAAAGTTTAAATAAACAAAGTAATAATTAAAATTTGGAAGAAAAGGGAAGAAATTAGGTGACAGAATGTAAGGTGTCAGCACCAGATTATTTTGGAAGGAAACAAAACACTGGTTGGTGTAGAATAAATAAAAGAAAAATCTTGTTTGAAATGTGTTTATGCTTCATTTGGACTTTGTGATGACATCATCCCAAATATTTTTGCTGGCCACTTAACACCACTCTGAACCCAGAGCTTCAGAAGTAAACAGAATTCTGATATCTACCTCTCGTATTATCCCTTCACATTCCTTTATGTCTGAGGATGAATATTTACAAGCTTTGTCATATTCTCACAATGTGAAGAGCTTTATGAAACAGCTTTTAAAGTAACATTTCAAAGAACAGAGCTCTAATGATTTCATTAACATAATGGCTGATCACAGATCAGCCAATGCATTGCCATTTCAGGAAAGTTTAACAAAGTTCATTAAACCTGGATATATGTATTAATCACTGCTTAAAATAAATTTTAATGAAAGAAATGCACAGGACATGAATTTACTTGCAAATTTGACAATTTTCATATGTAAACATTTTCAGAAGGATTTAATACATTTATATTTTTACAAAACTATCTTTAAAGAGAATTGGCCAGTACTTCCTATAGGTCTTTCAACACATTATTTATAATCACATATGAACATCTAATGAAAATGGGGATGATCAGTAAAATTACCTTTACTTTCTCTATCAGTTCTGTAGAGCGAATAGCTAAGAATGCTGCTGTCTTCTATTTTACTAATAAGCACAATTTAGTAATTTACTCATTCATTTATTTTATGAATATTAACAGGGATGATTAAATTGGAAAAAAAATTCATCAAAAAAATCCATCACATTTCGTAAAAAGACATCACCACCTTCTGACTCAAACTGGTTTTATTTGGGGTAAAAATCATACCAAATGTGGCAAAAAAACCCATTTATGTTACTGCAGTAGCTCTAGCTAGACAGTACATAAGAACTTCAACTGAAGGATTTAAATTGCTTCAGATGTACTTTGCATTATAATTGCTTACACAGGTGGCTGGCAGAAGCGTCATCCTAATTCTGTGCTCCATTTTTCCCCCACAACACACTTCTAAATTGTATCAGTTTCTAGCTATCATTCCTCCACAAATACACTCAAGATCTTCAAAAAAGCACTAAAAACACTTCTGAACACATAAGAGGGTTAAATAGCAACAGGGTATCCCCCTATAGCACAAAGATTCTAAGCTCCATGTTGCTTTCTTTCTGTAAAATCAAAATACACTATTTGGTATCTGATTTACCATGGCATAAAGACTAATCTTCACAATTTTAGTGTTCTGAATGATTTTCTAAAGTCTCTGTTTCATGGTGTGCCACAAGGAGACTTTTTTTTAATAATTGGGAATGAATGAAATTCTGACAAATATTCTCTGGATTTTACCCTGTTCCAATGGGTCTGTGGATCCACCAGCAGCCATTAGCATCCTACAGTAGCTGCTCTGTCCCAGTCTTCTTCAGCTGCTGGCTGTAATGCACCGCCTCTTGCTGTGCAATATCCTTGCTGAGCAAGTCAGGAACATAAAAGGAACTTGTGTCCTTCTCTTGCTGATAGTGTGCACTGCAGCAATTTAATGGTTCTTGCCATCCTCTTACTGCACCATCTCTTCATCTATAAATGTCCACTCTCTTTCCCTTCGGCACTCATTTTTCCCTTCGGTACTCATTTTTCCACAAAACCTGCTTATGCAGAATTTTGCGGAAAACGGATCTCAGAAACAATCTCCCTTGAATCAATGTCACTGAATCAATCTAGCTGAAAAAGGATCTCAAAAACAATCCTATTTTCCCCTTTTTACATGACTCCTTTTTGAAATTCACTTTATAATTGTCACAATAAAGTATTATTTTTCTCTTTAGAGGTCAGAATCAGATTTTTTTTCTCATTCATTCATGGAGTAGATCCATGTTTAAAGTAGCTAAAGTACTCTTCTAGATTCAAACTGGTTTTGAAATTAACTTTGTCAATTTGGCCCCTATATTTCCTGCCTCTTTTCATCACACCTTCACAGGTAAGAAGTTCCTTCATATTCAAGCTGTTGGCAATAATAATACAGTCTCATTTGCAGGGTAGCATGGCTTAATGGAGCTAAAACTGCTTAGTCTTGCAATGAAAATCTCATCAACTAGAGAATAGAAATCATCAGCTTCTTGTAGAGTAACATCTCATTGCAAACTACTCATACTGTTTACAGAGTATGCAAATCCATTTCTAAAAATTCCAAATAGAATCCTGGCATCCTCATTATTCTGAATGTCACAAATCCAAACGACCTAAGTAGCCAAATGCTGTCCATCTTCTAACTCTCCTACCTCCTGCCACTGCCACCATGGGCATCACTGGGAGGACTTGCACCCTACAGCCTTGTAAAGCAGTACTGCCGTGTCTACATCAGCCAGACACTGATGCTCAAACTCCTCAGGGCTGAGGCCTGTCAGGCATGCTTTGTCCAAACTTGGTTTTTGCTTGCCTGGAGCTTTGTTTTGGCATGTTCAGCTACAACAGCAATTTCTCCAATGACCAGGTAGCTATGGCTAATTTTATTTCTTGCCTTTTTATGGTGCAACCATAATTTTTATATACATAATAGTGACAAACAGCTATTCTGGATAAACTAGAATATTCAAAACTGCAGCATAATGATGCAGTGTAGAGAAACACAGACCTTATATCACAGCAGAGCCCTTGAAATGAAGAACAGGTGATGCAGTGTGGGAGAGTGCACACATGGGATGGTAAAAGGGAGGTTGACATTGAAGAGTCCAGAATTAGAAACCACTCACCAAAGCGCAGATAAAGAAATACAACCATGAGAGCTGGGTAAAACCAATTTAAGCATAACAAAGAGAACAATGAACAAGTATTCAACATATCTAAGCCATGCTGTATACAGGAAATTTCAGTGTGACATGGATTTGCAGACCACAGCAGACCAGGATGTAAAGCGTGATATAAAACATACAAATTAGTCCCATACAGACCCTATGGTGAGGAAAACGATGCCATTGTGATTGAGTTTACACTTTTTCTGGGAAAAAAAAAAAAAGAGGAAAAAGCACCATCAACAGCATTACTATCCTTCTGGTGAAGAGTCTGGGACACTCTCAGCTCCTTTTAAACTCCCTTCTGCCTCCAGCCAGACTGAAGCCACTCACCTCAGTACTCAGAGAGTTCTGGATGGATGTGTATAACACCAGACTAATGAAATAGGTACTAGAAATTGTGCATATAAGAATTGCATTGTACTTATTTATTGGTTTTAAGCCTTTTTCTGTAATAGTTTCTTTTCTTCCTTTCTCTTTTGTTTACCATGAACTAATTATATCTGTACCAATACTTATTTGATTAGGCTTTTAAGATTTCCATTACACTAAAAATAAATTGTTAGCTTTGCATGTAAGGTGTGTTTCTGTTTTGTCAATACAATATTTTAAGTGTAATGGGCTATTTGATTAATAGAGAAATATTCAACCAGAGATCAATATCTGAACTACTCACCTTAAGCTTCTTTTAGAGGCAATAAAAATAAGTTCATGATCAATGGAGTCAAAGATGTAATTCATCTTAAAGCAAATATTTAAATTATATTCTCTGTTTCCAGGGATTATAAAGGGTTTTTCAATTTGTAACTTTGACTGAGCATCTACACTGAGGTCTTCTGAAGTTAGAGATGAGTTCCATTGTGTTTAGTACATGAAAGTTAGCATAGTTTTTGTTTTCATAGTGTATCAGAAACTTTTACTTCAGTGTACGTTCAGCCCTACAAAAAGAGTGTAGCTTTGAAGTAGCTAATACCATGTTGCAGGGATTGAAGTAATCACACTGCTTCAGTATTTGAATCAGTGGCAACAAAAAAAGCAACATAGTGAAGTAAACCCTTATGAGCCATATACACCATCACAGTCTTTTGAGACCATATAAGTAAATCTGACAAGGTTGCTCTTCCCTGTTCATGTCACCCTTTTCTCGCAAAATTTCCCACAGTTATGTAATTCCTACAGGAGTATGTCTCCTAAAGCTGTACAAGTTAAATCATCAGCTGTTGTAATCAGAGTACTACTGTTAAATGTAATGTTGAGTACTTACTAGGAAAAAGTCGGCTCTAATGTTCAATCTAATACAACAGGAAAAGAAAACTTTATTACTGGTTACCCAATCTGACATTTTCTTCTCCCTCTTCCAGGCTCCTTAGCTGCAGAGCTAAGAAGCAGTCTTATGCTTTCCCCATTCAAAAAACACACCCAAAAAATCACTCAATTAAATGTGATGCCTTTTTACTTCAGTAAGGGAGGCTTCCAAACCACAAAGACATATGAGAAACAGCAATCTCAAAGTCAAAAATAAATGTGGAATATACCAAATATTTGCAAAAAGATAATTGGTAATTCTGCTCAGCTCTCCCTCCAAGAAATAAATTAATCTGGATTCCTGTATGTACTAAAGCAATCAGCATCCTTTCCAAGCAGGGCCAACAAGAGAACACTGCAATTAGTAAGTGTGGGCACAGCCTTGATTTATAATAAACCATGAAATAAAATACTTTATATACATAAACACAAAACATTTTGCATACTTACAGTGATTTGATCTTTAAATGTCAATTTGCTGCTTCTGAACAAGTGGATCAGGTGTTTAACTGAAAGGGTTGTTCATATACAAAAGACTTTCTTTACTTTCGCTAACTTGCTTTAAGTAACCAATAAATCTTGGTCACTTTCATTAACTAATGAAGACTAATATAAAAACACTGGTGAGAAGTATATTTTGATTAAATTTTAAAACTGCTTACAAGTTGGAAATACCTAACCTCCACTGAATTTTAATTTCAATTTGTTGCACCATGTTACAGAGGATGTTTTAATTTTTACTGGTTAATTAGATTCAAAGTCTTCTTATGGGCAAAAGGAAAATACCCAAAATTATATTGTTAGTCTAGTTTAATCTTAACACAATAACCAGAGAGTTATTAGAGTCCTTACAGTGATCCTAATTCTGATAGTTCAAGATAAGTACAGTTCAAGTGATATGCACACACAGACCTTCTAGTGTCTACTTCCTTTCTTTGACATTCTGCCCATCCTTGTACAGCCACTTTGGCTCCTCAGTTAATTGATAACTTAAGCTGGGGCAAGACGACACATGTCCTATGTCCTATGCTGGGAGGAGTATGACACTGACATTGATGATTTCTTCTTCCTCGTTATAGGGTCCACATGGGGCAATTATTATGAGTTTAGTCCTACACTATGCTTTTTCTTTACTGGTTTACAGCTCCATTTTACATCCAGATTTGTTATATGTGGTACTGGATATTTGTTCATTTTATTTCCTTACTTACCCCTGAAGGTGCTTTAGCCGACTCCCAGATTACCTTTCTTGGATGAGTGGTACAACCCTGAGTCTCCCATACCCTCCTCTGCCTCCCTTACCAACTCATGCACATGCTTTTCTATATAGCATTTTAATCCAGGATCGCAGATAGCTCAATTGCACAGAATAACTGCTTGTTATTACAACTGGTATGTTAAACATCTACATATGTGTATTAAAAGTATGTATGCCTATGTGTTTTAGTAACATATATACATAAAACCTTAACTGTAGGACGTAACAATCCCCTGGTCATCAGATAACAGATTTTAGTTTTGCAAACTAAAACATGGCTCCAGAAAGGCCAAGAGAAGTCCAAAAACACTGAAACATGTGCTGGGAGGTTAATAAGCAGCATGCGGTCTGTTATCAGCAACAGAAAAATCATATTTGCTGCTCTACAGGTTTATAAATTCTTCTAACACAAAACCAAAATTTAGTTATGGGGAGATCATTTCAACAAAATTTCTTGGGCATTATTCAGGCTATGTTAGAAAGAAAGGCCATTTATAGAGTTATAAAGTCTAGCTTTCCAATAACTAAAAGAAGTCCTGTGCATGAATAAGAAAAAGGCACAAGGACAGATCAATAGTCAAACTAAACTCCCACTGATGAAAGAATTGCATTTGTATTAGGTAGGATGGAAAACCATGAAGTCATAGACATGGAAACTGGCACTTTCTGCTGCTGAAAATGATGAGGTAAATGCTTTCTTCATGCCACCACGCACAGAACAAAATAGAGCAGGGCTCATTTAAAGAAAGAAAGTTTGATTAGCATATATATATATATATATATGTATATGTCATATATAATTTTCATAATGAAGGATGAAAAGCAGAATAAATTGTCTGAGAAGATTGCACAATCCAGCCATTCTGGATAGAGAAGCAGTCCAGAATAAGTTGGAGAAACATAATTAGATGCAACACATCACACACCAAGGAGTATAACTCATTGGAGATAATTGCTGGAGTTAGCAGTCTTTAGGAATCCTTCTAGTTTCTCTCTCTCTAATTCCCCAGCTAGATGGACCCCAAAAGTCAAGTACAATGACATAAAAAAGAATACCAGACATAAAAAAAAAGTCTGTGGGAAGCTGTAATATAGTCTAAGTACCTCAGATTCAGGGAAGAAAATAATAATTTGCTGGTGCCTATGAACACTCAGTGTTCCACTGTAAGAGAATACAAAGACTTTGGTTAATATTGGATATTTTCCTTGGATATATTGACCTAATGGAGTGATGATTGTTGCTGTATTCAGACTCCTGAAGGGTTAAGTAGTGACAGCACAAAAATACTATACTCTTTATGGTTCTACACTACAACTCTGCATAATCACCATATGCCCAGTTCTTATTTCATCAGTGCTTGTAAGAGGAGTGATTCCAATGTATATATTCTTGGCACTCTGTAAGCAGATCCTATGATTTTGAGTTTACATAAAGATTCAGTGCCCTCTGAAATCAAATTCACACTGTTTTGCTGGCAAATATTTTTTATTATGAAAATATATTGCTGCAAATTTTATGAAGGTGAATTCTAGAGCTTCATCCATAAATATGTATGAACTGAATGTTTAGTGGACAGACACCTAAAGGGCTTGAGCTCTTGGTGAATTCTTGAAAATATGTTGAGTGGAATGATGTTGGGAGATCCCCACACGAGGCCTAAGCTTGGTGGAGGAAAACCTCTGAAGAGAGGGAGGACTGAAGAAATACACCTTTGAAATACAGCAAGACTGGATAACAGACAGCTTCCTACACCAGAGACTGTTTTCTATGTTGTAGAAGTGTTATGCTTAATCAATTTAGTAACAATGTTGTTAGAAAGAATCCTGCTTTGTATGTAACCTGTAGTTTGAATTAGTTAACCCCTTTTCTATTTGTTGATTTTTAAGCCTTTTGGCTATTGGTTAATGTTACCCAAAATTTATAGCTTTCCCTGTCTTTGTATCTCCTCTTACCCATTATTGGCTGTGTTTAAACTGAATCTTCCAATCATAGATTTTGCCTATCTTGTATTCTCCCAAAATTCTACACATTCCAAATCCAAGATGATATAAGAAAACTTCCTTTTGAATAAGGCTCTCTGCTCTTTGTTCTCCCCCTTGGTCCATCCTGTCTTTCACTGTGTGAGTGAATTTTCTTCAGGGTGGACCCTCATGGTCCCTAATTATTAGGGGGTGGCCCCCTTTTTTTTTTTTCCTAAGCAAAATGATACTGACATAACTATCACACGTAAGTACACACATGAACAGCTGCTTATGCCAGGAAGGAACAAATGTCTACTCTTCACTTCGAAAAATCAACCTAGAAAATCTAAGGTTAAAAATAATAAGTTAAAGCATGTCAAGTTACATATAGTGTTATGATAAAACATGCTGAATCACAGAAATTTCAGAGTGTTTTTCTTTTTATGTGTATCACATAATTACAATGCCAAATTTATACTCTAAATATAATTTCAAGAGCACTATTAGTATATAAAACTGTCCGTTTGCAACCAATTTCTTTTTTAAGAAGATAAGCTGAAGTTTGGTGGCTAGAAATGCTTACCCCAGGCAGAGGGTGGGTCAATGGTTGTCTGCTGACGATGTTTGTTGGAGCACTTACTTTATTACTTCAGGGTTTGAGTGTGATCCTTTCCTTGATGGCAAGGCTGCGTGTGTTAATATACCCTGCAGTGATGTTAAAAGGTTTAAAGTGGTGATGCTGTCAAACTAGCTGTGTCACCACATTCAAAGCTTTAAAGTGCAGTTACAGTTTGAAAAATTATTATAAAAATTCTGTATTCTTACCCAGCCAATCTATTTCCCATATGCACTTGATGTGTATCTGCTTACTTTACTGAATAAAACAAAGGTTTTTTAATGTTAGCACTGCAAAACCAAGACAGATCTGGAAGATTGCAAAGGATTTCACTCTAGCTCATGTATCATCATCAAACTTGACAGATGAATTCCAGCTGCAGAATATTTATTACTGATGATGATGAAACAGAGAGGAAGAGCAGACTCCTGGTTGAATTTGCAGAATAGGCGGTTAAAAAAAATTAATCTTTTGTCTCATACACATACACCACACACACACACAAACCACAAACACTCCAAAAAAATCAAAACAAACAAAATCCCCAAACAAACCAAAAAAGCACTAAGGTAGTCATTACAAGACAATGCAGAAAATTCATCTCAGTAAATTTTGTCATGAGTTGTTCAGAAGACTAAAAGTGGGGAGATCAAATACTCTGTCAGTCAATGACAAAAGCTATTTCTGAGAAATAAGGAATGTGTGTGCTTTATAAAAGTGAGATTTCGAGTTGAGATATTTACAACAATATAGAATGAATTGTGTCAATTTATACCAATATCACTTTCCATCACTTCAACGGTCTTTTTCTGAAGTATCCACACCATTATGAATGTATACAGGTGAACTTTCTTAAGCATACCTTCTTTACCAAGAGGACTGACACTTTTCATGTGTACTTAATGACATCAGTTTCTGAAGCTTTTTTTAGCAGCAGCACATGTTATTTCAACAACTAACTAGCTACTTACCTACCTGTAATTTGCAATTCCTTCTTAGAACCTGTATTAGGCAAAAATACATTGCTGTAATAATTTTATTGGTGTTAAGACTGTTTACAACTGTTCCGTAGTTATTCCTGCATGAGTAACACAATGACCAGCTAAAGGGATATAAAGTATATGGATGCTGTGTATGCCAGCTGCACCTCTTTCTGGGACTCCTTTCACTGTTTGTGCAAAGCAAGTCTCCATACATGTTCGTGCATGTTCCTCAATCTGAGCCCTCAATGTACTGCCCACTGGCTGTAGTTTTTTTTTTATCTGAAAGCCCAGACTTTATAGCTCTGTACCTTAAAAGAACCTCGACGTACTTCGTTATCAGGAGTCATGGCAAATCAGTAGCTCACTGCAGCAAAAACCCCTTGAGATATTATGTGTACAGTCTGCTTCTTAACTCTTCTTAATGTGAAAAAGTGCAGCAAATTTTTCTTGGACTGATGCAATCCACAGCTGAGATTTGAGAACTTTTTTCTTCCAGTACCACTCACTAAATGTAATATGAAATGAGATTAGATAAGAAAGCTACATAAGGCAATGACTCTTCTTTCTCTCTTTTTAGTCAGAAAAGAGATACACTTGCTCAGTGTAAGTATGAGCTTCTGTCATAAGAACTTACATGTCAAATTTTAAGCCCAAAAGAAATAAAGAACACACACACACAAAAAAGGTTATAGACAGCTGAAAAGAAATCTTAGGAAGAAATTAATCTGCATCCTTAATCAGCATCAGTTACTTTGCCTTACACTGTTTTTGTGAAGCTGTAATTCCAGCATCTGGAATTCAAACTGTTTTCAGTTTGAGGCCAACCTGCTGGTCTTGAGAGGACTCTATGAGATCATATCTAACTCCAGACATCAGTTCTCACAGTGACCACAAGATCCCAGCAATAATGTCTTCTCACTAAAACCAATAAATTTGCTGTCCTGCAGGAGGAGGCTGTGAATATGGAACACAAAATTTTCACAGATGATTGGCTGAGAAATGACTCTTTATTGCTTTCAGCACTAAATACAAAATTCATTTCATTCTGCTGAGCTTTCTTCTATCAATTCTTCACGCACATACATCAAATAACCCCTAACCCTGCCCTCCAAAAAGAAGCAATCAGTTGTTCCCAAAGGATGTAAAATAAAATGGATTGTTCATTTCTGTTTTAAAATATTAGGTAGCTTTTACAGGAGTTAGATCTAAAAAAGCATGAAGATTAAAATAAAAAATAGAAAAAAAGGACACAGAAGCTAAAATCATCTCCAAAATTTGGATGGAACTGTGTGTTTCACCATGAATAGCAGAAACAAATACATGGCTGATGACTATTCAATGATTTTTAATCCTTCCTTTTCCTGTCCTTTTTTAGTGGAGATCTTACTTTGTTAATCCCATTTTTTAGATAAGAGTGATACATGAGGGAAATTCAGTGATTTATCTGTGGAAACCTGTTAGCTCATACTAGACCAAAAGTCAAAAAAATTTTAAATATAAATTTAAAAGCCAACTTACAAAAAAGACTGTCTTGCTCTTCTAGTTGGCTCTCTATTTCAGGGCAACACAGAAGCTCCTATGTTCAAATATGTGCTAGACACATGAAAAAAAAATCAGGAGTAGTGCTCATAAAATTCAAAAAACTGTTCCCAGCAAGCTGACATACCTGACAAACTACATACCTGACAAACCTACAAACTACATCACACCTTTCTCTCTGAGGTCTCTTTCCGTGTTTCTGATTCATCTGCCTGAAGCATCCATTTTTGTATGGAACCATTCTTTGGATGACAAGGCATAATTGTTTTTCTATGGGTATCTTAATATCTCTTTTGAAATACATCCTGAGGCTACAGAAGAGCTTATCTAGAAAGCATCAGGCGATTTATGGAAAATATCAGGAGAATGTTCCACTAGCTTTGTTAGTGGTTCTGAAACTAATGGAGTGCATCCCTCAAAACTCTTTGACAGCTGTTTATTAGTGGCTCTGAAACTAATGCAGTGCATCCCTCACAAATCTTTGACAGAAAGCAGGTGACACCAGGTGAGTCTGGGGTTCTACTGACCTTATAACTTGTAGCTAAAATCAGTGATTAGGAGCTTGTTCCTCAAATTAAAAATTATCTTGTCTATGGATAGAACAAGCAAGAAAAAAGTAAGGTCAGTGATTTTTATTTAAGTTATTGTGAATTTTATGAGAACAGTTAACCTCATTTTCATATTACCCTGTATGCATATTGCACACATATGCCACCTTAAAAAACACCCTCAGTGCCAGAAAATAAAAGCAAATGACAGACATGCAGAAAAAGTCACCTCTGCAGTGTTAATTCAGTTTTGTGTTTTTACTACTTGGTCAGTACTTACACATGAGTACTGACCTCCACGTCTTTCTCAGTACAAGAATGGAGTACATTCAGGAAAGTGATGAGGTGTTCAAAAATTATTTTTATTATTATTATTATTATTTTGTAAAATGTGGCTGAGGTCTTGTTTGCACAGCACAATTCAAGCTCTCCTTTGAAGCCATTTGTTTAGCCTTCTCTGTGGTACCCATGACTATATTTCATGAACAGCAATGCCTTGATTTTATAACTGCCTATAAAATATGACTGCAATATTATCCTCATTTTACACAGGGTAGCTAAAGCACCAAGATTAAGAAACATTGATTTGGGGAACTCATTTTCTACAATGACTCAGACTTGAGTGCTCTGCCTGCTCACCCTGTTCGAATCACACCTCCCAGTAACTAGAGCCTCCACACTAGTCCATCAGTACAAGCTGCCTTTCCATTTGGGGACTTCCTACCACCAAGTATCAAAAGCAGGTCTTAGAGAAATGGGAGAGGTCATTAGTCAGCACTCCGACAAATGTATTTTAAGCAGCTCGCCTAGCATCAGGCAAAAACTCTGCGGCAGTATTAGGGACAGAAATAGAAATCAGCTTTTCAATGCCCTCACCATGAGGTAACCTTTGTAGCCTTGCCTCATGCGTGGTAGGAGTTCCAGCTTCTGTAAGAGGGAGGCAGGGGGCCCTGAGGAAGCAGCCTCCCTCATGCTCCAAAGCACTTCATTCCCACAGCCCAGTCGGCCTTCTCTGAGATTGAAGTTGGGTCCGGTGGTATAAAAGAGTGCAGAGACGTGTCATTAAGTACATAATGGGATGTATGCTGGAACAGACCAAAGGTCACTCAGTTTCATGTCTAACAATAGTTAGTAGAGGTTACTTAAAGGAAGAGTGTAAGAAACAGTAGAAATATGGACTGACATAACTTTTCACCTTGCAAATGCAAGAAACTTAAGGTTTTTCTCAAACGCACTTTTTTTTTTTTTTTTTAAAGACAGAAGCTGCGTCCAGGCTAGTGCATTTAACAGTCACCAATGGACATTCATGAAAAAAAACTTCCTAATTAATTTCTAAATATTTTTGTTTCCTGCAAAATATCTTACAGCAAGAAGCTTCATAATTGAGAACTACAACAATTATATTTATCCGAAATAGCTTACAATCCTGTTTAGCACACTATCCTTGCAAGGTAGAACCGTGCATTCAAAACCCGTGGGTTCAAAAGAGATATTATCCTGAATCCTGCACATTAAATGATGAGTGCTTTTACCCAAATGTACAAACCAAGGCATTGATTGCTGTATGTAACCTAAGACAGGGAATATGTCGGGCAAGCTTTTTAAATGTATAGACTCTTCTGGCATTCCAACTCACATCCATCTCCCATTACATGTAGAAGTTTCTCTGATATAAGATGTCTACAGTTATAACCCTTAAATAATGTCTTTTACAGTTCTCAGCTAACACAAACACAAGCTATTCACACATATATAGGGAAGTATATACTTTGAAGTACATGGTATTGAGAAAGCTTTGCTGACATTGCTCAACACACCAGAATGCCCAGTACAAATGCCTACTTTCTCCCCATGTATAAATATACACATCTACACGCAGAAATTATGTTGCCATTTTAATATTAAAGAAAGAATGAATCTGTCTCTGAAAGGAAAATGGAAGAAAAATCTTAACAAATTAGATATATATATTTTTTAAATCTCCTCTGGAGATGCATCAGCTACCATTTCACCATATGGTGAAATCTTGAGCATTTCACCCTAAATTCCTTTCATGAAGTCCCTGGAGGTTGCTAAAATACCAAACTCCAAATGGCTTGAGAATGTAGAGTTCATATGATTAGAAAGTTTCCGCTATGTAACCTTGAAACAATCATATCTTGCCAGTAGATCAGACTAGTACCCATGCACCAAAACCATACAGGTATATATCAGTTAAATGAACCACAATTGGAGGAAATTATAAAAAATTATAAATGACTGACCCTTATCAGATCATCATAAAAAGGAAGAGCAACTATACATCATCCCCAAAAGCTTTCTTTTAAAATCTCAGACACTGTTCAGCCCACTATAATTATCCTAACTTATAAGCAGTAAAATGTTTAGTGGCATAACTTATGGAAGCAGGATCTATGAGAGAAATTATGCAGTTAATGGGGAATTGCCCAAGTTGTAATTTACTAGATATTGTTGCAGATTCCTTGTGTCAGGTTGCAATAAAAGGAAGTTGTTACTAAATTAATTTATGCTGGTTAATTAACACCTAGATAATAACTAACTATACTCCTGTGCAACACAAACCCAATATTTTAAGCCAGACACCTGAGGTTAGACACCCAAAATCTCACAGTGCCAGCTGTTATACAGATGCTTAGCTTGAGCATGGACTTACATGGTTGAAAGCTGGCAACCACATTTGAATATTGCTTTGTCACAACGCTGTGGTGTTGATTCAACAATTATTACAATTTGTTGCATCATTCTGATTGGCCCCTGTATATCTCAGACATTCACAAAAATATTTGCTCCCTAAAAAATGAAAGTAAGGATGAAAAATAAAAACTGGGCGATATGCAAGTTATTATGAACACTGCCCAAGAGTACAGAGGAGTATAGTGTGCAGTTATTTATTTGAGTGGCACACATTTACTTGAGAACGCTGGACTTTCTTCAATAATGCATATCACCTCAAGCTAGGAAAATGTGACTAGCTAAAGGCAGGGATGCAAATATTGCTGTGTAAGCCTTTTTCTCCTTTTTTCAGTCCTTTATTTGTGGTAGAGAGGGGGACAGAGAGAGGTGGAGGGAATAAATTCATGAGAAAAGACTTGGTGTGCTACATTTGCTGTCTGGACTTGCTCCTGCTGTTTACCTTTAAAGAGGTCTTACATGGTTGTTGCTCTAAGAATAAATAAATAAAAATAACTTTAAAAAAGACATATTTTCAAAGAATTTGTTTTGTGAAAAGCCTTGACATCTTTTTAAAACTAACTATGGAAAAGCAGCAGGAGAAAAAGTCACATCTGCACATCAGATTCAAAAAGAGTCCAAACCAAGGTATACTTAATAGCTGAAAAGATTATCTTTGTGTTTTTTTTTTTTTTTAATTCATTTTCGTGTACATCATCCTTCCAAAAAAGTGAAAAAGCCCAGATAAAATATTTTTTTTTAAAATCCTGCAGATAATTGTCTGTTTCTGTGCATTTTTAATACTAAGACTCTACAAGGTACAAAATGTAGAAACTCACTGTAGCTATCAAGGCTGAGGATTTGACTTGAGGTTTTTTCATGTTCCTCTGGCATATGGCACTCCCAGGAAGGGCAGTGCCATGTCAGAAAAACTCAGTCAGGCCCAGACTTTTCAACATCACCCTCAGACAAACTGGGCATACAAAGTAATGATGCAGTGCTACAGCAAGTGGGCAGTTTTAGCGAGTTACCACTGATAAGCTAAACTTAAGACCAACACATTAGCTTTCATCTGTGAATTCCAGAACTCTTCAGACAAAATTATCATCCTTAATTTAAATCTGGATGAAGGACTTCTAATTATATGCACTGTTCCAAACAAATTAGCGGAAGTCAATGCCAGAACAAGGATCAGAGCCGAGCTCCTCTAAATGCATGCCTGGTAGGCTGAACTGCGTTTTTTTTTATCCAAACATTATAAAAACTGAATTCTGACATGTAGATAGTTCATTGAAGGGAAAAAATTCATACTGTGGGTTGCTGTTTCCCAGTACCTCACAGACGTTTCAGGTCAATTTTTATATCATACTGGAGAGGAGCCTGGCCTTTTTCTTGTTGTCCAGAGCTAATGGACATAGCCAAGGCATCATTTGGGACAGTGACAGACAGAGAAATCAATATGATTTCAAATAATCCCTCAGTAGTCATGATATGAAAGTCACTCTGCTGTCTACCCTGCACCCTTCCTGTGGTCTGCTGGTGGAAGGCATTTCTCTGCAAGCATCATTTTGTGGTTTTCCAGGCCAAGGATGGAAACAGCCTTTTTTACTAAGTGCAAGGGTAGTTGCTGCTGCTGGACAACTTTTAACTTCCTTATTGCTCTTCACAGAACCTGCAGGAATGAGACTAGTGTGTTCAGAAGAAAAGTCCATCTTTCTTTATTTTGTGCTTTCACAGACCTTTTCAATTTACTAAATGCTTCCCAGGGGTCAACTTGTGTAGCAGTGCTGTGCATTATGTGGCAACTACCATCACAGTAGTTACACCAGCGCTGGAGAGAATTGTACCTGAAACACTCACTTCGGTTTTATATTACAGAGCAGTGCCCTCTGCAATGCCTCTAACTTTACAGTACAAAGAACTAGAGTGACTTACTGTCCTACTTCAGACTCAAGACAAGGCAGACTTTTGCCTTGCTATTTAGGGGAAAAAAAAAAAAGGGAAAGAAAAAAGGCTTTCAAGCATCTCTTGTTCCAGCTGTAAAGATGTGGCAGGCACTGTAAATTCAGCGTTCTTGGCAGGTAGCTTCTTCCTAATGTTTATGGGTCAGGTTGTGAGACATGAACAGCAGGGTCAGCCAACTTCTTTTCTACAATAAGTGACATACATTTTTACTTGTAGAGATCTAAATGATTTTGTGCTCTGTTCACCTTATCCCTGTCTTTGTCTTCCAAGCAAGATTTTAAATGAACTTTTGTGTTGTATTTTAAATTATCTTCAATAAAATAGGTGTCCAGATGAAAAAGACATTTTGGGTTACTTATTTGTCTTTCAGGTACTATGCCAATAATTCAGATTTTCTTAGCATTGTTTTGAAATAGTACAAACCAGCCACCACTGAAGGTATTTACTGCTTGTGTATATAATTGAAAACAATTAAAACAATTAAAAGCCTTTTGCAGATGGGAGTTTCCAATTGCTGCAGGAGCCTGTACAGAACTGTGAAATCAAAGTCCAATTTCTTTTCCCTGACTCAAAATGCTTTCTTCAATTGTTTAAAGAATACTGATTTGAAATTATAGAATAAAACTATTAGGAGTGCAAGACACCACTGGAATTCATGGTGCAACACCAACGATTTTGCCATCTCTCCTGGTACCAAGAGGTGAAGCTTTTTAAAGTTAAAAGAGTTAACTTTTTCTACCAAAACCTTACAAAATTTTCCTGAGGAAAATATTCAATTTTTTTTAATCTAAAAGAAACAGAAGGCAGAATTCATTGATCTCGGTAACAGAAGAATCATTTTCTCAAAGCTTTCTTCTGTTACTAAAGCTTAATACCAGCAGTTTCAGAAAATGTTATTACCACCAGGTTTTATTTTGATTTTTCATAGATTTCTATATCTATATTCCATCTTACGATTTTTCATTCCATAAAGTGATTATGTGAGTATAGATGAATGTCAATGTCTTTCTTTCGGTCTCTTATTTTATGGAAGAATAGATAGAACAACGGAAATCTTACAAGAGCATCGACTGGCTAAGCATAGAAACCTAGTGCCTAAATGGCACCTTAGGATATCCTGACTCATCTCTAGCTTCACTCTCAAACAGATGTAGGAATTGCCCTAAGCTCTGTTGTGCATCTGCCTAACCCGTGCCTGAGACAGTATAGGAAACCTAATAATACCAGTGGACAGCTTCAGCATTAGCAGCTGAGTTGCTCCCTGTTACGACCTGTCCCAGAAGGAGATGGCAACTCAGGTTCTTATTAATAAATCCCTTGGGGTGGATAAGAGTGAAATGACGCTGAATAATGGGTGTTTGTAAATATATATATGTAGGGTTTATTTTAGAGCAATTTTGTTTCAAAGGCAAACAGGCACGTTGCCGTTTTGGGTGTTATTATCTATAGTGATACAGAAAGCATCTATAGCAATATAGCAACATTAAAGCATAGCAATATTAAAGCATAAAGATAAGACTTAAGGAACTGCATAAGGGGGAGAAAGGGAAAGAAAGGATAGCAGTGGAAAGATGTATATAGTCACCGCCCACTGGATCCAGTGATGTAACTTGGAAGTTGCATCTTCCATGTCTATTAGTGGAAGTTGGGACTAGGGGAAGCTCCCCACAAAACTCAAAGATCTCATGAGTAATTATACACTTTAGGCTCAGGTGGGAAAGCCTTGAACAGCCACAGGGTGGGGAATTTTACTATGTGTCATGTCATGAGACACTTAACCAGCCTCTGACATCTCCTAAGACAGTTGCAGCTGCCTATTGTGTCAGCATCAATCACAGTCAATCATGGTCCATCATGGTGCGACATTTGAGACGCATAGGCCAAGCTGGAAGCACAGTTATCATGCATAGGGAGGACATTGGCATGATAAGAGGATTTGCCTCTTCTTAGCCTTTTCCCTTATCTTGAAATCCAGTTTGTAGCTTCAGGTATGCATCTGCACCCAGGATAGTTGGACACTTATCTGATCTGAAGGTTCTTTGGCAGTATGGAGGGAGGGGTGGGCCTTGCTGGTGAGTAGCAGCTTCTTTTTGCATAAGTCTTTTGGTGATCGTAAAATGTGTAAGTCATCAACTTTTTCAATCTCTGACACTTTCATATTTTGGAGAAGTGTTAAACGTCCAGCTACTCCCAGCAAAACATGGCTTAGAGTTGTTACTTTCATGACCTTTGTACCTACAGTGCAATGGCAGCAACAAGGATGAAGTTCAAGACACCTTCTGCTTCTCCTTTAAAATACATCTCACATAGTCAGAGGAAAGCCTGCTGCAATTCAAGCTAGGTCCCAGAATTAGAGAATTATCTTGGACAGACACTTTTTACTCTTCCAATTGCTGTATTAATTAAATTCTCTTGTAATCTTCTGGAGTGGCAGCAAAAAACTGCTGTTGTGGCAACTCTAGAGCTGTCCCTCATGAACAGGCTCATGCCGAAATATTCAGTTTACAATAGTTTCTTCTGAATAGCTCAGAAAAACTTGGCTTTAACTGCTATTGCACTTTTCATAATAATTGTGACATTTTATTTGTATGACTAAAGAGAAAAACATAAATATTTCAACAGAGAGAGGGAGCCAGTTTCCATTTAGAGAAAATGGATATTCTCAGGTTTTTCTTCTGAAATTATATCAAGCCCTTAATAAATAAAATGCTATTTTACTTAAATAAAATATGAAATGGTACTATTCTATAGAATGCAAAAATAATCCTTTTTTTTTTGTTGAAATGTCTGAATCTGCAGGTTTCTTCCATTTCCAACAGATATATTAGCGTCACATTTCAATTTCGTACTTAATGTCAAAACAGGATATTAAAACCCCCATCTCTGGTTCCTCATTATGCTGAGCTGTACTTGCATAATTATTCTTTAGGCTTCACTTAATTATATGCCCCACCATGTGTTACTTCTCAACATCCTAAGTGGTACCACCTTACTGCTAGGAATATTAAACAATGAAAGGCAACATTCTTTTTGTGAGTCAGATACAGCATGCTGTGTCTGAATTCAGTCTCCTCTCATAGATCCCCCCTCCCAGCTTCTGAATTATATCCTTTACAAGTGTTTCAAAGAAGGACACTTACATTCACGCGTGCTCCACAATGTTAGGGTTGGTGTGTGGCTCTTTGTATTTCCTGTATCCCAGATATTACCCTGTTATTCAGAAAGAAATTTAGAGAGAAAAAAATGATGAAAGAAAATAATTAAGAGAAAAATTGAAAGAAACTACAGAGATTCAGAAGTTTTATTTCAGGTCCTTTTTTTTTTTTTCTTACCCTGTCAAAATCACAAGCTAGTAGTCAAGATGACAAATGAAGCGCTGGAAAAACTACCCATCTAAAAATGGTATCTCTTAGGTACCTAACATTGTATAAAGCTAAAAGAATAGGAATGCTCAAGAATAAGTGAAGATAAACAGATAGTGACTAAAAAGATACTGAAGTTGTTAATCCAGTTCAATGGAATAACAGAATCACAGAATCAGCTAGATTGGAAAAGATCTCTGAGATCATCGAGTCCACCTTGTCAACTAGACCATGGCACTAAGGGCTACATCCATACTTTTCTTAAACACCTCCAGGGATGTGACTCCACCACCTCCCTGGGTAGTCCATTCCAGTCCGTCCAGTGTTGGATGTGAGTTCTGATCAAACCATATACATCCCAAAAGCTTTTTCATTATCATCCAAAACCACAAGACCTCCTGACCACACAAGTGTTAAACATTGGCAGTTTGACTAACCAACTCAGAAATGCAATGTTTAAATAAGAATTTTTTTTCTGAGACTAATTTTAAAGAGTTTTTAAGAAACACACGACAATGTCCAAGTGAGTGAGACAGATAAGCTTTTAATAGTCAACACTATTCTATATTATCCGGAGAAACTGTGAACTCTAGGTCACAGAAATCAAATAAAAGACTCCCATTAGTTAAATCAGCTTTTGTGTCAAACTGAGGAGATATTAGGAATGTCCCAAAGACAGGAAGATATTTTAATAGTTTAGCCCAATTAAAGTTCATTTTGTTTTATTTTATGGCTTATTTTGTTTAACAATATTCCAAATCATAGTTATAAAACAAAATCTCAAAAAACCCTCCCAAACTAATCCATGAAAATGCAAACCAAAACAAAAGGAAAAAAAGCCCAAAACAACCCCAAACTAAAAAAGAAAAAAAAAAAGCTCAAATTAAATCTTCCTGATAAATCATCTTGAAAAACAAAGTAACCTATCAATCATTTCCAATCAACAAATCCTAACATTTAATCACAGGCATATTCACACTTCAACATGGATCCACTTCTGTCTTTAAGCTTCTAATTAATAATTGTGCTGTCAAAATGCAGAATCATGAATAGTCCTTAAGCCTTTTCCTGTACAGAAGATGATGAATACTTGTACATAGCCAATCAGAAGTTTATTTAGTTGTTAAAGAATGTGCCTCCTTAAAGTAGAATCATTGCATTATCGAATAATTGAGGTTGAAAAAAAACCTATAAGATCATTGAGTCCAATCTTCAACCCAGCGCTGCCAAGTCCACCACTAAACCATGTCCCTAAGTAGGTCCAAACAATCAAAATTACAGGCTTTTTTGCCATTTATAATCCAATTTTAAATGTTTAAGATAGTGAATATCTAATAAATGATTACTGAAAAAGGCACTTCCCTCTAGGCTGTGAACTGCTGATCTATGGATCTTATCAAGTATGATGGATTTATTATACTAAGGCGGGTACTATGGGGCAAATTCTGTCATCCTTACTCATACATCACATCAAAGATGTAATTTTCTTTATGGAGTGTGGATGCACGAAGAATCAGAGGAACCCATTCTTGCCGATTCGTTGGTTATGGAAGACTTAATAAAATGTAAAAAAAAAAAAAAAAAAAAAAAAAAAAAGGATGAGATAAAAATAAGATTGTTTCTAAGGTGAGTATGTAAAAAATCGGATAGTTTCTTTTTGACAAAGTTCAGATGAAAACTAGTCTCTGATGAGTTTCTGCTTACCAGCTACCATTGTAATAAAAACTTTCTTATTTTGCAATGATCTCTGAGGCCTCCAATCCCACTTGTCTTCATGGTCCTGCATCGTGAAGATAGCCTTACGGTTACTGAGCTTGCTTGAAAGCTGCTGTCTCGTAGGCAGGCAAATGCAGTAAAATAGTGTCCAAAGACAAATGCTGACAGTTTTGCTTTTTCTCTCTGAAGAAAATAATTCCTTTCTCAGGCTGAATCTGCTATGGTAGCTGTTTCGCTGAACTACATAAAAATTAAAACAAAAGAAATACTTGTAATTAAAATGATGAATGTGGATTTATTTACAGAAAAAAATGAATAACTTTATATGCAAATAGCTGAAGTTATGCCAGTGATTTTCACCATCTCCTCCATGAAGCTTTCCAATATGCTGAAAGGGCATTATAGTAGGCATTTTGCATTGTCACTGGCTTACCTCAAAGGGATATGCAATATCCATTGCTGACACAAACAGCCTACCATATTTTGAAATTTTTATATTTGCTCCCATCAGCAACATAATGAAAGATTCTAGTTTAATGAAATCAGAGAGCTCTTTCTTTTTAAGCTAGGTGTACTTCACTGCATGAGTTTATGAAGTATGCTTTTCTTTGGTTTCCTTGTTGTTTTTAAAATTAACAAAACAAAACAAAACCAACTAACAAACAAAAAATCACCTATAAATGCATTTTAGGGATAGCTGAAAGGAATTGAATTCTTCACCTGAAAATCTTTGTAAGTGCCTCATGCTTTTCTGGATAAATAATCATAAGTAGTGATCTTGTCCTAGCTGACCACAGACATAATGATCAAACGGTACTTTCCATGGCCTGTCTTGTTCACAAGTTGCACAGACTGTCTCAGCTTCCAGTTTCCCAACTTGCTGGAAAAAGTTGCAAACAACTGCTCCTATCCTCAGCTGTCTCCTTCCCTAAAGAACTGTCCACAAGAGGGCTAGGCTTAGCACAGATTAAAAACAAACCAAAATCTTTAAAAATTTAATGTAGACAGCAATGTCATAGTTTAATTTTGATATAGACTGGGATTTTTCTGAAATGCAACTGTTGAAGTAGGTAGAAATTAATAAGACTGTAATACAGTTAGATTTGTACACCTTGTTGACACTTTGTAAGGCTTAACTGACATATTTAATTGCAAATTACAACATAACAAAAATTACCACAGAGCAGTGTTGTGCATAAAGACTTATTTGAGTAAGATTTTGCTTCAAAAACAAACTAACAAATAACACCTACCATGAAACAACAGAAAAAGTATTTTCAAGTGCTAAATAAAGAACTTGTCTTGCAAGAAAATAGTTTTTCCCTAAGGCTACTCTCTACCTCCAGGATTCATTGTCAAACTTTAAACTAAAAAAAAAAACAAACACAAAAACCCCCCACATAACACCTATTCTGCTTTGCTGCTATTTCAGTGTGCAGTTTACTCCAAATATGTCTGTTCTAGTAAAGACAGTGAAAAAGGTGAAACTAACAAAGTGAAAAATATCAATATATCATGAAGTATCCTTTTGTTACTCCTTTAAAAAAATTAAGTCTGCTATTTTAGCACTGTGAGAACACTTTTCCTTCATCAAACTGACAAATCTTAAAGAATCAAGCAAATTTTGGGGCCAACTCAACGTAGGAAAAAAAAATAATTGTAATTCTTTCATGGACAGAATATTATTTGCCTTCAAAGAAAAGAATGAAGTTTTCTATCTGACCAGCTTGATAGTTGTCTCCAGTCTTCTCCATTCTTTTGACTGTGGTGAGCACACTCCTCAGTAACAGCACAGTGAATAACATGGAGAAAACAGCCCAGTCACTGTCTGCCCTCCAGTGCGCCTTTCTTCCAAGAAACCACCTCAGCTACTATTGGATTTGGGAATAACACTCTCAAGGATACCAAGAGGCAAAGAAAAGGGGAAATCACAGTGGAATTTCAGTGAAGGCTGAATTCAGAAAAGCTACATTTAATACCCATAATTCAGGCAGTATAAAATCCCACAATAGCATTTCTACATCTTTTTTTTTTTTTTTTTTGGTTTGCTGAAAGGATCTGATCACATGATACTAAGGAACTAAGGAAGTCCAGTTTTTAAAAATTTGCTTAAACAAGAATGAATTTATCATACTGTAAAGATACTTCTACACTATTCTGGATATGAACCAACTGGAAAAAAAAAGAAAGAACAAGAAAAAAGAGGAGCTTCATAAGAAGAGTAATGCAATATGAAGGTTTTCTGCATAGTATTATATAAATTAGTTTCACCTGTTTTCCATAAACCTTGAGTACAGACTGTGCTCAAAACAGCTTTTTTTTTTTTGCTTTTTGTTTTTTTTTAGCTTTTCTCTAATAAAAGCAAAGAGGAAACCAGGAAAAAGCATTTGGATTGATGCCTAAAGTCTCATTTTAAGGTTCTGTGGCCTTTTCTCCCAGCAACCTAATGGTAGAGAGAGAGATATCAGTAGAGAGCTATAAAATGTTCTACTATAAGTAAAAAGCTGTACCGAAAGAACATTTTTAAAGCTGCAAATTCAAGTACTCAAGAGACAGCAAAGCAAGTCTTAAACTGCAAAGCAAGTCTTAAACTGCTTCCCTTCATATGCAAAATCATGTAGTCTTTAAATACACTGTGACATAGGGATCTTTCATAGATCTTTCCCCACCTCATTAAGAGTATGTAAAGAATGGAATTCAGTTAATCAGCAGGTCTTTGACATTTTGTTCATTTTTATTGTTCAGTGTGTGTCTCTAGGCCTCATCCATGCACACCAGTCGAATTTTGAGCTGAAGGCAGAATTATGCATTTTCTTCTGGGCTTCCCTATGATGCTCATCATGCAAATCTCTGAGAGCTTCCTGAAGGTTAATTTATCTTAACAATACCTCTCAGAAGTGACACAGTAATAAATTCCACTTTACAGACAGGCAGCAGAGACACACAGACAACAATCAATGCTGAGCTACCCAGGGTCCAGATTGCGGGGTTTTGTCACACTTTATAATAATCTGCACCTTCAATCACAGCACCCATTCACGTTAATTGCAGCTGTGACTGCTCAGTGCTTCTTCATCTCAGCCATCAGGATCTTGAGGCAGGCATTCAGAAATGAGAAGCACGCTGTTATTAACCTTCTGTGAAACATCTGATGTAAGGGACTGTGGAGCATCCTTCAGGAACTCTGGAAGTCAGAGAGAGGCTCTGCTTCTCCAAGCCAAAACTTAGCTGCCCTGAGATGAAGGCATCCATCCTCTTTCAATACTTGTAAAGCATAAGTACCTTATCCTGCAGTATCCTTTATTTTCTGGACCTGAGCAAGAAGTCACTCTTATACTAGAATTTTGACTGCTGAGAGAAGAATGAGCCAAAGTCAAGAAGAAGAGAGGTTCATCTGAGGAAAGTCATAATTGCCTGTGAATGAAAGGAATGACATACATGGATGGATAAACTTCATTTTGGCATTTTTTAACTTTCAGCCCCTATATTGGTGCCTCGTCTTCTTGTCAAGTCTTTCTTTTCTCTTGCCTTTCTTCTGTTTCCCCATATTCTAATTACAGGGGGAATTGCAAGAGGCAACAGTGACATCCTGAAAGAGGTTCATATGAGCACTTGGGTTAACAAAACCAAAGAGTAATCCTCAGTAAAGAGAACCAACCTCCTTTTTTACTTCTAAAAGTTATAAATTTTATCAGACAATACAAATTTTCCCTTTAAATAGTAAAGAAATATTTGAAATAATGACCCCAAAAAAAAAGCTTCAAATATCAGTCAAAATATCAAAAATATTAAAAAAGTAACTTTTTTTGTTTTCCTTTTTAACTGAGCTTGTTGGATGGCAACACTCAGATATGGTTTCAGTCATCAACTGATAAGCTTCTTACAGGGCTAGGCAGCCCATACTAGTCCATGTCTTTATAGGACCAAAGCACTCCAACCTTATTGCTGACAAGGGGCACAATAGTTTTCATTCCTTTATTGAGCTTGGAATCATAACCTCCATAAACACTTTTTTTCTTAATAGTTAAAACAGATGCATAGATCCAGGGTCTGAAAGCTGGGCAGAATGGTAGCATGTATGGACATTTAAGAATTTGAAGGATCGTTTTATCTGGAACATACACTGGAAGTAGTAGTAAGATACAAGGAGATCTATATAATTCAGCTCCACAGCTGAATTATATAATGGATCTTCTATTATTACATTTCATTGGCATATTTGAAAAGTCCCCTGTGCATGAATGTTCTGGCTATGACCTGAGAGAGTGTCCAGTGATGACTCATCTATTAGAGTCATTGAGAGAGAGAAAAAATGCATCAGAAAGCTCACATAAACCATATCACTCATGTCATAAAGCACACTTAAGTTAGGCTACGTCAAAACTCTTTCTACAGCACAAAAGACAGAGATTTCATACTAAGTAACTAGACTCATTCATTGCCCAGATTCATACAGCATGGTTGATTGTGGAGAATTCACATCCATCAGGGTGAAATTTAACATTGATAGCATGAGCTGGGTTATTTCTGCTTTCTGCTTAAAGTGTCTCACAGAATCATATGGCTTGCTGCAGCACATAAATAAAATAAAAATAATAAATATGTAACCAAGTTTTAAGATTCTTTCCATTAAATCTATTTCTTAGTACATCCTCTATTCTTATATTTTAATAACCATACATATTATTTTGTACGTCCCTGTGACAGTAATATAATATTCATTAGTTCCATTGACTACAGGATATTGGAATAGGCAAATAAAAGAGAAAAAAGTGATCCACTTTTGTTTTCTGCTTTGCTTCTGAAACAGGTGATACTGCTTAGATTCTTTTTCCTCCTGTCTAATTTACATTTAACTTGGCTGGTAATATTATGTCTCTAATTTGTAATTTTAACTGATTACTGATGACGTACATGGGTTTGAAGTGAATCCTATAATCAGCCTTCATTTTCAGGAGTGACTTAGGATTTTGGCTACCAATCTGAAAAGGAACTGATTTCTTTTATAGAAATTATTGAAACATTCACCATCTGAACCTGTAAAGACCTCTACAGTGTGTGCTTAATCACTGAATCAGTGACAATTCTTGGCTATTTCAGATAATTCAGGTCCACAACCTTTAAGGACTAGTGCTTTTCTTTTGTTTTACAGGCTTTCTTTGGTTTTGAATATATCCATCATGACTTCCTTTGAAGTAATTAAAACTCTGTGGTAATAGGAAATTTTTCAGGTAACATAATTGTTTTCCTATTTGATTTATGATAGTTGATTTATTTTACTAATTTTTGACTCAGAATTATTGCTATGCTTTATATATGACAACAGTGGAATAGACTATTAGCATGGGGAAATGGCTCCTTATTTTCATAAATAAAGATGAAAACTTATGCAATTATTAAAAAAAAAGAAAAGTTAAAATGTAGACAAAAAGGTTGTTTTCCAGTCAGTTAGAATTAGTTCTCTGAAAGAGATCTCTGCAGCTATGTCAGATGTCTTTTATGCATGCAATAATTTGGCTGGTGCAGTGAGTAAGGTGAAAGTTGCATCTTGTACCACTGTGGAACTGCTGCACTTCTATTGCCAGGAATGATAGAAGCTGTTCTGTTCCAGAAAAACATATTGTCCATGTAGATAAAATTCTCTTAATTTAGTATGGCTTGTAGCTTTTTTCAGTTTGTGATTAGCAGTTACATTCAGCTATTTGGCAGTCTGAGAGATTATCAGGTGCTCTTTTCAGTTTTTATTTAGTCTTTTCTCAGCCTTAAGAAGGTATTTGGTGATTGCTTCATGCAACAAGCACTTTCTAGATGGCTTCTTACTACAGGCAGCAGGACGACTACAGTCAGAGAACTTCTCTCAGTGCAGATGTGTTTCAGGGTGTTTTGATCAACTAATACATTCAAGATTACTGTCTTGTCTAAACATTATTAATATACATAGGCAGAAAACATGAAGCAGGAAAGAAAACATTCACTGCAGGAGGAAACATTCTTTAATATGCTGTAAATACCTTCTCTGGTGTCCATAAATATATTACTGTGAATAATCTGTAACATATCAAAATCCATTTTTATCTAGCTAAATATTTTTTTCTACAGAAAGCTGTATAATGCCACCTAAACACACTCTAAGGATCCTCCTCTTTATCTGTCTTTGAAGACAAAATGAAGAACATTTTAATGTAAGATGCTAGAAGCGTAGTTATTTGGAGCAGGCAGTAGAGAGTGCGATAGGATTACTGAGTAACTATTTTGCCCTCAGACCCTGTAAGAGGGAGAGGAAAAGGAGAAAACAGAAACAGCTTAACTCACCAAAAATCAAACCACTGCATTACCCTCTTAGCCACTGAGTGTTTTGGGATGTAAGACTGAAGATTACATCAGTACAATAAAGGGTCCCTGCTCTCTCTACAATCATAAACTGTGCACTGTTGGGAAAAAAAAAAAAAAGCAGCAGCAAAACCCCGCAGCTTTACCCCAGTATCAGAGCCAGAAGAAGTCAGAACAGGTAGAGAGGTGTAGAGAATGGGGAGGGAGAGGCAAGGGTTAAAGACATTATCGCAGCCATTAGAGGGAAAAGTTGAAGCAATGCAAGCACGGTAGACTTCTCTTCCCCCCCCCCCCCTTTCTTTCCCCTACTCCTCTTTTCCCAAGCTGGATCAGTGTGTAGGGAGGGCAGTCATCACGACATCCTGAGCAGCAAGAGCTGACGTTGGACGAAGCTGCCAGGTAGCTGAAAAAAGGCGCAGAAGGCAGCTGATACCCACTTTTCAACGGTTTGTGTTTTTTTAGTCTGAGTCTGGACTTCAAGCAACACAGCGCCTGAGACAGCTCATCTGAACCACACTGTTTTGCAATACTCGCTCTTCTCAAGGAAAAAGACTCCACTGAGTAGCAGAATGCTGCCAGTGTCGCAGCCAGGGCTACAATACAGAGCCTTTTTGTAACGTTACAAATTTCTTTCTGTTCATATATTTAGAGATACTAACATACACTCATACATCAGTTCTTTCTTTTTTTGAGGCACCTTTGGCTTTTTTTTTACCCTGATGTGACTTTTTCATCTTGGAATGATGGGGATCTTTCTAGCTTATGTTGGATTCATTTTCTTTTCAGTTATGTATATTCAACAAGGACTTTCTACCCAAGGTAAGATCCCTTATTGTCAAATATGTGTGTGTGGTTTTCTATGCTAAAATAGAATGAGAACTGGATTGGGGCTGGGG
>JAWMRA010000078.1:82277790-82330559 GCA_035584735.1 Pseudotriccus pelzelni
AACTGGATTGGGGCGGGGGGGAGGGCAGGGGGGAGAACAAGGGGGGAAGGGGAGGGAGAAGAAAAAAGAAAGGAAGAAAGGTGAAAGAAGGAAAACAACCAAAATGGATAAGAGATGAGGACAACAAGAATCAGGTTTACATTTAGTTCAAAAAATTGTCTGTAAATAGGAAAAGAAGTGAGAAGTTTCCCCGAAGTAGAAATATAACAGGCTTCCTTACTTGACTGCAAAGAGGGAAATAACAGGCATCTTGCAGAATAAAGGGGTTTTGGGGAATGGACATACATGTGTTTGGGTTCTGCTTGTTTGTATATAGGCATGTATGCGTACAAGAAACACCTCCCCGTGCATGCATAATTATTGCATTTAGACCAAGTACTGGATGGCTAAATCTACTGCTTTCCTTAAGATGTTGCAGTCTGCTTTCGTGCTCTGTTCCCTTTCTTCTCTTATCCTGCAACCTTCCGAGTCAGACCTTCGTTTCGATTTTGTGACTGTGTATTTCTACCATTCTCCCCCCCCCCATCAAAAATGGGAGAAAAAGACAAAATCGACTTCTTTGAATACCTCCCCCCACCCCCGCCGCCTTCCTCCCTCCCTCTCCGCCGAAAGGCACGCCTTGCATTCCAAGCAGCCCCGGCGCTGCAGGAGCGGGTTGTCCGGGATCCCGAGGCTGCGGCGACGCTGTCAGCACCATGGACAGATCGCCCCGGGCCTCCCCCCTCGCCCGCTGCCCGCCGACCCGCCCGGCGCCTCCGCCTCGAGCCCCCTCCTACCGCCCCCCGCCCGCCGTGCCCTGCTCCCTGCCCGCCCTTCCCTGCCGGCAGCTCCCCGCCGGCTTTGCGCTTGGCGGTGCAACCGGGGAGGATGCCGTCTGTATTCCCCTCCGTGTGCCCCAGCACCGCTCACGCGCACTGACCAGGAGGGGGACAGAACGAACGCACGAACGAACAAACACGAAAAAAAACAAAATTTCCCCCAAAACAAACTTGCTAGCCCCGGACACGCATAATGCACAGTCCATTTGGCAGCCTAACGCGGTGGCTAGCAGTCGCTGACTGGTGGAGGTGGGGGTCAGAATAGGGGGCACCGTGAAATATGAAGGTAGCAGCTTTGAAAATATGTGTTGCCAGGCACAAATAAAAGGGGAAGGAGAAGTAACACTGGTTACCAAATTATGCCACCAATTCCAGGTTGGCTAGGAAAACTGAATAGAGAGGCAGAGGGGAGGAGACAACGAGCAATATTTCCTTCACATCGCATTTCCTTCGCATCATAATATGCTCTAGTCAATCTGTTAACAATGCACAACAGAAAGCGACATTGCAGTGTCTTTCCAAATTTCCTCTTCTTGAAACACAGCATTTATTTATTACATTGTTTGTCTGTAGCCCCCCTCACTTGACTATCATGACTCATGTTTCACAATTTTAAAGTGAGTTACAGGAAAAGATGAGAAGGAAGTAAAGACTGAAATTTAAACAATTAATGATGCCCTAGACTACGTCTATCAGGATTAGCTTTTAAAACTATCAGAAATGGGCAGATTCTGTTTGTTAAAGGGCTGGGATACAAATGTGAAGGTTAGTTCTAGAAAGTGTCTGCTAGGACTGTGAAACAGAAGATGAATTGATTTTTGGTTTGTTTATACATAACCTTGCAAGCAGAGGTTCTCAAAAACAATAACTAATGTAGACAAAGCCTTTGAAATGGACATTTGATGAGTGATTGTAACATGCACCTCAGAAGAGTGTCCAGAGGTGCCCCTGCCAACAGCAGCTTCAGCTGGCTGCAGAAGGTTTAACAATTTACAGGTCTCCAGCTCAGCCCACCAAAATACAATAAATCAGTCCGATTTTTTTTTTTCTCTCCTAAACTGGTCTTGCACAAAATCCCTCAGTGAATCTGGTGAAATACTGCATTCTGCCCGAGGGGATTCAGACCTAATTATGTGGAACTTCACTAACCCATGGGTGCAAGCAGGGGGGTCTATAGCATTTCCCATGAGCAGAACTGAGAGTGTAAAGGGGATGGATTTGTGCATAAGGGAGTAAAACCATATCTAGGTGTGAGAGAAACCAGGAAAGATAATGTGTGGGAAACCAGAGGAAAAAAAGAAAAAAAAAAAGAAAAAAAAAGTAGAAAAGTGGGAGAATGAGAAAAATAAACAGAGAAATGAAAAAGGAGGAGGAAAGGAGGAACAATAAAATAGGCAACCTAAAAAGCAGAGCATAAACAATCAGTAGGTAGCAAGAGATCCCAAAAATATCATGCATTTGTTTTGCAGCAAAATTCACGGAATTTCCTCGAAATGTCACAGCCACGGAAGGGCAGAATGTGGAGATGTCTTGTGCTTTCCAAAGTGGCTCCACTTCGGTGTACCTCGAAATCCAGTGGTGGTTTCTTCGGGCAGCTGAGGACCAAGAGGCTGGAGCTGAGGTGACAGGCACTCAGGTACTAATCCTCTGCCATAGATTCCTCAAACCACCTGGAGAATGCCACAGAAGGGGGGGAGAGGAAAGAGGGGAAGGAAAGAAAGGGAAAGCAGAGGGAAGGACCAGAGAGAGTTTCTGTAACTCTCCAGGGACTTAGTTTTGACCATGAAATAACAGTGCAGGAAACCTGCAGACAAAAATGTCCACCTCAAGGGATGGTGCCTTTGGTGCCTGTCGCTCCCAGAATGCAGCTAAGGATGCTCACAAAACCATGCAGATTTTTCAAGGTCTAATTTTTTTTATTCTTTTCCCCTCTGTTTCTTTTTTTTTTTTTTTTTTTCCTCTCTTAGATTTTCCCTTTGGAAAGCAGCTGTTCAAAAACTGCTCCTTGTGGGAATTTTTTATTTCCCGAGTGGCAAGACCCTACAGATGCCCTCCAATTTACAGCTCGCACAGTCGAGTTGGCAGCCGTATGTAGCTGCCACAGGAGGGCACACGCTTCGTGGGGGTGGGGAAAGCAGGAGGGAACAAATGCCCCAGAAGAAGCAAAACCCTCAGAATAATACGACTGCGCAATTTCATCCTTCCGTGCGGGACAGGAGGGGCCATGTCCACTTACACTGCCATCTGGGAACTCTCTTCCCCGCCTTCTCTGCCCGCTCCGCACCCGTCTCGGCCTTCAGCTGCCCCGAAAAGACGCCCACGCCAGCCGGGGGGGCGGTTGGGCCGCGGGGCAGCGCCCCTCGGCCACGCATCCCGGCTGTCCCGGCTGCTCCCGCTGTCCCGGGCTGTCCCCGGAGCGGCCCGCAGGTGGCAGGCGCGGCGCGCCGCTCCAAGGGCTCCGCGGCGGCTTTGGGAGAGGGTTTGGGAGCGAGTTTGGTTGGGAGCGGGTTTGGGAGCGGGGCGCGGAGTGGGGCGGGGGCCGGAGACCCACGGCGGCGCTCCTTTCCCTGCAGGTGGAGCTCCTGCCCGAGCGGGACCTGGACAGCGACGGCACGAAGATCAGCGTAAGTGTCGCCGCAGGGCGCGGGCAGCCGGGGGTCCCTTCCCCAGTCAGAGCCCATCCCTCGGAGGGCAGAGTCTGTTCCTGCCCCTCGTCTCCTCCCCAGCCGCACCTCAGGCTGGAGGAGTCTGGCAGTCCGCAGCTCAGCGGTTGGACTCGATGATCTTAGAGGTCTCTTCCAACCTAAATAATTGATTCTGTGATTCTGTGACTTCTTCCTTGCCGGCCCAGGCAAGGTGCCAGTATTTCCCTGCCCCATGCGGCCCCCGACACCCCTGGGCATGGAGGCATTGACCAGCACGGCACAGGCAGCAGACCATTGACAGACTCTGTACTCTGTGAAGCACTGCACTCATCCTTCGTTGTACTTCTTGTTTTCATTTACCTTGGGCAACTGCTGAGCCTGCCTTAGCACTCCAAAGCTGGTTCTAAGGCTTAAATTTGTCTGTGACGCTCGACTTCCCTTTAGCGGGGTGTGCAGCTGCTTAAATGGGTGCTTTCCCAGGGTGATGCCCTCTGGCAGAAAGAAAGCTCAGAAAGACTTTGGTCTCCCTCTTGGGAGTAATTTCCACACTTGGCCTCTGAGACTCTATTTTCAGAAAGTAGGATTCTGACACCAGAGTTACCGATATGCTGTTTTGAGATTAAACCAGAATGTTGTCTCAACAGAATTATGAGCAGCATTGCTCCAGCCCTTGTCCAGGGAAAGGATCTCTTCCTCATCAGACCCACGTCCTGAGACAGGCATAGCCACGGGGCTTTTTCTGACCTCAGAATAGCTCAGACCCTCCTCTCTCAGCATCCCAAGAAATGTGTAGTGGTGGGGTCATGGTGTGGTGCTCACTGCAGTGGAAAGACACAGGTACATAGCAGATACTGCAGCATGAGTATTCTCTATGAGCCCAAAGGGGGTTTCCTTTTCTCCAGAAAAATCCCTTTGGAAGTGCCTTTTATCTGCAGCTCTAAGTACCAGCAAAACTTAAAACCGCAACAAATAGAGGTGAATAATTTCTGTTAAATCTTTGCTGGTTTTGACGCCTACAAATAACTAAACAAATAATTATATCAGGTCAAAGTACAGCAAGGTATAGCTGAAGGGCATTTATAAGTGAGAATTGAGATCCACTATGTTCAAAACAATACTTATTCTAACCATACTTACATTTCCTATGATACTTCTCACCATAAACACTATAAACAATTTGTGTCATGGACCATATCTTCAGTTACATTTGTAGACTATCTTACAAATGAGGTCCACATGTGGTCTTTGGATACTATTCCACTGGACATGGGGCTAGCAGACAATTAATTACTTATCAATACTGGCTCCTTTAAAATCTCTTTAGTAATCCATAAGAACTGAAACACAACATAGGCTTTAAAGCTTGTCTCTTCTCTGAAGTAACAAATTTCTTTCATTATGTATGATAATAATTCATGATGGGGTATTTATAATGTTTCTATAAACTTGCATAAAACATTTATTTTACATTTGTAATAAAAAGAAAGTCAATGTTTCATAGATGTCTAAATCCACTTTTTACAATTTTAGATGTTTTATCCTTTTTTTCTGAGGATATACTCAGTCTCCATTAGTATTGCTGTAAATTATCATCATGAAGAGAAGAAAAAACTTTTAAGTGCATTTAGTAAATCTTTAAAGAAATGCTAAAATATACTGAATGTTTGCTGAAATACACCTCTTTATCAGTTTTAAATGATAATCAAGGACAAACTGAAAAGATGCATACGTGCTGCCAGCAACAATTTCTAAATTTCAAATGCAAAAGCCAAAACCAGGTCTGTGTTTCACCAGTGCTATGCAACACTGTTAACTTTGTGGCTACTGTATGGAAGCAAATGAAGGCAAAATATGATCTACACATCCTCTTTTCATTCGTATGAAACTTCTTTAATCCTTTTGCTGAACATGAACTGTTTAGTAGACACATATTATTATTGAATATGGTTTAAATAACTATCCAGCACTTTCTGTGTAATTAATATCACATACATTATGCTCGTAAGTGTGCAATCCATACTTTCAACTCAGTTTGCCAAGTATAAATAAGAGCTGGGTACAACTCAACAGGCTATAAAGTCCATCCAGCACCTTAAAGCAATAACATATTCACAAGTATTGCTCTTCAATTTATCAAGCAGGCAGAATAGGTGCTTTGCCAATGCTGGTGACTATATTATGCCAAGCTATCAGAAACAATGTGTTCTACAGTCACCAACAGCATGTGCCTAGCTTCAATCTAACTGTTCTCTGCTTTTGTGAACTACTATGTATTCATCATCCTGATGTTTCCTTATTGCTTGTTATTGATATGACACAAACCAACCTTTACATACATGTTTATGTAACAGTGAAAGTAAATCAGGTTCAGAAGTTCTTCAAAGCTGAAGTTTTAGATCCCACTGAATATGTTTTAGCTGGCTTCTGGTGAGGAAACAGAAATGAATTCAGATAGAGATTAAGAGAATATTAATGAAATATAAATTCTCTGAAGTGATGAATATACAGAAAGGAAGCTGTGTTAACTTTTCCCAATGCATCTTAATACCGATCACATATTTCTGAAAGTATAATTTACTCATGTGTTTTAATTACCTGAAACAAAGATATGTTATGTTGCCTTCAAATGTTAAAACCAGTTAAAAATAAGAGGAGTCTTTTTTTAGCTGACAACTCTTAAATCAATCTTGAATATGTACTGATATATAACTTCTAATAAGAATGTACTTATATAAACAAGACAAAAGGGACTACCTGACACAAGGTGTCTTGTTATCATTAACAGACAAAAAATATCAAGGCTTTGCATACACATTAAGGAGACAAACTGAATGCCAAATATACAATTTCAATGTAGGGAAGAGTACAAATTAATCTAATAAATAGTTATTAACATAGTTTAAATCTTGTCAAACATCTCCAGCAAAATTGTTAATGCAATAGTTCAAAAACTGAATTATTCAGTTAAGCCAACTAACTGGAAAGGTTTAACCAATGAAGTGCACAGATACCAGGTTTACATAAGAAAGCTCATTAAGAATGTTCATGATTTTAAGCAATTGATTGAAATGAGCATGGTAGTTTGGGTTGTTTGTCTGAGGTTAGTTATATTTCAGAGCAAACCATCTAAGCAGATTTGGAAAGAAAACATGAGGCGTCATCACAGACACAATCAGCCATACTCATCCTTGATGTAACGTCCCTGCAGAAAGCACAATCACACCATTGATTAATTTGGCACTATGTCAGTAGAGTCAGTAGAGTTTGCAGAGAATGAAAAATTCCTAACAACATATTTGTTTCTTTGTTTTCTTTTCCTGGCAAATTTGCAGACAGTGAAAGTACAAGGGAATGACATCTCCCACAAGCTGCAGATTTCAAAAGTGAGGAAAAAGGATGAAGGCTTGTATGAGTGCAGGGTGACCGATGCCAACTATGGAGACCTTCAGGAATACAAGGCCCAGGCATTTCTCAAAGTCAATGCTAACAGCCACTCTCGGCGAATGCAAGCCTTTGAGGCATCCCCGATGTGGTTGCAAGACATGAAACCTCGTAAAAACATCTCAGCAGCTGTCCCAAGTAGCATCCATAATTCTGCCAATCAGCGTGTGCGTGCCACCTCCAGCCCCGAAGCAGCAGCCAAAATCCCCAAACAAAGTCCACAATCAGGTATGGTAAAGCATTTTGAGCTTTCATTTGATTGCTTACCGGCATGCAAAAGGAGGCTAAATCAACAAGGTAACCAGGAAATTGTGACTAGGAAGAATGTGGTGCTCAGTTATTCCTCCTTCTTTCTGGTTCTATTCTTCTCGATATATCCTTACTTCCTAAAATCTGAAGAATGAATTTCTGAGCAGAAGAAGCAAAAAACCTTAAACTTCTGTATGTAAATTTTTTATCCACTGGTTTTATCCACCTAGGGCTAACTCTCAAATCAAAGCTTAGCTTTCTCTGTAATATGTGTGGAGAGAGAGGGCTGTGTCACTGAATGACTCATTTCATTTTAAGATGGCTGTGCCTGATAAATTAAATAAAACACTCATCCGGATGTGTTTCTTCCTAAGTTATTTTGCACTAGTCACCTAATTTTTATATCTCCAACATTTGGTGAAATTAATTTACTTTTAGTATCAATCCTATTTTCATAAGAAACTTGACTTCTAAATCTAAGCAAACCTTAGATATACCAAATAGTTCCTCTGTTGTGTAGGATTTAGAAAGACCATGGGTTTGTCAGAAAATGTGTTTTTGTCTTCTGCAAGTGCTTGACCATTGGCTTTGAATCAAGGTTTAAAATGGTAATGCCACCATTGTCTGTCATGTAGAAATTAATATACTACACATTTTGTTTGGGGGATTTTGTTCAGCACTGTATAAAGAACCCAGAATCAATACCAGTCTCCATTCTCTACACTGATACAGTAAAATTCACAGTTATGCAAAGTTTGTGAAATATACAGGAGGTGCAGCACTATGTGATGGCAATAGAGAGTTGGACAGGATAAAAAATTGAGACATTGAAAATTATCAGATATTGTTTGGAAAACAAACTGTGTAAGTTGAAGGGTTTGTGGGTTACTTCTATTTACACTGAGGGCCCAATTTAAGTAAGGAAACCACAAGCTACCTTAAAATATATAATGGAAAATAACCTAATTAGCTCTGATACATCATTTTTCTGCTAGTGTGTTGTTAAATCAAGAACTGTGAATGTAATAAATTTCATAGCACATCTCCTGTGAAATTACTTTCATCTTACAGGCATACTATTAAAAAAAACTTTGTTATAAGGAAAATATGTTTCATTACAAATTGGAACAATACGATTATTCATATGAAAATTCTTATATTCTTATTGCTCCTAGAAAAGCTGCTGTATGTACTACCACTATTTTATCTCTGTATACATTTTTTAAACTTGTTTAAAAGTTACATTCAGTTCTCCTTCCCTGAAATTGAGCCACTTTCATTTTTTAACTCTTCCAAAAAATGGCTTAGCTGTTAAAAGAAAACAAATATTTCAGTTTATATTATACCATCAATCTACCATTGCTTTGCTTTCAAACAAATGTATATACTGCTTATTTTCCATTGGACTCATACATTTCAAAGCAGCAGACTTTTCCGTAAGCTGAAAACTCTGGTTTCTATTCAGTTCTATGTGAAATTAATTAAAAGAATTGGAGGTTTATGAAATACATAACAACAAACTACACTGAATTGCAGCCAAAGCGTGCAAAGAAATAGCTAATCCACTAAATCATTTTGGATATATAATTGAATCTGTAGTGTTGTTTATGCCTGTAGTCCAAGCAATATCTTGACTTATTACTGGACATTGGCAATTTGAGAGCTAGTAGATTATTACATGGAAAGGTCCCTGTAAAAAGAAAAAAACAGTATAGAAAATTAATCTCTTTTTTTTTTTACTTGAAAAAGATTACTTCAGATCAAGTGCAGACAATCACAATCATAAATAATTTTAAAATTAAACCACTAAAAATATAATTTATGTTATAAATTAATTTTTTAATTAAAAAGCACAGGCAAACTACATCAGAGGTGTAGCTTATCTACTGAAGAAACAGAGTGTACCAAAAATCACTATTAGGCTTAATTTCAATTAATTAGTTGCTTGCTACACTAATTGTTGGTGATATTTTTGATGAATATCAGTTTAACTCATGAGAACCAAGAATTACTTTCTTACACTTGGGAAAATCTTGGCCTCACTTTTCCAGCTATGGTGAGATTTGGATTTTCACTCCATTTTACAGTCATTCTACACTAACAGAAATACCCGTGGGAACACAAGGCAGTGAGGGGGTTTAGCTCTATGTAATTTTGAAGAGCAACTTCAACTGAGGAAAGGGAGATATCTGTTGTGAGACCTCAAAAAAGCAAAAAGGAGTTGTTATAGACAGTAATAGTCTTCTTTTTATGATGCAGAATCAACACAGTCTCCTTACTTAATCAAATGAGAAACTCTTCCCTTCATCATTGTACGAACTATACATATGCATGCACAAGACTGCTGTGTGATTACGTTATATGTAAGCAATGTATCCATCCAGCCTAGAACACACAAATATGTTTGAATACAAACATATCATTAGTTACTACATGTTTTGAAAGACATACAGGTTGATTATGATGTGTTTGTTAATGTTGAGTAATACTGCTTGAAGGAAGAAGTTTTAGTAACCATAGGCAATTGTATCAAATATTCTCCAGTATTAGGGAGATAGTGCATAGTTATTGGCAAGCAAGAGATTTTACTGCCGTGCTCACAGATTATTGTAAAATACATTTACAGCAATGGGAAACATGACACCGAAATTATTGGCAATTCTGTATTCAGCCATTTCTGAAGAGCTCAGCTACTGATATATGAAAAATTGACTCTGATTATATTAATATTTTGTCCCCAAAATTTTTTTTTGAAAGGTAGATAGCACTCTACTTGACTTATTCTATTCTGAAGCACACTGCAGAATTTCATTTATTTCTTAACAATGGATATTTTAATATGCAGCTCTAGAAAAGCAGTTTACAGTCACCACCATTTTAAAACATCAGCATTTCCCAACTGAATAGATCCTTCTGCTATTCTTCTTTATTCAGTAAGAATGTCTGTGATAACTGTGAGGGAGCTAAATAGCCAGGGCTGACAAATTAAAGTGGCATGAGGTCCATTCAGTATTTTGCACTGCTCTGAAAAACACTATGCCAGTCCAAGACCTAAAATGAATTCATGTGAAAGGTAACTAAATAATCTCCAGGCTGCATCAAATGTCACTGTTTCATGGATACAAATCCAGACAAACTTTGCTGCCTGCATTCAAGTGACTCAAAATTTAAGGCAGCAAAAAGGGCTGAAGAATTTTTGTGCTGGGAATGTGTATATCCCCCCAGACTCTTCCTGTTCTGCCAATGCTCTGTTAAAGCACTCAAAGCCATTAGTTGCTTTCCAGACTCAAGAAGATCAGTCTCAGAGAACTCAAAAAGGAACAGCTACAAATGAAGAAGTGACCATAAAGTTCATTTTCTAACTGCTTACATACAGACTCTGCACCTTTCTAGCAACTTTTTTTTATTTCATGAAGTAACAAATTCAACTATTAACCTAACTATATGCCAAAACTTCCTGTGATGATAGCAGAGTTGAAGTGATTGACTTGAAAAGGAAATCAAAGGAGAAGGTGATCCTTACCTAAGACAGAATAGTCTGGGTTCTTGGCATCATAAATCACACTGAGAAGCTGATCATCAGGCACAAATGCAAAAGAAGAGGATTAAAACATATTTCATCTGTCTGTTGATACTCATATACCAATGACATGCCTTTCTGTCTCCATTTTTATCTACAGAATCTAGGAATATTTTATTATGAATCCATTTTAAGCAAAAAATTTATGTCCAATTTGGAATCTTCTGGGATATAAACCAACTTCTGTGTTGTTTTTGTTTTTTGGTTTTTGGGGTTTTTTTCAGTTTATGTTCCATCTCCTCTTAAAGCAAAAGAACAAAATATCTTCTCTAGCTTCCGCCAAGGTGACAGCCAACATTACAGTTTTCCTCACTAGGAGAGTCTTCGGCTTTCACAGTTACTCTTTTAGAAACTGTGAGTATCCATAAGGTTGGGAGGTACCAACCATTACTGCAGTTGTGGCATAGCAGAAAGCCAAGTCTGTTTTCTTAAGACTTGTTTAAAGTAAAAGCCAAGTGACAGTTCTGTTGTTATTCAGCTGTTCTCAGAAATTCTTGCAAGAAGACGAGGCAATGACTGTCCCATTTTAAACCTGTATACGCTGCAACCTTTTCTTCTACTTGAGATTTATGCTTTGATTCCCTCTTCCTGAAAAGAAGCTGCTCCACCTTTTTCAGGTTCTCTGAAATAATGGAATAAATTCAAACCATATTAATTAATGTAGCTGTAATAACTAGTTAGCTGTTGACCTTGGAACTGTAAGTATCTTTTGAGAAGTGCTAATCTTCTCCAAATAACTTAGTTGGCAATGCAAGGTCTTTATAGCAGCTAACCTCTTTTTTTTTTTTAGGCCAGGTCTTCCAATACAGAATGAACTCACTAATGCCTTATGTTTCTTTCAAAAAACCTACATCTTATTTTCTTATATTTGCATACTTACTGGTCAAATAAGATGCATACAAATACTTAAACTTACGTTCCTTGTGCTTAGTTCATCTAAACCCAGTAATAAACAAACTCTTCTCAGTTTATCTGCAGTTCTAACTCCTGTCACAAGCAAAATGGTATTTACTTTTTGTAACCATTCCTCATTGCCAATGCCAATTTCTATTCCTCTTATACAGGTTCTGGATTTAAGGAAAGAAATCACTCACCAACCAATATGTGTTCATTTTTCTTGTTCTACAAGTTTGAACAGTTGTTCAATCCCACATACCCATACCAGACTGAGTACTTGGGTATACTTAGTTATATACATATCCTCTCTGAAATCTGAGATATTATTTTCAACCTTAGTTATGCCCATACTTAAGTAATAATAATAAATCACAATAGAAAATAGGTCTTTGAGATTTCTTGAGATAACAACAGAATTTGTCAGTAAATATATGACAGCTCCACTGTAACTTGTATTTCTGTAAAAGTGATGGTGTTTGGATGCTGCACCAATGATGCCAATCAATAAACAGCGAGAACAGACACAGAGGAAACTAAATGTACAAAATCTAAGAAACTAATTTTGTCCTTTCTCCATCTACAATGTAACTTATATATGCACATGTATACTGAGATCTTTCCTATTCTTTTAGTAACCTGTGTGTTTCACTGTCCGTCATTGCTACATATGCACTTCATCATATCTCTTCCTTCTTTCTGCTAAGTAAAAATGAACCTTTCAGACTAACCTCACCTTTAGAACAAAATTCATATACAAAGATCTGATAGGAAACCCCCACAGGAGTTCTCTAAGTAGCAGAATCACTGTAATTCTGCTCTACATGCCTGATATAACTTTATTTGGTAAATAACCACTAGAAAGATTGCCCACACATCCAGTAAACAAAGAGAAGAAAATAAAGAAAGATGAGAGAAAATGGGGGAGGGGGAGAAGTTGTGTATGATTTGTTTGTCAGTTCACTCAAATTGCTTTTCATTGCTTCACAATCAGACAGCTTGCACTGGGTCATCAGAGACTGCAGCATATGTGACAGGGCCTGCTCTTGAATTAACTGATGGGATTTCCTTGCTTCAGAACACAACCCATTTCTTACTTGGCAGATATACAGCAAAGCAGATGAGAAACAGGAAGTTTCCCATCTATGGCGCCCTACTTCATTATGAAAATCCTTTGCACCACAGAAAATGAAAATGAATGGGTGCAATTGTCTGCTGACTGGAAGGGATACAACTCTGCTGAAGTTTAAAAGACATCATCCATCTACAATAGCAAAAAATTTGGCTCAGTGAAGATGAATTCTCTTCTACTCATAGAGTCAGTTACAAGAAAAATCTAAGCTTTGCCCAGCATGTGCCACCTGAGGATGTTTAGTACAATGAAGGTTTTTGGGAACACAATGAAGGGAAGGAGAACATTTGAAAACTGTTGTTTTCATCTCATTCAGATTCAGGGGGAGAGGTCATTCTTGGTGGTGGGTTTTGTTGCTTCAGGGTTTTTTTTGTGTTTTTTTCTTCAGCTTTGATTAACCTTTTTCTAGTGCTTCTTTTTGCAACCTCAGGTCAGACTAGATAGAAAGTTCAACACTTTTAATATATTCTGGAATGGAGAGAGTTTACATTTGATTAATTTAAAAGCTGCAAAGATACTCCAGACATATTCCTGTCTTTACAGCTACAATAATAATCAATTAATCCTTCGCAAAGCTGGATGGCATTTGAAGAGCAACTTATAATGTTTCTGTCAGCCTTGAGAAGACTCTGCTTCAAACTCTCCATTTTACCCTATCATAAGGAAGTTGCAATCATAGCATTTGTCAGAGCAGCTTGCTATTCTGTCTGTCTGTGGGTCAGATCCACCTCACTGAAGTTTGTTTCCCCATCTACTGTCAAATGCTACCGTCTTGGAACAAAGCTGCTGTAAGTTAGATGCAGAGACACATCTGCAGTGCTTCAAACATTCAATCTCTGTGTTCATCAATCAACAGAAATACAAAGAGCAAATCTGAATGCTACTTCTGCTATCAGTCTGGTTTCTGCTGCCATTATTATCTCAGCTGTTGTTGTTGCCTGTGACACTGACTGAGGATTTTGGCCATCAAATCACAGACCTGAGGCTATAAGGATTATAAAAGTGACTTCTACAGGACTACAGAAGATGGTCTATAAATCTCCAGTTCATTCTGTGCAACTGGGAAAAAAAGAAAGAGTTCAGAAGTCAAGATTTTTTGTCAAGGAGTAATAACAAATCAAACATGAAGGCAAGAACTAGCAGTAGGTGTCATAGAGAGCCATACATTCAGATGGTGCTAAGAACTTTACTAGAATAATACTGTTAGATAATATGACTACATAGGATTGTGCCTGTTTGAAATACTGCCAGAATAATAGATCAATTACTTATTTTGAACTCAATTTGCACATACAATACCGACTAATCAGGGACCATCTTTTACCTGAAGAGACTTTGAATATAGATGAATAATGTTATGATTGATCCCATGTCTCAGAATTGCAATGAGAGAGGTTGAAAAAATCTGAAATAAAAGCAGAAAAATTCAATAATCTAGAATGTGAATAAGACAGAATTAATAAAGTATTTGGCACAAATACTTAAGCTTTATTCTCACAGTACACCATTTTCAAAGTGGTGTACCGTGGTAGTAGGCACGATATCCTTTTTTTTTTTTAAATTTTACTTGTAACACAACAGTATCAAGGGTGAAGGCTCTGGATTTGTGAATGCTGATTTAGCTCTTACAGTTTCAAGTGTTGCCACCCAAAGTATTTGTCTTGCTCTAATCAGAAGTTATTGCCCCAAATCTGGATGGCAGGAGGAAATAGATGTCATCTCCTCAGCTTTCACAGTTCACAGTGTCAAGCCTCTGTATTGTCATAAATGCATAATTTATAAGCCTCTATGACAGCTGATAAACTAAAACACAAAGCTGTTAAACTGAGATAAATGAAGAGGCAGCATGGAGTTTGTTTGTATCACTCCTACTATTGGGGGTTTAATTTCCGTGAGAGGGGGAGTCAGAGAGATGAAGGCACTGTCATCCTAAACTGCTCCAGTTAAACCCATTAAGAGCTTGTGAGTCACAGCTCTTAGACAGAGGTACCTTTTGTTACTCAGAGCCATTGTTCTAATCTCTATAACAACTGCATTATCCACCAGGCAAACAAAGGATCAAAGGAATGGTCCCTACCTCAAAATACTTACCATCTAGGATTCAGACAGAAGAAACCAGACTCATCCAGTGGGAGTTTAGCTGAGTTCCATGAAAATAGCTCTTATATAAATGATATAAATAGAAAGAGATTGGGTTGATTGTATGTAAAATATGAGCCTAAGTGTCAGGTGTGAAAAATGAGAAAAGGGATTGAATATCACATGTTGAAATATTTACAAAAAATTAAAATTTTCCTTCCATCTGTGTTATAATAACCCTCTTTATTTTTTTTGTGACAGTGTTGTTGAAGTTGATAGAGTAATATTAAGTATCACACACTTAAATTTTCTTTCCAATAGATGTAAGAATTAACAGAGTGCAAAAAACAAAGGAGCAAAAAGACAAGTCCAATTTTAGTTTTCTTCAAATGAAACTCTTGTTTTTATTGTATCTTTCAGAAATGGCTCCATTAACAGTTTAATTACTAAGTGGCATATATCAAATATACACACACATATATATACATCACTAAAATGATGAGCAATTTGTGTTAGAGTCATATTTAGTTACAACAACAGAACCCAGTTGCTAAAAGAGTCAATTCAATAGTTTTTGTTAACAGCCTAAATTCGACCTTCATTCAGGTAGGGCATAACTACATGCAAGTATAGGATGAAGATGGGTTACCATCGGACAGTCAGAAAAAATTGCATTTCATACAGATGAATACAAATGCACCAGTTTTTATTTTTTCTGTCACACATTAAAAAAATTCTAAGACATTTTTTGTCCATGGTTTTCAGGGATAGGATGAGAGAGAAAGGTGCCCTGTGCTGATAAGAGCAGTCAAAAACCATGCTGCCAGGTCTGAAACAATACCAATCATCCAATTTGGGGCTTGCATTTGCTTGAGCTTGCATCCCTCCCCCTCGGCTTTGAACTGGTTGCAATGGGCACTGCATACTGCACTGTTTTTCAGTTTTGTTTAAATAGCTAACTGGTATTTCACAAACTGTTTGCAAACACCTCTTTTAGCAACCTTTCCCCAAAAAAATATTCTCTCACTGAAACAGATGAAGTCAATGGATTACTTATACACATGGAGAGATTTGAAAACTTTGCAAGCTAAAAACACCAACTAAAGGAAGGAAACAAAATTAGAATATGTGCTGCAAATGGCTGATGCTTGGACATTTCTGACTGTGAGCCCCAGGTAGGCAGAATCTTATTGTCCTAAGAAAGTCAGGCAGGAAAGTTTGAGTATCAGGGTTAAAAAACTTCCATAATATAGTAAATATATAATGATGAAAGTACTCATAGTTTTACATACACTGAACAGTTCAGAGACATTAAGAGCTCACTGTATCTTTGACTGATCATGTTAAATTTAAAGAAGTTGAGCACATGCACAAAAATGTTTCTAGCTGCTAGAAGGAAATACAGACTTCTGAAGCTGAAAGCTGTTTCCCTTAGCTTCAAAAATCATTGACTTTGACACACCTTACCCCACAAATCATCTGCACAGACAATTCATCAACAATTCATTTCACCAAATAGGAGTCTAACTACTTGCTATGTTACTACTCTAAATTAGTTTAGGAGAATAACATATGAAAATGCTAAGGAAATTAAATTGTCAGAAGATGAATTTCAGTGGGACAGTCTGCCCAGATACCTAGACACACTTTCAGACCAAAACATACTAAAAAAGTTTCTAAACAAGCATAAGCATTTGAACAAAACTTAGGATAACTACTACAAAAATGAATGACACTCATGAAGCCAATACAACTGTATCAGGATTTCCTAGTCATATTTATATGTAAAGTATTATTTAGTAATGAACTACTTATGAACAGAATTTAAACAAAGGTATATATGAAAACAGAAGGAAGTGCACTGATGAGAATGGAAGTTGTGCATTACAGGACAAATGACATAAGAGAGACCAAAAATTACACCAAAAATGGATTAAGTCACATACAATATCCAGCTCATCCTTCTGAAAAACTGTGTTCAAACTCAACAGTTATTTTTGGCTGTTTTTATCGGAACACTATGAAAATCTGTACATGTTGATGAAATTCCCATTTGAATTATATGTTTAGGGATCTCACTCCTCACTCCTGTCTGTTCAACGTGAAAGGATGACAGGGTTGAATAATTTTGATGATCTCATTTTCATCTTTGAGAATGACATTATAGATCTTTTTATCTTATTCATAGTGCATGATTGCCTAATTAGTAAGTCTGGTTCTGCTCAAGAGGTAAAGAATGCGATACAAACAGGAATATTTTTTTAAAGAATTAATAAGAGAAAGATAACTCTCAGATATGTTTCAATAGAAAGATAAGAATGATGAGATTTAGTTGTTTCTGTGGGTAGGAGTTAATGTAGGGACTGATGTAGAAAGCAGTTTGAATGTAAAATCCCATATTTATTCACACCAGTATACACATAATTCTACTCCTGTCCATCTTGGCATTGTAAAATTGCAGAAATCATTCAAAGTCCCATTCTTCTTTCTTTTTCTCTCCTTTCATACTGCTGTCTGTTGTCTTTTTATGGATTTACTTTGCCTTGTCCTGAACCACTGCCTAAAGCCAAGTATCATTTTCCTACATGCTCCCTATATTTGAAGACCCCTCAGGTTTTTTCTTCTCCCAAGTATTGCCATCTCAAGTTTGCATTAGAATGTGACTTTAGGTGTAGCCGGCAGGAATTTAAAGGTTGTGGCCTGCCTTAGCCCAGAAAGAGCTTCACGATTTATTGGGGCTCAAGTTTCTTTCAGAATTCTCCCCTCTATTTGGGGTTGGAAAGTTGCCTCTTTTTTTGCTCCATGACAAGATTGAACACATCTGTTCACCTGGGCATCTTACCTAGTGAAAGCTAAGGATTAATCATTCATCCAGAATCCCATCCCTCTTCTTTATCTGCTCTTCTGGGTGTCACCGACAGATAAGGAACAGACATCAGATGAACAGCACTACACTCTGAATACAAGTCTAAGTAGACTTCAGGGAAATTCAAGACATAACCTATTCTAAACTTCAATCAATTTGGAAGCAGCTTTCTTCCAAAATGCAAAAAAAGCCACAAAAACCCCCCACATAAGAATGAAACAAAAATCAAACCAACCAACCAACCAAAATAAACAAACAAAAAAAAAAACCAAACAGAAATTCAGAACTTTTTCCTCTGGTGTGTAAGACAAATTCATTTGCTCAAAACAGCAATCCCCACTAGTTTAACCTGATTACTTTACAGCAAATGGTTAAAGATGGAGGGAAATCCTAAGCAAAAGGATCTGCATTGAATATGATACTTACCGCTCATCTTCTGTCATTCAGTTCCTCAAAATCAAACGCAGATGATTGAGCCTTAAAACATGCATGAGAAGTCACTCCTTTGAAGAGGAAGAGGGGTATATATATCTTAGCAGTACAAGAGAGATATATACAACCATGATTTATGAAATTCAGAGGAACAAGAATGATAGCAATCAATAGGCCAGAGAGAAAAAAATCTATTTATTAAAAACTTGTGTGAGACATATTCAAATAAAACTTCAAATAAAATCAAGCATACTTGGTTTTATTTATCTTTATGTATATAATACTGCAAATGTCCTCCAAGAAATCTTACAGTTCATTTATGTCGCCAGTAAAATTAAGGTATCTCATGAACTTTTACTTACTTCGCATGGATATAACGCAAAATTATGATTTCATGTATTTTCAGCTGGGGCTGAGAAGAAGATTATTTAAAATTCAACACTATAAAGCAAAAGTAATTGTTGTAAAACAGCAGACCAGGCACTTGAAGATGGAGAACATCAGTAAAAATTCCTGAAAAATGAAACTTTCAAGGTTTCAACACCTCTGTGATTTCATAAATCAGTAAAACAGGAAAATTAACTCATATTCAGCACAACCCCGTATATACGTTGGGATATTTTGATATAATGTAATACACACTGAGAATCCAGGATGGACTTTTATGTGGCTGACTGTATTCCTCCTGTACTGGTCAGCACAAAACCAGGACACTGCTCAAGCATTGATCAGTGGGTTACTACTAAAGGAAACTCAAGGATACCCTAACTAAACTGATATGTTTAATATAATAGTAAAGAAGTGCTGTTGAGTTTGCACATTCCGCCTGTTATTTACATAAAAATACACTATTCCTTGTATGCACAACTGTAAGAAGACAATTTTCAGAGGTTCTGACAGGTGTTGAGGCTCAGATGCTTATTACATCCCAAATCTTAGAGAACCAGGGTGGTTAACTGTGCAAGGTACTCCTACAAATAGAGATGCTAAAATTGTAGTGCCTGAGGCAGCTGCTTAGTTTACAATTCAGTGTTTCATCCAGTTGTGAGAAAATAAACGGGCAAAACTATTTAACTAGTATTTGCTTTTCTCTTCTTGTCTCCTAAAATCCCATGTATCTTTACACAAATTTTGTCTGATCAATATCTTAGTGAAAGCCAGGGACTGTAGTCATTCAGGCATGGAATGAGTAACTACTTTTTTGATCAGTTAGGATTCGCTAGAATTTATAACTTCTGATGGCTTTATTTTATCCTTAGATGCTCTAAAATCAATTTCATTAACAGAACAAAATTGATGTTTACTTGTGTGGTCCATACACTATGAGCCATGAAGTATGGTTCGGCATTTCTGACAGAGATGTGTTTATTATTTTAAACATTAAGGTCACAACTATTTATCACAATTTTTTTCCCTCTGTATTCCTAACATTTAAGAAAACCATGAATTTGAATAAAATGCATTTTCAAACACCTTAATGGCATGAACTACTCTTTCATGCTGTTGCACAAAAACTTATCTCATAATCACATGCCTTTGGCAGTATGGCATTTGTTTACAGGAGAAAGCTAAGTACGTCATACACATTTGCTCTTTTGGATGGGTGCTAGTAGCAGGAAATAAAAGACAAATAATAGGCATTTACATTTCACAGGAAGAATTTAACCAGATCCCAGTGGCTAATATGTGAAACTCTGAGAATGGCGGACACATCAAGTAGAGTTTAATTAATAATGTAGAAATAAAATGCGCATACATTATACTACACTGCTTCTTCTGAGTTACTGTTTTTGAGGGTTACAGAATGGCAGTCCAGTTTTACCCAGTGTCTCTGACCTGCAATAAAATTTCTTTTAGCTGTCCTTATGTTATTAGAAAATAGTGCTTGAAATGGAGAGGCAAGGAGTAATCAATTTATCAAATCCACAGCCAGATAGACAGGTTTTAACTTATATTACTACTCTTACAGTTCTGGTGATTGAAGTCTTTGTCAGAACAGTACACTTAAACCGCATCTGCATGAAAAGTCTTAATCTGGATACTCTGAATTTTGAAGACATTTGAATTTTCAAGATATTTTAATTTGGATTTTGACGTGCACCTTACCTCTGACATGTTTAAAATGGTGGAACTGAATCTCTGATTTAAGTGCCCTATGACTTTCAGATTTGAAGTCAAAATGGAAATTTCTGAATATTTTTATTCACTTATTTTTTTTGAAGAGGAAAAATAAAATAATAAAATATGAGCAAATATGACAGAACAGAAAAAGAAAAAAAACTCTAAAAAAGCTGCTTTCACTTCCACTATGTCCTTGTTCTTCATTGGCAGCTTTCACTCTTCCAAAAGCTGAAGAAACACTTGGGTTCATGAAAAAAACAAATACAATTCTTTTTCACATCTCTGGAAAAAAAAAAAAAGAAACCTCAGTATACTTAAACTTTAATTTAATTTTATAAAGCATCACTGAAAAGGTGAGATCACACCTAATAGCTGTATATGCCACTGTATGTAGCAATTTTATTTGGGCTGATATATTACTGAAAATTTGTCCATTTGGGTTAGACAGTATCTGGGAAATTATTCAGCCAGATTATGATATACTAACTGGTTCCCAAAACCTTGCAGAGGACACTGTCTATGACAGTTTTCCCAACAAACTTAATAGCCTCTTTCTTCACATTGAAGCTGAAATTGTTTTAGTTGTATTTTCCCTAAATTTTTCTCATGTGCTCAGAATTGCTTTAGCTTGCATTCACTGCATGTACTCTAACTTAAATCCCCTGCAAGATAAAGAAAAACAGACTTGATATTTAGAGAAGAACATGCATGTAGAACAACTCGAGGGAGGTCATGATTTATGCAGAAACCGAACATTATAAATTAAAAGGTTATCATGGGTTTGTATTATATATTACCCTTTAATTTGGGGATCTACAGATTGTCATATTAAAAAGAGAAAAATAACAAACAAACAAACAACAAAAAAAAAAACCACAAAATCAAAGAGCCTTTTTCCTGCAAATATTTCCCACTGTGAAATATTTTAAGTCAAACTTATTTTATATCATACTGTTTCTCCTCCACACATTACAGCTTTCAAATTTTCAAATTGCAACACCATTAATTGTTAAAAAAACTCTTTTAAAAAATATCTGTGAGACTCTTCTGAGTTGCACTATACGTATTTTGTGCAAAGGAAATGTATCTCCAAAGACGTCTTTAGAGTGGTCTTGAGCCATGTATTTCCCTGGAATTTCAATGGAATAAAACAAGTGAAATTTGAATACATTAAGAAATGATCTAACTAAGTTCTGATAACCTCACTAGGGAAAGAAAAGCCTTTATAAACATCTGTCAAATTACAAATTTTACACATTATATAAAAGAACAAATCCATGCTGCAATAAAACCAAAATTGACCTCAACCCTGGAGTTCAAGTTTGTAAATACTACCTGTGTGAGAACAACCACCAGAAAGAAGTACCTCCAATTTTTTTATGTGTTTGCTTGTTCCTAATACAGAGCAAGTGTTCTGAGAAGCCCAGAAAAGTACTGCAGTGTACTTGAATGTTGCTCAAGTAACAATGCAGGTAGCATTATCAGATGGGCAAGAGAAAAGTAGGCTTCCCACTCCTGTCTTCTTTCAGTAGGAACTAAGTTCAGAGTTCCCTTGGACTTCTTTGAAAAGTCTCAGTAATGTCCTTGAGACATATTTCCATTCAAAAGTTAATATTCATTTACAGATTCAGATCACACACAGTTAATTGAAATATCACTGTTACTTAGAAGGTTTTGTGTAGAGGTTTTTGTAGAGGACTAAGAGTGTTTTATGGCAACCACTACGTATACAAAATCTCACACCATGTATTTACTGAAGTAACTAGTGTTCATCTAAAATCTGGAATTTCGTTTAATCCCCATTTTTGAAACGGAAAAGTTTACTAAAGATAAGAACAGGAATACTTCTTGCTACACTTATAACCAAAGTTAGCAGATACAAAGAAACTGTGTTACTGATAAAAATTTGCAAACTAAAAAATGAACACTTTCCTGAGTCCTTTTGGCTTTTATTGTGTATATTCCTGATGAGGAGACAAATGTGCTTTTTGGGGCTGCAATGAAATCCATCATACTGTTTAATAACAAATTCTTTACAAAAATAGCTTATACATGATCAATGGATTTTTTAAAAAATAACTATTTATTACAAGTCCGTAATTATCATGGACTGCTTATAGCACCATTATTACTTTGTTGTAGAACTGATGCCTGTAACTATCAATACCATTAATACTTTTCAAATATACAGCACAGATATAAAATCTATTGATCATGCATTAACCTGTTATAATTGGAACTTCAATTTATAGCACAACCAAATTAAATTTATAGTTTTCACCTCAAGTAATATCTTTCAAATTTGGAATGTGATTCTATATGATATAGGGAGTTATCAAGCACTGAGATTTGGTACATGAGACATCTAAATACTTATATTCTTGGTGTGTGAACATTTCAGTTTAATCAGTCTAGCCCTAAATGTTTTTTTCCTGCTAGCATGCTTAAATATAAAGTTGTGTGTTTAGAAATGATGATATGTACCATTGTTTTAATAGCTTTATCAAAAACAAACAAACAAACAAACAAAAAAAACCAAAAAAACCCTCCAACTCTGGGAAAATATAGTTTCTCAAAAATAAATAACCCCAACATTTTGGCTATCTGTTTCCCCCTTGTAAACAGCACAGACATTTGCTGGTGTCTCCTCCAGTTTACAAGAAAACAGTCTTTAACCACTAGATGATTTTGTTGTTAGCAGGCAATGATGTGATGCTGGAAATGTTTCTGTAAAGAATGCTCTGAGATGGAAAGTGTTTGGGTTTGTTCCTCTTAGTATATGGTTTCACTGGGTAACATTGTTTAATAAGACAGATGAGAAAAAAAAAGCAAAGCAAAACAAAAAACCCTCCCTGGGACTGAAATACTTTGTATGTGTTGTTATTTGCAGTGCATGCCAAGACATTCATGGGCACCAGAGCCAACCTGGCGAGCTAATTAAATATATAAATGTATATGTTTAAAACAGCCTTATAAGGAGCATTGGAAATCTGCAAGATGAGCGAATATCTTATAACTTCTTCCGCAGGTGCGAGGATAGCTACAAGCCATGGACTTTCTGTCCTGCTTCTTGTTTGTGGCTTTGTGAAGGGTGCTTTGCTTTAATCTAAAAGTGCTGACTTTTTCCAATATCACTTTCTCTTCTTAAAGCAAAGAGCAAATCGCCTGTAAAATCCACGGAGCGGACAGCAAAGTTGACCCTAACCTCCAACCACCACTCTGCACCCAATGTACTCTAAATCTCTACACAAGGAGCACCTTCTTCAGGAAGTACAAACAAAATTACTAAATAAATAAAATAAAATAAATATTATTAAAAAAAGAAGAGGATACCACATGTTTTCTTGATATGTCTTATTTTCTTTGGCGTATCACTGATATTTTATTTGAAGAGAACTGGTGTGATGTAATCAAACGTTTTGTAACAGCAAGACCTAGTTTCCTTTTCTTTTGGCAAGGAGAAGCCTCATTATTGACTTCTTGGGGGTTGGTCTGCGAGTCATCAGTATTACAGAATTAACCATGGATGACATTTGGTTTCCTACACTGAAAGAACCATTCCAGCCTGGAAGCAAAAAGAGGCCAAATAATGAAACAAACCGTAGTGATTTAACATCGACCCAAATAAAATACACACAAACTTTATCAAAAAGCCTATTTTTTTTTCCTTTTTCTTTTTCTTTTTGGCATGAGAAATAGGGAGGAAAAAATTAATTCTACAAAGCAGCTCAACAGAGTAGAGGATGTTTCTGGAAAACAAATGAGGGTATTTTTCTTTTGAGGTGCTTTTTTTTTTTTTTTTTTTTTTTTTTCCTCTTTTTAATATATTATTCTTCTTCCCCTGTGAGATTTTTTCATTTTTGTTTGCTTCTTGTTCAATGGTGGCAATTACAGACTTAGGCCAACCTCTGATGATTGTGTGGAGGTTTATATATATACATCTTTTTTGTGTGTGTGTGCGTTCTATATTTCAGTGTGTTTTCTCTAATTTTGCAACTCCTGTATATGCAAAACTAACTTAAATTCTGTAAATTGCTTACAGTCTGTGTGATATAACTTCAGAGTAGACATACTTTGGTCCTCATGCAAGCCAGTTTTTAATATTACCTATATGTCGTGCCACCAAGAGACATTTTTATTTCTTTTTTTTGGTAAAACATCACTTTTACTTTGTAATTCAGTAATGTGTGGATTTTGTAATACATATCTTCACTTTGACTGGTTTGACTCCCTTCAGCTCTCTGTTTACTCTGTAAATGCACATTAAAATTTGTTATGGTCTCTAGAAAATGAATTATTTTAGTTTGTATATTGTGTTGGAGTTCAGATGCTGAAAGCTCTTTTAACTTGTGATGTTCATAGAAGATGAAGTGATTTGATCACTAGAGACTGTAAAATGCAGGTTTGCAGTCAAATACTGCATGTAAAGGAACATTAGAAACAGAAAACAGACAAATAAACTAGAACATTACTTAAAGGAGGTTCTTTTGGTAAAGAGTTACAGGAAAATGAATTTATTACACTGATAAACTATATTCACATCACAGTTCCTTCTACATGGCCAAAGAAGCATCGTGCTTTGCTTTTTCTGGAAGTGGATTTTCATTACTCATTGGTATTCTTAATTAAAATACTTTTTGTCTGTGAAATGAACATGAGAATTTTGCTGTTGAATGATGTAATATGCACTACATGAATTACATTCATTAATTCAGGAAGGAAAAATTGCTACCATTTGCAGCTGCAATCAGGAAGGGTTTTTTCTTGTTCCCCTCTTTCCACTGATGCTGAAAAATTCACACCCTTTCATTTATCAGCACAGACAATCACATATACCACATGCTTATTATGATCTATTTACAGCAGCATTAAGTAGCTGCAGTGTGGTCAGATGTGTGATTTCTCCTCACTTTGTAAGTAATGTAGAAGGAAGTAAAAAACTATGTTTAATATCTCACCAGTCTGTGGTCAACAAGCCTAGCATTTTATCTCAAAATAAGTCTCAAGTCTTCCTCCATTACTTTCGAAGGGTAAATACAAATTAGGGGCATAAATTCAACATTTTGGAACACTGATGGTTTGAAAGAGGATAACATATTTGTGCAGATCTAATTTCCCATACATTCTGTACTATAAGCTTGATTGGGAATAGTCAGTCTTTCTTTGATTTTAGTCTAAGCAGTAATAAAGAGAGAAGATATTTGGTCCAATACAGCAAAATCAGGAATAACTGTCAGAGAAAAAAACTTCTTCTATATTAAAATAAAATTTATGACCCACTTGGAATGTTTTGGATTGAAAAGGTTTTGCTCCATAGTAATAACAGCCTACTGATAAAAAGATTAAAACCAGTACCCAACTAAATGTTCTGAATCAAAACCAATGTTGTGAATCAGAAAGGATGTAAGGAAAGAAAAGAGTCAAGAGTCAGATCTTTTTGAAGTCTCACTTTCTGAACACACCTGTGGAACCAAACTTTCAGAACTCTGGAGAGAAATCTACATTTTCGCCATGAAATGGATATCTATGACTGGATGATATGAGAACCTCCTGTCTGGATCTAGGAAACGTCAGTTTCCATTGGTCTTAACTGGAACCAAATGCTTAACGTCACATGTTTTTTGTTGGTTTACTGTACCCATATAATTTGTATGAATATTCCATGTATACACAGTCATATAAACTACCCACAGTGACATATGGCATTTTACAGAGCACTTTAGCCTCACAGTGTTAAAGTTGTTGCTATGTTAAACTGATATTGTGTTTTGCTTTATGCTGTTAGCTGCTTGGATATAAATCACCGTGTACTAGGCATTCAGATTAAAGAACCAGCTGAAATTAAAAGCAGAATTCTAGACCACTTGGCCTAGTGTGATGCAAGTCAGAAGACACTACCAAAGAAAGTGCCATATTGTGATCTGCTATAGTTCGATGGTGTCAGCAAAAAAAGGCCAAAAGAAATCTGTTGGACTTTTGAAAAACCTTTAAATCTTGCATGAGATGCTAAGGGGATACAATAATTGTCCTTTTTCCTCCCTCCACAGGATAATATGCTCAAAATCTTCAGATGAGGCTGATCCAGCCTTTCTGGTTGTAGATCTAGAGCACAGCTTTAGAGTTTCTGCCAATCTGTGTGGATGCAGCAGCAACATCTCCTAATAGGAGAAAGTATTGCATTTCTAAAGTCTATGCTGTGTCTTAACATATTAACAGCCATTCTGCAAATTGAGAATCTTCCTGATGCTCCTAGAAATTCTCATAATGGAAGTTAAGCTTCAGTAGTCCTCCTTTTTTCTAAGAATTGAGTTATGAATAATATTTGGTATAGAAACGCAACTGCTGCCATTTTCTGTCTGGTGCAGTTCTAGTCTGGCTTTAACATTAATAGGTAAAATAAATAGCTTAATTATATCCTTAAAAGCTCCTCATTGAGTTAGGTATCTAAAAGGTCAATTTACATCTAACAGTGGTAAAATCTCTCAACCCAATGTCCTTAACCTTTCTACAAAAACATGATTTATGCTTCTCACTTTGTGTCCCCAAGGCCTCATTGTATGTGTGACTTTCTTCAAATCATTCCAAGAATTTTTGTTTTTAATGGAAGAATAAGCATGGGTGAGTATGAAACACTTTTATATTTCAAGGTATATGCCACCTATATTAACACAGTTTGAGATCTGATATATCATCAGGCTGAAAGAAACATATTCCAGCCCCATTAAATGTTAGTTTTTGTATTACATGAAGAAAAGATCTGTGGCATTTTTGTACTGCTACCCAAAGATTAGTACAGCAACAGAGCCTGTCTCAAAAATTCTCCTTCTCTGTGGTTATCCATATTCCTTTAAGCTCTAGAATTTCATGCATACAAGTTGTTGTGTAACATGTTTGAACTTTCCTTTCTTAATTGCCTTTTGTAGATTCTTCAAATTTGTGCAGCATGAGGGATGCTTAGATCATAGATTTTAAAAAGCTTGGAAGACTAATTTAAGATTGACTGATCCTCAGAACTCCTATTAAGAAAGGTACTAGAAAATGTGCATGGTAAATGCTGAATCTATCACGAGTTACTGTTATTTCTTTTTCATTCTCAACATTGAAAATTTATATTACAGCAATACCTGAAGGCAAAGATCAGGAGTAGGTATAAGCATATGACACACCATGGCAAATGCAATAGGACTGCTTGGAGGTTCATATTTATACACATAATTCAATGCTGTTATGATTTAGGATAAGAACGTGCTTTAGAACCAGTTTTTGTCACATTCATTCTTTAACGTATTTTTACTTCGTTCAAATAAAATGAGAAGACAGTGGCCACTGCAAAAATCTCAATGTCTGCCTAACATTTTCCAGTGTTAAACATTTAACTTCTAATGATCTTTACAGTGATGTATCATTCATAATGTAATTCATCGTTAAAAAAAAAAAAAGACTGCATTGCTGACAATCTTTGGTTCCTTCCTCAACAACAACAAAAAAAAAAAAAAAAAAAAAAAGAGGAAGAGAAAGCAAAACAATTCAAGCCTTTGTCATTTGCAGGGTATGGGAATATTTGTCCATGACATTATTATTGGTAAATGTCAGATGTTGTTTATAGAGCTAAAAGCATTAGGAACCAAGAATGGGATCATCATACTTTGCAATATAAATTTTTAAAGGTTAATGTTCATGATTAGCTCAGCTACACAATGCTAAGCACACAGTAAATTGCTTAATGCAACTCACCATAAATGCCTTCAATCTTTTGTTCTGAGCTTCCTAAATATTTACTTATTTGATTTCACAGTCATAAAGTCTGCAGATACATTGACATAGTTGAAAGATTATACATATTTTTCTAGTGCTTTTCATCCAATCAATAAAAGAAGAAAGTTAAATTGGTATGTGACAATGTATCACAGTGAACTGTTAAAGATATTTGCAAAGAAACAGAAGTGCACTTTCTTGAGAGTCCAGTGTAATTGCAATCTTATTTCATTTTCTCCTATTTCTACTATTCTTTTTTTTTGCCACAATTTCAATCTAAAACCCCGAAAATGCTTATCTTACTACTTTTTACAAGGTGAAAGAGGACAAAATAATGTCACCTTTGTTATGAAAGAATGTAGGGGGGGAAAAGGGGGGAAAAAAGAATTTTTTCATTTAACAATAGTCTAAAGATCTACAGTGCCCTATTACCTCAAAATATCTTGAGATATACATATATAATTTGAATTCCAACTATATCATTCTGACAGTAGAGATGGTCTTCAGATGGGTGCAAACGAATTCACTTATTGAAATGATCCTTTACATTAACACTACAGCAGAGAAAGAGGTCTCAACTGTATATGAGACTATTTACTTGAGTGACAGTTCATAAGGAAGCCAAAATGTACATAATAGACTATTAATTCCTTTCTTGTTTTTATATGCCATGAACTTGAAAAATGAGAGATTGGGTCTGCAACTATCTGCTTAAAATAAACTATTTCATTTAAAACTTTGAAGGAGCAAATTCATTATTAAAATTATTTGTATAACTATAACCTTTTAGATTATGTGGGGTTTAGATTTTTAAGCGAAGTTATATATATTATATATAATATCCTTGTATATTCAATTGAGAAGGAAGGAGACAATTACTTCTTTTGCTACTTCTGATAGAAGATTATGTTTATTGCTGCTGATTGTTTTCCATATCAATTGATTTAACAGACCCTTCATATCACTTCTTAAAAAAATCAGGTGCCAATTTTTCTGATGACCTACGATACCCTTCAGTTTTTGATTGTTAACCAACACTGGTTCTAATTTTTAAAATGTTGCTTTTTCCTCATAATAGAAAAGAAGGAATCCACACTTTATTAAAAATAAATGTCAACATGTTTACTAAACCACCTTAATGTCTTTTTCTTTGATAATTTGGGCACAAGAAATATTATTTTTGTTCATATATTTTATCCACTCAGTGGGGCTAAGCGCTGAAAAAAGTCAGGGAAAGGTGGATCCTAGTTGTTCCACTAATTGAAATCCTGTGTAAGAGAGAGAAAACAGAAGGCATGATTCTTCTGTTTCCCTACAGCAGCCAACAATGAAGAACTTTCACAGGGACTAACAAACCAAATCACTGCTACAAAAAATGACTCTGATAATTCAACTTTGTAACAAGGTGAAACACTCAATGAAACTGAAACAAATTTCTCAAGCAAAATACAAAGGCTTTTCTTCCAAAACTATGACTCCATTGATTAGGGCTTTGAACATGGGAAGGTTTTGCCCACCTTTTGCGACTGCACAATGGCTATCCCAAAGAGACTGTCAGGTGTTTCCATTCCACCAGCACTGCCCCACACTTTATTAATGATGAGGGCATGCAGGAAATGAATATATACTTCAGAACAATAATATTCTATACCTAAAATTAAATTTTTTTACTATTTTTGCCTTTTCAATAGAAAAAGCCTTCTTACATCGCTTAGGTAATTTTCTTTTAAAAAGTGAGGCAATGTTTCCATTATTCATAGTGTTGTTGGGTTTTTTTTGTTCTGTTGTGGAAATTAATGGAAATGCATTAATGGAAAAAACCCCAAACAAAAATAAAACAAACAAAACCTAAAAACAAACAAAACCAAAAACAAAAACAAACAAAAAATCTCCTGGTCTGAAGTTCATTCTAATAAGGAATGCAAAATACTGGGGAAAGGAGGTGAGGAGAAGAAAGTTCCTGGAGAAATTCTGGTGATGGTGATCAGATCTTTGTCTTTAACCTTTCCAGTGTACTTCTTGGGCACAGCAAAGGAATAAATTCTGAAAGGACTTATTATGCACATGCAGCATCAGAAATAATGCATGCAATACTGCTGCCAATCTTGTGCAAACCACAGGACCTACTGAGTTTACACAACAGTACTGTGAACAAGGGCAGAATATCTGGCATTGTCTGGATTCTAAAAACGCTGAATGCCTGGAGCTGCTAGATATAGGCTGCTCTCACCTCTGGACAGGATTTGTGTAACTAGAAAAGTTGTTCCCCTTCTAAAGCTCCTAACCCATGGGACAAATAACATAGAGAATACTGAAAAATAAAGAATATTGAACAAAATTCCTCAGGAGTCTCCCTTTCTTCCTGTGTTTGTGACTAAGATTTCTAATATATAAATTTAAGAAAACTGCTCTCCTCATCATTAACCTCCACAGATGGACTTGGAGAATATTATTTGAACTGAATTTTAAATCCTAGCTTTATTTCTTTGACTATTGAAACATATGTCAGCATTGAAATAAAATACAAGCAAATAAAGACAAGCCAAAATGACACATTGTGCCAAAATCCTCACTCAAAACAATACTAAATATGAATCATTAAGTATATCTAACACTAAACAAAATTCTTTTATTAGGCACTTTAAAGAGTCACTGATTTATAATCATGAAATTTAAGTAGAGATCTGGGGATTATGCTCTATTATGCATTTTCTCCAAAAAATAGTAATCTTAAAGCTGTTTGTAAATTGGTAAATTAAATGCTATTTAGTATGGTTATCTATAAAGGTAAATAATACAGGTATTTAAGACATTTGCCATGAAAATGTACACAGAACACACAAAATTTTAGAGACAGACCTGCTAATGGTAACAGTTTCTTTTCTCAGCAGATGGATGAAGCAGATGGACAACCTGTGTTTTCTTCACACTTTTCCTATGAACAGTAGTTACAGCAGTAATATCAATTCTACCCTGGAGATATATACGCAGCAATTTTTCATCTTATTCAGTTTTCCTTTTTAATCAGATTAGGCTTTTGGCAGTCCTCAGAAATATGTAACACATTAAAAAACCACAGGCAGTTATGTGGAAGTAGGAGGGCCTTCAAGTATATTCACTCCACAAATAAAAGTAAGTTTTCCTTAGGAAAAGAAATACAACATATTATACTGTATGATGAGTTTGTTATACACAAGTCATATTTGAGACACTGTTCAGAAAGATTTGCCATCACATATGCCAAAAAGGAGGCTCTACTAGAAACATTCTTGTTGCAAAAATCTAAAATATCCTATTTGTCCTCATTTTATTGTGGATTTCTCAATAACGTTCTGTATTTTGTTTCAGTAATTTAAGATATTAAGCCATATGATATTGCTGAAGTGGATAAGCAGCATTTGTGCAATCTGTTTCACCAGGTCATCTTTGAAGGCTCTGACTTCCTAGCTGTAGGGTGGTTACAAGGAAGTAGAGTGGCAGAAATGTTTTAAAACAATCACAGCTACATCTGGTCATCCAAAAAAAAACCCCAGCCATCTTGGGGGGCGTGTGATTTCAAAGGAACACCATTCAGGAAGCTGACACGAGATCTGCCAATGAACCAGCACACAAAGCACCTAGTATAAGTGAGCTGAACTTAACACTAGAATAATTTGTTTCTATCCTAACTGTAGATATTCCAGAGAAAGAGGAATGTACTCAATGTGTCAGAATCAATGAAAACACCACTGTAGTGGTTAATGGGCAAACAAGCAGAAAATATATTATGACATATATGAAACAAGCTACATAATAAGCTCTGAAAATAATAAAATACATGACATGTGTTCCTGCTCTTTGTTGCTGAGGAAAACTAGGTGCAGGTTTACACTCATTACCTCTGACAACACCAATAGCAATACGTGGCAATGAGATAAAACCCTAACTCAAAATGAAGTTGTATGACTGAAACCACTGTATCCCAAGAAGTAACTATATGATTTCTAAAGATAGATAGTAAAATTCCTAGTGAAACCGGACATTTGTAAGAACAGTAACAAAACCTACAGATCCAGTAGAAGGGGATGTAGCAAGCAGGACCGAGGAACTGTTCATCCTCCTCTACTTGACACTGGTGAGGCTGCACCTCAAATCCTTCTGTTCAGTTTAGGGCCCCTCACTACAAGACATTGAGGTGTTGGGGTATGTCCAGAGAAGGACAATGGAGCTGGTGAAAGGTCTGGAACACAGGTCTTATGAGGAGTGGCTGAGAGAGATGGGATTGTTTAGCCTGGAGAAGAGGAGGCTTAGGGAAAACCTTATCACTGTCTACAGCCACCTGAAAGGAAGCTGTAGCCCGTTGGGTGTCAGTCTCATCTCCCAAGTAACAAGAAACGGGATGAGAGGAAATTGCCTAAATTTGTGCCGGGAGAAGCTTAGAATGGATATTATGAAAAATTACTTTGCCAAAAGGGTTGTCAAGCACTGGAACAGGCTGCCCAGAGAAGTGGTTGAGTCACCATCCCTGGAGGTATTTAAAAGAAATTTAAATGTGGCATTTATGGACATGATTTAATAGTGGACTTGACTTGTTAGGTTAATGATTGGACTTTAATGATCTTAAAGGTCCTTTCCAAACTAAATTATTCTATGATTTGGTGAATATAAATCTCCATGTTTCAAAACTAAAGGTAAAAAACATCTACTGCTGGTGGGGAATAAAATAACCTTTAAAAATATAGTTCCATGAGCAAATTATTCCAGGAGAATATTTATGCTTACCTCTGAGAAGCATATGGATATGGCTATTGCTGAACACAAAATACTGAAGTAGGGGGCCCCCTTACAAAAATGGACAGTGCAGAGTTTTCACAGATTTTTCTGGCTGGGAACACAGATAGGACCATGGCAATTGTTAAGACTGTCCTGCTGTATTATGTCCTTTTAGACTTCCTTCTAATAAAGTCTTGTTTCAAGATTTTCAAATTTTTTACACTATAGATCCTATTTCCATTTTGTCTGTGAAAATCAATTGTTTTTTCCTAGCCTTCTCTGTAGCAGCTTTTTAAGGTCCATAAGGAAGACTTTGGTGGTTTATGCACAATTTACTGCCAGCAATTCTTAGTGGGAAGAAGGTGGATGTGATGGTTACTTCAATATCTCACAAGTAGAACATTAGGACTTTAAGGCAGTGTAACTGAAACTTTTGATTTTAAAATTCATAAGATGTTGTAATAAAGTTGATTGTCAATATTATTTTGCTCTTGTTAGAAGTACAAGCAGGTAATTGTCACAGGCCGAGAAAACATGGAAGTGCCAATTCAGCCAAAGATATTGGGTCATCCTTCTGACTACGTAGTACCCTATTTAGGAGAAGCATACCTTGTACTGACATTTAAACTGACTTCTATCTTCATTAAACAGCACGTACTTTAGAAGAAACAAGCAGCATAGCCTTAATCCTAATGCAGTTACAGCAATCTTTCTACTGATTCATTTCAGCAAGAGAGAATGGGATATGTAAGAAAATGAAGGAATGTAGAAAGTAATACATAAAGATTAAACACAAGTAGATTGTCAAAAAAATTAACATCGCTAGCAGCTCATGTCTTTTGGCAGGATCTACCACAGAAGCATATTTTTGCCTTTTCCTCCCCGCCCCGTTAATTTTCTGTTTTCTTCTCATGCATCTATTGTAAAGGAATGTATAAATATGATGTGCTCAATTATTAATCATGTATCATTCAAGCCTGGCAAGCAGCTTCAGAAATAAAAATGCAGAGAAGACTTCAAATTATATCCCACTTCAGGAGTTTTACCTAAAAATAGCTGGTTCCTGTATCAGCCACATCCTGTTGACTTTTATCACAGAAGTACCAGGCTGGAATTCTAAGTATTCACACAGTGCAAGACATATTCACTTAAGAAAAAAAAAAAAAAAGTTGAATAAGTGAAGCTAGCTCAACATGAACTCAGGTGGCTTTCTCTGCTGCACTGGTACAAAGAACCTACTGTCATTTGAAACTGCCTGTAAAGTCATACGATTTATTTGCCCAGATTGCAGAAAAATAACATTAAGAATAAAACAAAGCAAAGCTTTGAATCATAGTCTACTTTCTACTAGCTAGTTTCAAGAGGCCTGATTAGAATTTACTAAAGCATATTTCTGCATTTTAAATAGATTATTTAAGACATTGCCAACATAGCAACTACTAAAACTAAGAACAAATGAACTCCATTCTCTTTTGAAAATAAGGATAAATTCTGAGAAAGGTAGGAAGGGAGAAGTCTGAGAATTGGAATTGCTGCTAGTAATAATAAGGGTAAAGTAGAACAGTACCCTCCTAGGGTATACACTTCTCCTAATCTTCCTTCTACGAAGATCTTCCTATTGCATTAGCAAATGTTGCTACCCTTGCTCATGGAATGTGTGTAAATGACAAGCCTTGCTTTGGTAGTTTGCAGGCTGCAGTAGTGGTCTCTGCGACAAGAAGTTGAGGACTGCTGTGTGCTGGACACAGTCAATTCCAGCTGGTTCTGTGAAAGATCCACTACTAGACAAAGCTGAACCCATCACCCATCATACCTGGTGCCTCTGGCAAAACATATTTAAGACAGGTCAGACAGTGCTGGGGAGAAAGAGGAAGGAACCAAAAGTAAGGAACAACAAAGGGAACACCAAAGCCAGAGGAGAAGGTGCTCCATGGAAGAATAGGAATTTACTTGAAAGGATTGCAGCTTGTGGAGACCCCACACCAGAGCAGAGAAGAAAAAAAAAAAAAAAGCAGTGGTGGAAGAAAACACTGTGTAATCATCATAAGTCTCACATGCCCTGCTCCCCCTCCCAACCCGGCATGGTGCATTGCACTGTAGAGACTGCACGTAACCTATAACAGTAACAAAGGAGGAAAGAGGAATTCGGAGTGAAGTCGAGCATGGGAAAAACGGGAGGGAAAGGTGTTTTCACTAAGTGCATAAATGTTTGGTTTAGTGTTCTTTTCCTTCCAATACCCAAATCAGTAATTGAATGTTTATTTTCACTGACAGTAAATTTATTCATCACAAGTCAAGTCTGTTTTGCCCACAATGGTAACTGATAAGTGATCTTCCTGTCTCCATATTGATCCAAAATGTTTCTCATTCCTGTTCTTCCTCTTCCTTCCCTGTCCTGCTGAGGAGGGAGAGTGAAAGAGTGGCTGAGTGTAAGTTCGATTACCAGAAGGGACCAACTCATCACAGCTTTTCTTGTTCTGGAAAGAAAGAGTGAAAAAAGGAAAAAAAAAGCCATCTTCTGACATATTATTAGTTGCAGAAGCGTGCGAAGACATGTCTGACTTTTTTTTAGTTTCAACAAATCCTTTCTGGTTGTGTCTAAGGTTCTTGAGTGGATGGCTCAATCTCAGAGTGACTCACAGTCATGTGCGTGACACATCATAAACTATATTTTCCTTCCTGGTCCATTCCAGGAAAATGTAGGCATTGTTTAAGCAGTCCAGGAATTTGCATTAAAGTGAAATCTTAGGTTGAGCTAATCCCCATTCTGTCAGCAACCAAACAGGCAACCTCCACCTTTTTCAATGACAGAGTTAGGGACCACACAAATAGAAGGTGTCTCAGGTTCTGGGTTCTTGTTTTCTTACATTCAGTTACAACAACTTTGGGGGAAAAAAGCATTCCTTTTCATCCTGCTACAATATCTCTTTAAAATTTCTCAAGAGAGTTACTGGTGTTAAAATATAGAAGATTAAATGGAATAATTGAGGTTGGTTAACAGATTGGTCATACATGAAACTCAGCCTTCATAAGTAAAATCACAGCAGCAAACTGACAGTGTTTGTCCGGAAGACCTGGCCATGTACTGGGTTGACTACCTCAAAAAAGCTATTGTTTCCCTGGTCACTGCCTGTCACTTGACCACTAATAAGCAGAATGGTTTTTTCAGTTTCCTTCTCCGTACTGCTTTCCTTCAGGGTAATTTGTTGCTAGGTCCTCTGAGTGTTTATTTGTTCGTGCATTTATTTTTCATTGTATTTCCTTATGTCTTTGAAGGAAAGAAGAAAAGGAAAAGGGAAGAAAAAGGTTTGATGTGTCTCTTGACTAGAAATATTTGTCCCCAGATGGAAATGAGTAAGGCTGTTTGCATGAGTTGCTGGGGTGAGAAGACAGACAGTGTCAGGTCAGAGACAGAAATTAAAGCTATTTTTCTTTAAAACACTGATTTTTAAAAATGAAAACGAGCAATACTAGAGCTTCCTAGAAGCCTTTCAAGGATTAAGATTTGGGAGCTCCAAAGCCAGCTAAAGGTTGGAGCTTTTTATCAATATAAAACAATGCTTTCACTGGGATTCATTAGGGTTTTTACGAGAAGAGGAAAATAAAAAGATATGAGGAAGAAGAATGATATTTCAAGTCTTTCAAATAATGCAGTGACCAAATGAAATAGTTACTAAACCCCCAAAATATCACTAGTCAAGAAAAGGCATGTAGAAGAAATAGGGAAATGGATACATTTAGAATTTTGGTCTTGAAACAAACTCCAATGTCTTTGAATGACTACTTGGGGCACAATTTTTCCTTGGTTACGTAAGGAACTCCATAAGAGAGAATCTTTTAGCTGGTAGGAGGTTTTTGAGGTTTACATACTTCCCTTAGAATCTGTTCTGAAACTGAGTTTGTAGTGACAAATGGCAGGCATTGTAAAATGCCTCCCATACTGCTATAACAGGGGTTCAGCTTTTCTGCGGAGTCATTCTGAGTAGTGATAATTGCGGCCTTAAAAATAATATGGAGAAATCACTAAAACAGCCTCAAACTGACAAGAGTGAAAAAGTATAAAAGGAAAGACTGCAGACTGGGTAAAATAGGACAAAAAGAGAAAAAGGCCAGTAGTTCTGCAGTGAAGGGACATAATGCAGAAAATATTAAAAAACATAACAACAAACCTATTACAAATGGTTTGGAAGAGAAGAAAAATGAAATGTAAAATATTTCAATTTATGTGATGAGAAAGTTGATTAGCTCAACAATCATGTACTTAACCCACATCTAGTTAAGTTAAACTATGTTTCACTAGTTAAACTAGGTAACACCAAAGGAAAAAACAGAGATAGAGAAAGAATTCTTCATCGCTTGCTCAATTCTGCATGGCAAAAGGAACAGAAATTATCACATAAAACTTTACATATCAATAAAAAATAAAACCAATAAAATCGTAAGTATATTGATCTGGCTAAATCTCTATGAACATGTCATGTCTCTCTCCAGTTATTTTGGTGCATGCTAAGTTGATAATCACGTCATACAATTAATTGTACTTTAAGTTCTCCCACATTTTAGAAAACTTTGGCACTTTCTAAATATGTTTTTATTTCATTGGAAAATGTCTCTTATTTATGGTTTCTGTATACTTACCGATGAAGCCATTTGTCACTTTTTCTTGTGGAAAAGAAAAAAGACTGAAAGGAGAAATGATAGAGGAAAATAAAACTAGAAGTGGCATAAAGTAAGAGGGACAGAAATTTTTCACTCTGTTTTCCAGTGAATGAAACAGAAGGTGTCAAATTGAGCCAGTAGGAACATGTTTCAATACAGACAAAAGTAGGTGAAAAAGACCAAAACTAATGTGGATGCAAGAAGTTCATATAGGTTGGTTGTTCGGGAGAGTGAAAAGGTTTATGGATGTGAAATTTGTGTTGGGTTGCAAATAAATAGAACCACATAGACTCAGGAGATTTCTACAGTGAAAATAGCTGGAGCGTGAAATTAACATTAGACAGAAGTGTAGTATTATAACCTTGTCCTGCTCTTCCTCTTCTCAAGCCATTCACTTGTGGATGCCGTTGAATACAATACACGACTCGGCCTTAGGCTTGACTCTCTAACTGCCATCACTCTAAATGGTTCTTCAAAGCTATTGTACTCTATGAACATCATATAGTCTAAATAACTACTCCATGAATTCTCAAAACTTTTTTGGTATCTTGCAACCTTTAGTTCTATTCCTACTGATTTCATAAGGAAGTTTTTTTATTTATCTATCTATCACATTTTGTGTGTATTATCCAAAACGTCTGTTTTGACCATATTTCCTTCCTCCCTTCTCTTCTGACAAAATTTTCCACTTCTGTTATTCTTACCACTTTCCACTTCTAAGAGTTTCTGTTCTGTCTGTATTGGGCTTTACAATTGTGTTGAAATAATATTCTGTTCTGTTTTTTGGTTGTTTTTTTTTTTTTTCTGCCTGTAAACTGAAAATTGGCAATACCTTTCCAGTCAGCTTTCATTTGGGAACAGTTTTTCTTGGATTTAATTCTGTTTTCAACCCTTTCCCCTTAATTATTTAGAATAAGTTTTATATAGATTATTGAGAGGAGAAACTTATCAGTCTCTACAAAGATATGACAAAGTAGAGAAATATTTTGAAGATCTGATGACCCTTGAAAAATTCTGCAGGTAAAATTTTAAACATTAAATAAAATTTTGTTTCAATTTTAAAACAGAAGTTTTATCTCCATAGTTTTATTACCTAACAGTGACCAGCCTGCTGTACATGACTTGTTTAGAGCATATTTCCTTTGTCAACACTTAACCTCTTGCTGGCTATACACATCAGCTAGCTGTCTTGCCAGTCCTTTCTCTTATGCAGTCCTAAAGTATTTTATAAACTAAACACCAGAATCACTTTATCCTACACTGAATTTTATTCACACCTCAGCTGAAACAGAGCTGTCTTGTAACATTCTACAACACCTTCAGAGTGGTTTAAAACAAAAAAGGTCAACACATTAAGGTAAAAATGCAAGGAAAAGTTTTCAAATATACACAAATATATACAAACTTAGTAGCTAGATTAGTGTAATGGTCAGTACACTACCTTTACTTTTAAAGAGACCATCAAGGAAAAATTATTAACCTATAATAAGCAGAAACCTTAATCTAATTTGACATTTTACTTCTATGACTTAACATTTAATAAATGGATAATTTTTTAAGACCAATCATTTACCCCTCATTTATAAGATATCATACTTATTTATTACTTATCCTTTAATGTTATAAAATTATTATGGCATTTAGGTACTGCCTTATGGTAACTTTGAAAATACTGACTCATTCTGTAACAATGATAAAGCACCAGTTCCAAAGCAAATCCAGCTTTCAACATTAAGAATTGGAGTGGCAGGCACGACTTGTTTCCATCAGTGTTTCCCTAATTCTGAGATCAGAATAAGGGGATATTTCTTTAATATTAAATTAATACCTTTAACCTTGGGTCATACAGTACCATATAGAGCTACATCATCTCCACTGACAGCACCCTACTGTACATATTATGGAAACTCTGAATTGTTTACTTACTTCTAGATGGTGAAGAATCCAAATCAGTTGAAATACCAACATAGCATTAATAAAATTAATTGTTCAGCATGTGAAAAACAGCTATAACAATTTGCTCTTCCATCTTAAAAACCAAAATTTTACGTAAAATAAACATAAAATATTGGCATATTTATTAAAAGCATTCGTCATGTCAAAGAGAACCTCAAAAACCATTATCCAGAAAAATCACAATCAACACAATTTATTTCTACTTTCTATATTGTGCAATACTATGGCTTAATAACATGTATGCACTGACTGCTCTTAATATATCTTTTCTTTCTGTATCTGTCCACACCTAGAGTGAGACTAGAAATGGTTCAGTGAACAGAGTGTGCACTACATGGTGAAGGCTTCTCCAAGTAATTATTTAACTGCACAAGTTGGATAGCTCAAAGCTGCTTTTCTACAGTGTTAGTTCTGTTTAGCACTGATTTACTGAATGTGACCAGAGAGCCTCTTTCATTAGAGGCTTTAAGAAACAGATTAAACAAACAGTTAGCAGAAAGTTTATTATACAATTCATCCTGTAAGGGAGCAATGGAATGAACTTGGTGACTTTCAAGGTCCCTACATCCTACATTGCAAAATATAAAAACAAAGTCAAATGTGAGAGATCACCCTGACAATTCTGAGCATGAACCAATGCCTTCTCACATCAATGATAGCTTTTTCAATTAATTCCAAATCATATAGGATTAAGAAACACAACACTGATGATTCTAATCTATGTTTTTACAGTCTGTTATATCCTTTCTCTTTAGAGCAGGAGTTGTCAAAGATATTATATTAGGTATTGCAAATACATTTGAGAATATATTTGGACACATACGTACATTATGAATATCAGACAGTGATGTGTAATTTAAGTTGTCAAATGTGTTTTGAACACTATGTTTATAGCCCAGAGAGCTGCTCAGTGATTTGTAGAAGGGCGGACATCTGGATCATTAAAGTATCTGTGTGATCAAAAAATAGAGAGTTGATTTCACAGTCATTTTTGACCTCTCTGAATAATTTCAATCTGACTATGCAAAAACTCTTCCCCCAGCAGACAACAGCATTGTACCCATGTCAATTATTGTAGGCAGTCAGTGTATGGCTGCTGAATAAGTGATTCAGTCCTTACAGAATTGGTGTTTAGATCTGGCATCTGTTTTTCTTGGCTTGTTTCTCTGCTGACTCTGCCAGCTTCTTAATCTGTGTCCCTTGCTTTCTCCTACACGCATAGACATTTTTCCATTGCCTCTCAATTTCTGCAGCAAGCAACATGTTGACCTGCCTTCTTTTCCGTGATCCTGGTTTTTTTTTTCCATCACAGTGTGGAAGCCATTCTTTAATTCTATGGAGTATGTTTAAACTTTTAGCATACTGTTTGGCTTTGGTTTCCCCCTCCATTGTTCCATGTACAAAGGACTGTGAGACAAAATGAAGAAAGATCTGAATTCACCACAAAAGGTAGAATACTTGAGGCAACAATAGGAATTTTTCCTCCCAAGTACATATTCCTTAAACATGTCATAAGAAAAGAGTTAGGACACCATAAAAGACATCCAAAACCTATAGTTTCAAAACAAAAAACGCTGCAGAGGCATCAAAAGTCTTACTGATTACAGGTTTCTAACAGGGTTTTCAAAGCTATTTCATCCCTTCCTTCTCCTTACTTTAGAGGAAGTAAAGGCCATTTCATCTATGTGTATCCTGAGAACCTAAACAGTTCTCAGACATAGGCCCACTGGCTGCCTAAACATTTACAGATAATTTCAAATCTAGCCACAGTACAGAACAATATGAGGCTACACATATCAATACAGTGTGATACTGCTAAAACTGCCCAGAATCCTCTGAAACCACCCAGCTTCAGGCATAGTTTAGAATACAAACACATTGATATCAGACAAGGTCAGAGACAAAACGCAAGACTAAAAGTACCTCAGCTATCACACTGAAGGGAAGTTCTAATGTTAATCCAGAAATCTAAATAGGTATCTTGAACAAAAAAATAACACTTAAAAAGAACAGTTAAGATCATTACCATGTAGAACAACTCTAATCATTTGGAGCTGTATTCACTGTTCACTTTAGTATTACCATGCAAAATACTTGCATGCAGTGTAAACAGAAAGAGAAGACAGCACAAAATTAAGCCCTTGGAAATGAAAAACAGAAGAACAACTGGTAATGATCACCAGGATGACCAACATTTCCTACACAGATGCACATGCAGGTGGCTCACAGACATGAGTAGATGAGCTTAAGCCACATTTTTGGGAGGGCTTTTAAAGATGGTTGAAGGACTTCTTCCCATGATAATGAGAGGATAAAAGAGAGGCATCTGGTTTGCAGGGATCTTGTGTGATGATTATTTCAATGCAATGGAGCTCTTGTTCTCAGAACCAGCAGCAACAAAAAGGTACTTGGAGAAAAATAAAATCTTAAGAGAGTAAGGGAGGTGATTCTAAAGAATTATTTCATTGCTACTTGTTTGGCAGTAATCCAAGAAAGGTCACTAAATACTTAAAATATGCTTGAGATTCTGTGAACCTTTCAATAATGTTAGGGCAAAAATTAAAGGAAGTCTTGACCTCTCTGACTCTGACAGAGACTTCATAAAATTATTATTTCCTCATTTCAGTCTATGCCTGCCTCCTGGACTTTCATCCACACACAGAAAAAAAAAAAAAGTCAACAAATTGGTAATCACCAGTGGTATAAAAGTATATTTTCTTATAGTATTGATAAACTGCACCTAATCAGACACTTACCCAGATGATTTTCAACAGTTCCTTATAATTTATAGTAAATTATTGAATCCTGAAGTGCAAGGGCCTGTTGAGCCAACTACAATATCTTCTACTGGGATGCTCAATTAAACACCACTAGTTTTCCATGTGCAAATAAAGGAATTTTTTTTTAATTGTTTCAACACTTTCTAATTTTGTGTTCCTCTTATTTAAAGAAGTTGTTCTCCATTAGTTTGCAAACTTGATGACATTTGAAATGCCACACCATTAATTTTAAGATCTGAAAGTAAAACAGGAGGGTTGACTTTGGTAATTCTATCAAAATCCAGTAATCAAACCCTTGAATTCTATGTGAGCTCTGCTACTCAACACATGAAGGAAGAGAGCCTCTATGGATGTCTGCTTGCTCCTGACCCCTGGTTGCATCCTGCCAAGGATCCCTGAAAAGATCTCTCTGTTGCTGTTATGTGTCTCTCTGTTACACCTCATCTTTGAACCCTGTTGGCCATTAATTCCAACATTTTATAGAACAATTTATAATTATTGACATGCTTTTAGAGAAAAGTGGAAAAACAGAAGAGGTTAGTAAGAGAGGAAAAGCAAGTAGCATGTAGGTCATTTGGCTCAACAGACTTAAGAATTTTGTTCAGTCTGCCAAGATAGAAGTTAAATGCAATAAAGTTAATTTCTGACAGCATATCTCAACAAAAGTTTCAATGGCTTTCATGTTCCCTTTCATAAAAACATTTTTAAGAGCCATGCCATTGTTTCTTAACATCAAAATGGATTATTTACTGACCTTTTCTGATTATGAGCATCCTAGTAACTTTTCAAATGCTATTAGGATATTTATTTTATTATCCAGCCCTATCTTTTTCTATTTTTCTACAGGATATCACCTTAAAGAAAATGAAACAGGTAAAAACAGTAAGCAGAGAATTCTTTTTGAGAAATGAAATCATATTTAAATGACTGCATCCAAGAGAAATAGCTTTGAATTGAGGGGACAATTATTATTCTCTTCAAACCTTTCTGTTCTCTCTTATGTACACTCCTGCCGCTCTTGCAATTCCATCAATTTTGTACTGAAATTGTATTAGCCTTTCATAGACAGTATACTGATGAGCAAGAGAGAAGGATCATCATTCTCTTGCTGTTTCCATGTTGTGATTTCTTTGTGACAAACTCTATAACTCCATCACAAGTACTATTCATTAAATAACAAAATTTATTAATGAGAAGACCTGTCTGTTTCACTTTGACTAACATGCGTAGACTAATGTGGTTCTTCTGATGTTTATGAAACTTTCATAGTAAAAATATAATTCCATTTAAAGAACTTAGATTTACAAAAATATGCAAAGTCTGCTCTGCCAAGTCTCCACCTTTAATTAAAATGAGTTAAACAGTGTTCATTCAAAGTTATTTTCTTATAACTGATTGGTAGCTTCTACATGTGATAGCAATGAATGGAAATATTTTTACCTGTAAAAATATCCTACATCTTACTCTATAATATGCTTGTAGTACTTCACATTATTTTTTTCCTGAGGTCTACCCAAGAGCAGTTTGTCAAACTGATATTACGGTCTGTAAATTCCAAGCCTAGTCCTCAGCTGTAAGCCAGCAACTCTGAATCCAGTCGAACAACAGCAAATTACAACCTCAGGATCTCATTCTCCCCTAATCATTTAGTTTAGAGTGAGACTGTCCCCTTAAAGGCATAGGTTGATTTCAGGCTCTGATTTGCTCCTATCATCTCTGTCTTTTCATGCACTTGCAAGATTGCAACACTCAGGTGCTCCATTGAAAACGCCACTGTAAGCAGAGCCTCCTCTAATTTAATTTTATAATTTGAATTTAGCAGATCCTCAAGATTTTTATAATACTGACTGCGTCTACTGGCATTAGCTCAGCCCATTTATGAGCCTACCTATGACTTTTATGAACAGTGACCATGGGGAAGTTGTGCTGAGTTGCAGGCATTTTTAACCTTCCACATATCCTATCAGATTCTTCCTTTCAACAATGAGGTATATGTCTCTTTTGTCATAGTACAAATACAGCTATTTGAATTTTTATGATACTAAAGTTATGTTATTTAATCTTAGGCTACACATCCTAACTCTTATGCCTATATCTTGCATATTCTGCCACCATATCTATAACATGTCTTCTCCAATCATGTCTTCCTACATTTGACTTATATCTCTCATTTACTTAATGCTCAGATTTTGGGGTTGGTTTTTTTAACTTACTTGGATTTGTATATTTTAAGTTTAACTCAACTAATTGAACTGGTATTTTGTTGCTAAATCTGAACAATTACAATGAAGCAAAGACAATATTAATTTTTTCCTTGTTGTTCTTAAGTTCAAGAAGTCCTACTGCAGCAATTAGCAGGTATGGTTCTCTTCTTCCTTTTTGATAATTAGCTATCATTTCAGGATTTGTACTCAAAACCCAGGCTCTTAAGACAAAAAGTGCACTGTGTTTTCACAAAAGCTTTCTGCCTTTCTCCTGAAACTGTGAAGAGCTCCGCTGTGCTGTTATATGAAAAAGGAAACACCATGAAACTCAGGTAAAAGAGAATAATTATTTATTTGAAGCAACTGCCTACAGATATTACAGTAGTAGGACGCTGTGACTTCCTCTTTTACTGCCTTCTACTTTCTACGGAAATCAAATGCAAGTGGGCTATGAAAGTCAGTGGGGTATTTCCTGAACAGAAGCATAATTGCAAAAGCCAGGAGATTTGCTTTGCTGTTAGGTGAACTCTAAATTTATTATTATAACTAGTAATAAGCAGTTCAGGGTCTATAGATACATTTAACTTTAAACAATATGTGTTCTATTGCAACAGAAGAAGCAAAATATTCAACTCATTGATATACTTTGCTATGGGGAGCGTCTTCCACAGGAGTGCTTAACCAGATCGTACTTTAAAAAGAAAGGCATCTTCCATAAACTGTGACACTTATCAGTGTCATTTTGGAGGAGGGCTTGGGAAAAGCAACCAGACAATTGGTTGAGGACCTACAACCAGAGAAAACCTGGATGTAAGACATAGCTAAAGAAATTCAGCCTAGTTGCAAGTATTGATTATTTCACATGAGTCTATGTGGAAGATTTTCCCTTATGGATAATGGATGACGAAAAAATGAAATTAAATTTCTTGAAAGAGATAATTTGGTTATTTGATATTGTCGTGGAGTTGGTGTATGGAAATCAAGTTTAGAAAATATTTGAACTTTGCAACGGGGAAAAAACATCAGTTTGCATCCAATCTGTAAAAATTCAGAACGATTTTATAATTTTAACATGTCTATTCTATCCATTCTAGCAGAACAATGAAAAGTATGAAAGGCAGAAAATTGCAGTTTTCTTGGCCAATTGACATAGGAGGAATTTCAGCTTTAGAAGCCAACAGAAGATAACAGAGAAGCTACTTATTAGTGAAGATAGAATGGCATTTCTGTGATAATTTAGTCTAACTTTAATTTAGAAAATTTTCTTAAATTAATCTTTGTTTTAATTGAGACATAAATTTTTAAGAAAAAAAGAGAAAGGATAGTGTAATCTTGATAACTAAATAGCTAGTGACCACAGTTTCTGCTAAATTGACCTAGTCTTTAGTGACGCTATGATTTATAGTCTAAAACCTCATGAATCTTATTTCCAGGATACATGTCAAATTTTGTTGGTTTAGGCATTCTGTCTTCTTGCACATCATCTCAGTTTTGAGTGAGTATGAAATTGAGGAAGCCCCTAATGTATAAGACATTAAGAATTAATAGATATAAAAAATAAAGCATCTCCCAATTATATTAGAAAATTTATCTATTCAAAATAGAAAACAAACAGAAGAGACTTATATAAAACTTCACTTACAAGAATACTCCACGAATGGATTTAAAAATGTGAAACACGTGGATTTCTGGCACACTCCAGGTAAAAAAAAAATAAAAAAAAATCACAAGATTCAGGTAACTCACTGTCCTGTACACACCCCAGCTGCACAGATGTTTACAGAGTGCTATCTGGTCTTTTGAGTATGGCTCCAACATTATATCATATCTCCATTCTTTTACTGTTAACATTACATGCAAATCCATGGCAGTGACTCTTGAGGAGTGATTATAGGAACCCAAGAATGAGCAGATTATCTTTTAAAAAAAAAATTGAGTGGATACAAAATAATTTATCCCACTATTTGAGCAGTGAAATTTAGGCCAGTATCCTCTATGTCACACCACTATCACTCAAGAGTAGTGTCTGACTCTATTATATCCAGTACAGTCACAGTGAGCATCCAAGATGCATTCACTTTTATGCAAAAGAGAGGATGTAGAACAATTCACTAGATTGCTTTTTCTCTTCCCCAAGTTCTTCATGATCTCAAGTATTTAAAGACATTTAAACACTACAGCCAAAGAAAAAGTTTAGGCATAGAAGAACAAAGTGTTTTCATAGCTTTTTTTCTAAATGCTTTGCATGTATTTATATAAAATTAAAACTTCTGCTAATCAGTTGCACTCATACACAATATTTCCTCTTTCTTTCCCACAAAACATTTGACTATGAATAACAGCTCTGACACATTCTATTCAATTTGGCAACATTCTTAATTCTAGAGACAAGAAGCTCTAGCAGTCTCCTGATGATCTATTTATAGGAGGTTCACTGTCCTTTTACGTTTTTACTGTGAAGCACAATTAGCCCTTTGAATTGGAGTATGAATTCTCAGTGACAGGATATCCCCCTCAATAGTTTGAGTTCTCCAAACTCTGATTATTATTCTAGTAATTATCTTCTTTTGGAAGAATTGGTAATATTTTATTGATGTTCCTAGTCTGAGTGGCTATACTGGTATCTCAGAGGTTTTGCAAGCAGTGCCCACAGTTCACGAAATGCATGCATGGTCCTTGTCAATACTGGTAAGTAGCTAAGTGAGTATCTACTTCTACGTTCTTCCCTTGTGTTCATCAACATATCTAACTGGTTCGCTTAATTCTGTAGAAGATAAGGAAAAATTTCTTTTGTGGTTGACAATTCTGTTTTTTAGGGAGAAAACACCATGTTGATGTTCCACTAACGGTCGCAATATGAAGTGAAAATGTTTCCTAAAAAAATATTAATATTATTCAGGTTTTTCTTTCTTCTCTTACACGCTTCCTTTTAAGAATAACAACGCAATTTGGTGTTAACAGCTACCTGAATATGAACCACAAACACTAACCCAATGACAAGGCTGTGTAACATTTAGCTGAACCAGCTTTTAGATGATGATTAGTGAACTGCGTTTGCACAGATATGGGGTAAATCACAGTGCAGCTGCAGTGGCTCAGGACCCTTCATGGTGGTTTGCTTTCCCATTCAGAAACTGTGTAACAACCAATAGTCATTATGTACGGGAAAGGTGGAAAGGACCCACGAGTTTATTCTAGTTCTGCAATTCCAGAAGCTAGTGTTCAAAGCAGTATAAGTAGGAACTGCCTTACTTATTATTATCCAAATTTTAATTAATATGTTGCATTTTTCTTGAGAGTTCAACATACTTACACAAAGTAGACAGATCTAAAATGTTCTCTAAGCTTCTCTAACTGCCTAATTATTGTCTCACACCTACCCTGTTTAACAGTTCCATGATCTGACTAACTTATGATCTATCAGTAAAAACTAGTTTGCAAGCTTTCAAGATTACTGAGCAAAAAAGATGTATATTATATATCATGTATATAAGGTATACATTATAAATTGTATATATAAGGTGAAATCACCTCGGCTTTAAAGGCTGATGTGATCTCTTGCATTTTATCCAAGAAACCTCCCAGTTTCATACTACACAGCACAGAAAACCTATGTTATTACTCTGTAGTTGGCAGATCCGTACCATGTCAATCAGCATAGGCTGTGTACAGATGACAGTATGTGTCTCTGTATTTATAGGAAGGAAACAACACAGATGGGTCCATTTGTAAATTGTACACCAGGCAACAAGCAAGTATAGCCTGTTGTGTCAATATACTTTTATTGATACTGAGAAGGAGCACAACTCTCACAACAGCGAGAGTGAACCATGTCAGCAGAACCAGCTGTGGATCAAAACAGCATACAAAATTAATGTGGGGATCTAATAACTTATAGAAAAACAAAAATTAAGGGTTTTTGCATCAGAAATTAAGTATTATGCAATTCTTATTAAAATATGCTACCACATCCAAGTACCCTGAATAAAAATTTTAAAAGTCTCCTGTATGTGTTTTCAGTGGCATAATGCAAAGCAATTTTCACTTAGAATAAGTCAGAAGATAAGTAGGATACTTATCTTGGTCAGCAATCACAAGTACCATAGAATGCCAAGGAATGGAAGGTCACTGGGCAAGTTCCCCAATGTGCAACATATGCTGCAGTCATGAAAGCTTGAGCCGTATGACCTGCTATGAATGCAAGCTGTTCCCAACTAGTGTTCAATATTTTGCTGTTGCATCTACAATACATATTAAAACCACCAGCACAGTATGAAATCAAGTGTTCACCTGCTTTCTAAGACATACTTGCGTATTTGCTAATAGAACGGGCATTAGCAAAGAATCAGTCTATAATCAGATTTTATTGAGAAATTCTAGGAGCATTTAAGCTTGAGAATGAAATTAGAATTTAAAGCTTAAGAAATATGCTTTGTTGGAAGTGCTAGTCAGCCTTTTCTATAAAAATTTTACTTCACTCATATAAATCAATGGGAGATTTGTTCTTGTCTCTAAAAGAAGTAAAATCACACCCTACTTTAACAACCTGTTACTTATTAGACCATAGGGAATTAAACATTGCTTTTCTCCTCATGCATAAAATCCTCAGTAGGCTATAAAACACTCTTTTACTGTATACTGTAGCTTTTTGACATGAATACTTGTGTTTCAGAAGCAGCAATTCCACCAGTTTGTATTGAACTACATACCTTCCGATGTTTCTAATTTGTTCCTGACAGTACTAGCTCTTAACAAAGTATCTCTCTAGTGATCCTGACTGGAAAACCATTGTATATCAATGATCATTTGAATAACCGAAAAAGAGGATGTTCAGCCACAGACAAGATCTGCAGAGCACGCAATGCAAAAACCCATCTGGGATCAATCCAATGATGCATGAAAGCAGGGGTCCCAGCATCTGGAGGGATACAAGATTTACTCTCTATCTGTATTCCTCTTTTTACTCTGTCTTATTAAAACAGCTGTTTTATTGAGTCATTTGTTGTCAGACCTTTCTTACTGAGATCCAGAAAGAACGCTACACTATCTCTCTCTTTCACACAGCCTTCTCAGCTAGCTCATTTGACTTTTATATATTGCTTTTCTTCAAACAATAAATGGATTTGCAGAATTCTATGAGGCTGATTAGTCCTTTCCCCCAAGAAAACAGGCAAAATTGCTAAAGTTGCAGACCTGTAGTTCTAAGGTTATTTATTCTCAGAGCCAACAATCTGAAAGCTCTTTTAAATTTTGGGGAAAATAAAATCTATAACTACACTGTTGATGAGGGGCTAGTACATATTATAACCTAACCTGGTTCACTGAGAGTTTTCAAAGACAATTCAGTTGAGAAAATGCTCAGTTCAGCCAGAGAAAGCCTTGACAACCTAGAAGGTTACACTTGCAATGGTCAATGAGCAGATGAAAAGACTAGGTGTCTTTTTCATCTTCTGATGAAATGAAATGAATCTTCTGATTCATCTTCTGTCCAGCTTCTGATTTCACCTGAATTTACCCACTGTAAACTCCAGAAATGGATGCATTTTAGCAGTGGAAATACCACTGCAAAATGTCCAGTTGACAAAGTTCGGGAAGGTTGGAGAATGAAGACTGCTGTGCAAAATCTAACAACAGATTCCTTCAGATTAACCTAAAACTCCATTCAGAGGATTCCTTAGTTAATAAAAACATCTCAAAAGAATTATTATTTGGGGAACATAAAAAACAATCATGCTGATAGATGGTTTCATTTGCCTGAGAAAGGACTGTTTCAGTATTGTGAGAGGGAAAAAGAACAGCAAAAGTTGGCTGTGAGCCACTTGGCACTGTGGTTCAGCATATGCTGCTCTGCATTACAGTTTTGGAGGGACAGAAAGCTCTTAGAAAAGTAAGTGGACAGAATCAATCTCATATGAGGCAGCCAAAGGCATAATTGCCATTTTCATCTGAAGATTTCTCCATTAAAAGTACTGATTTTCCTCATTAAGCAGTAGCCTTTGCTAATAATGTAACTGGTTATGTTTGAGTATTCATGGAGTAGTACTGAAGCGGCAGATTTCCTTACTGAGAATGTCCTGAGCAAGTAACTACACTTTACAGACTGGCCCACAAACTCTTGCATATGGAAGGATTCATATTAAAGCTACAACTAAAATACATAGTTACCACTCAGTGCAAATGATGATGGGCTTTAGAGAGCAGGTATTCCTCATCTGACAAGGTGCTCCATCGCCACTCTAATGGTAGTGACACCAGGGTTTTAATGAAGCCAATGCAAATACAGGAGTCATCTGCAGTGATGAAGGTCAGCTGTATCACTCTCAACATGCCTCCTACCAGCACCGGAGCCTAAAGGGAAAAACTAATGTCTCATCAGTGGCATAGATGTGCCTGCAGGAAAATGTTCCTCTGGTTATTTATGGTTGGATAAAGTCATTAAAAGAGTCTCAGTGGAGCCAAAGGGCCATAACCAGACTTGAGAATCTATTTTCTTTTTTAATCTCCACAGGATTTTCCGTATACTATAACTACATGGCATTCACAGAACATTTCCTTCAAAGAAAAAGTGGTTTCATCCAAACTCGTTGTTTGAAAGCGGTCTCTGGAGAGGCTTTTCTGCTGAATATTTCCCACTAGAAATTCAGGGTGAAATGAAAAATTAGCATGTGTTCAGTGTAATCTACCCATTTAGTTGGGGTAAAAGAAAGCAGAAACTATAAAGGAGAATGGGATAAAAGAGACAATGACCCAGTGCCTTCAACAGTCACCAGAAATATCTGATGAACATACACAGTTTAGTGTTAATGTTATTCAAGCAAAATATTTTGACATATGCTAAGGTATTTTTGAAACAATTATCCATCAGAAAAAATGGGGATCTGTATTTTCACTTTTGAGAAGACTGAGGACAAAAGAATACATTGATATCTCAACACTCAACATGTGACAGAAATTCCTTTTACTGATCACTTCTACCAATGGCTGGCAAGAGTGTGTCTTTGATGAGTGAGAATAGAAGCTGATCAGAAGAAAGGGCTATGTGAACCTGAAGATAGACAAAGCTGACATATTTCAGAAGGTGCAATACAGAGACACAAACAGGACATAGAATGAGGAGTCAGCATATGAATGAAGCGCAGGGTTGGTAAGGAACTGAAAAAAGAGGATTAAAGCTTAAGTTAAGTCTTCCTGCTAGTGGTCTAAAGTACTTTTTCTATTTTACACCTCCAAACATAATTTAATAAAGGTTCTTGTTACAGCTAGTCGATTCTCCTAGTACATGGTACTATTCTTTAAAAAATACATACCAACTTTTTTTCACTACTTGAAGAGTGGAAAGCGATCTTCCCTTAGATAGCTTCATAGATGTATGTGACTTCCTACACATAGGTGCACCAACATTGAACTATTCCAATTATCATCCTATTATTTGCCATACACAAAACAGAAGATCACTTTTAAATTTCTGCATCTGTAAAATATTCAACTGGAAATAATTTTACACAAATTTAATCACTCCATGATGAATGAGTTACCACTTCCTTCAGCCATCATGTGGTAAAACCTATACTAAGAAATAAAATATTTTCTTGATTTCTATATCATCTCTGCACTAGCTTTCTCTAAAAAGTCAAAATAGGTCCTGACACCTGTGCCATTTTATATAAGCATAGAAGTTTCATCTTATTTCTCAAATGTTACAGTCTAAAACACTGTTCAAATCCACTGTTAGGTTATTTTACTTGTAAATCCTTTGTGCTTAACAGAATAATGTAAACTCATAAATAAGGCCATTTTCGTTTTCTATTATATAGTCAATCTACTTAGAAAGTACTAAGAAGATCTATGGCCACAATGTTCTACAAAACAAAATGAAACAAAAGAAACAAAAAATCCCACAACCTCCCCTCAAATTTTCATAAACGGCACAGATGTTACATATGTGTGCATAAAACACACAGGAACAAATATTTAGTATTTTACATGTAGCACATATGTTTGTGACAAACTTTTTCATTCTCTACAAAATCTCAAACAATCATTCAGGCTATTGTGATTATTCTAAGCAGCAGTTAGATTACCCCACTGTTAAAATGATCAGTAACTTAAAAAAAAAAAAAATTTTTCAACATTTGTTTACAGTTCTGAAATTTGTGATTGTATTTAAACTTATTAATTACTTATTTATGCAGTAAAATATGAAAGTTTTTTGTTGTTAATGATGACAAGGTAAAGTTTTAAAAAAGTCAAATCTAAATCATCCTCATCAATGCAAATAGTAAGAAACTTCTATATGATTAGGGAGCCCCTGGTGGCCTAGTGGTTAGAGCGCAGGACCTTCACCGCTGAGGCCTGGGTTCGATTCCAGCCAGGGATACTCCCCGGGCAGGTGGAGCTCGTTAGCCC
>JAWMRA010000078.1:82330659-82382487 GCA_035584735.1 Pseudotriccus pelzelni
CCAATTAAAAGTGTATTTGTAATGTATGTTTACATCTGGACAGAACCCTGTAACCAATTGTATGCATCTTGTCACGGAACACTGTGTGAAGACACTATAAAAAGGCACAACTCTTTTAATAAAGCGGACATGTTGCTAATCTCATAGATTGTATGCATTTGTACCCTGAGCCCCTCCGTCAATAAGTCTGTTTCTTTGTATAAAATTTTGTAAGGATTTAGAATGTTGGCACAGGAAAACCTGACTACTTTCTTTTTTTAGCTTTCTCTCCCATGTTCTTTCTCTCTTTATGTTCTCAGCATCAACATAACATACCAAAGCTGATCAGGGCAATATAGTACAAGAAGTTCACACTAAGTTAAAAAACAAGATTGTCTATAAATATTGATATGGATTTGGACTCAGTAATTACCGGTCCTGTTTCAGTAGCTGCCTTCCACTTTAGAGTTGTTACAAACTATTAACATTTTTTTACTACACAGGTAAACAAAAGAGTTTCTGTAATGGAAACAAAATTCCTCTTTGGACTAAATACTGTACAGCAGAGAAACATCCCATCTTCAATTATAGAATTCCAGAGATGGGGAATCCACCAAAATCATACTTAATCAATGATTTAAAGTTAAACATTTATCTCATCATATTTATATTTCAATTCTACTCTGTACTAGTCTAACTTTAACTTCCAAACATGGACCCCTACTATATTTTATTTCCTATTGAAAATATTAGTTCATCTGTTCCCACTGAGCTACCTGTAGACTGATCACCCTGCAGTTCTCTCTCAGAATAAAAAAGTTCAAACTCACCAAGTCTTTCTTTTTTTCCTTTTTAAACTCATACCTCTTTGCTGTACCTTTAGAATTTTCAATACAGTTACTTTGAGCACAGACACAAAAATTCCATTGCAACCGCAAGCAGGACACACAGAGAACTCAACTTTCTTACTCAACATTTCATAGTATTAGTTTTTTTTTAAGAAACAATTTCATACTACAAACTACTGTTCTACAAACACCTGATTATTTTCAAACCATTCAGAGTTGCTGTTTTTTAAGTATCCACACCTATATTTTGTATAAGTGGTCTGTAAAACTTAATCATATAACTTTATATTAAGCAGTAGTTCCAATGCATCTTATCCTGCACATTACATAGTCAAGAGAAAATATATTAAAACAATTATTTTTGCTATTTTATTAAATTCCATTCACACTCATTTTCCCATCTCCAACATTTGGATAACATACAGCTATAGATATCTAATGCAAAAACTCCATATTCTTAATTAAAATAACATGTTTGTTTGAGAATTTGAAATTTGAAGCTAGAAAAAAATACTGAATTAAGAAATTTTTCTTTAAATTCTTTGCCCTGAAAATTTAAATTTATCTTGTGTGATAACAGTACAAAACCATCAAGATACTTGTTTTTCTCTTTCTTTAGATCATAGAAGATCACTATTTGCATTAAATACTGCTAGTCAGCAAAATCAGCAAATGGCTGTTAAAATGAAGATAAACTAATGAGGCTTGAGAGCTTGTACCTACAGCATCAGCTGCAGCTTGTTTCTTCTCACGTCTCCAAAGTCCAGCCTGGTTATGAGTGTTGAAGTTTCAAAGACTTTCTATTGATTGCAGACCAAAATCATAAAGTTTGGGAGTATGTTAGTAGGTAGTTGGTTATTTTTATTTACCAAAATACCAAACAAACCAACCAACCAGCTTTGTAAACAACATGGATACCAATAGACTGGATTTTTATTCCAAGGGAAAGTGAAAAAACCCTGCATCTAATTAAGTAACTAATGACCCAGGAATGTTATGGGTTCATTTATTTTAATTTATGTCTGCTAGCTGGGGGTCTTTTTTTTTAAAATTGGTTCTATTGATTCCTTATACTCATGAGAAGATATTAGATCACCTGTCATTCAAGTCTGTCAGCAACTAAACAAAATCCCATGAACAGAGTAAAATCTATAAATCAGCTCCAAATAAAAAATGAGTCACACAGTTCTACTCAGCTAAATGATGGATGAAAGTTTGTCAGAAGAAAGAAGATGTGCTGTTTTGAAAACCTAGATAATTCAAGACTTCTCATATATATCAGGTACCTGCCCAGTTAATCACGAACAAGATAGTATTTCCTATCTACTAAGCACTTCAATCTAGTTTGTATAATTGTATTTGTTCCTTTTACGATTTCTACTATTGATTCCAGAGATATACTAGTATTCTGTGTCCTTCATCCTAGAACCCTTCTAATTTCAATGAGATTATCAAGAACTCCTTTCTCAAATACTTGTTAAATGCAGCTGTTAGGTAGCATTGCCCTACCCTTACAAACATCCAACAAGTTCTGTTTGGTTTGCCCATGGTTAGCAAAGATGCAAAAAGAAGGTTTCCATGAAGGCCAGCTGATGAACAACAAGACATTAAATTTTATTATCCCAAATGTTCCAACACTGTCTAAAGAAAAAGGACAATTAGACTAATCCAAGGTAGCACTTAACAACCAAACTACTTCTAATCTTCAAAAGCAACCTCTTCTCCTTCATGCTTATCCAAGGGTTTAAGCTCAAAATTATTATGCCCATTGTGCCAATGATCTCTTTCTTACAAAGAGTAAAAGCATGTTCTCGTGAGTATTGCAGAGTTGCCCTCAAAGCAGGAGTCTGACATGAACTAGAAGATGTAGGAAGGAGAACCTCCTTTTGAAGAGTTAAGGGTGAATCATGAGTCCCTTTCTCAGCTCACTTGTCTGAAGCAGCACAATGGGAGAGGATTAACGAAACCTAGCTCCTCCAAACTTTCTCTTTGAAATTCTAAGCTGCTTACTGTAAGAACCTTAGGAGTAGTCTTGCTCTCCTTGAGCTTCTGTACTCTGCCCCTAGATGCACATACTCAAATAAGAGTTAAGCAAAACTTTGGTTATAAAAATGCTTCAAACTTGCAACTAGCAAGCATCTTGCTCACATAGAACTCCCTCAATAGGGACACAGAGTTCAGATTACTAGTTGCTTCTAGTCTGCTTTCTTCTACAATTGCAGATGATTGCTATAATATGCAGAAGTTGCAGATGATGTCTCCAAGTTATAGAGTAGGACAACTCTAACTGAAATAGCAAAATCAGACCAAAGGCTGGAAGTAGAATATTAGCTTCTTATTGTATACCTGACACTGGTCAGAAATCACAAGAGAGATTTCTGCAGTTGATGCTAGATGTCATTCCCTGTTCAGAATAGCTGTAATGAAGAAATACTTCAGACACATGGGGCAGCATAAAGGACAATTGTAGTAGAGCTATGAGTTTGTTTCCTTTAAAAAAAAATCTTTTATATAATGTGATATTCCTACTTTCAGTGTGTGTGAGCGTATCTGGCTAGTTTTTCTGGGCTTGCTGGTTCCAAACTCCTGTCTGTGTTTCTCACAGAACATGTCTGCACAAAGAAATTTGTAGGAGGACTTACTCATTTGATCCTTATAGGCTGACTTGTGCCTCTACTTCATAAAAAAAAGTAACATATGCCTCAAAAGTTGCTCCAGGGCTTGACTTCACAAACAAGGCAAAATGCCCTCCATTGCTTCATGTCTAAAACCTTTCAAAACAAAATATTGGCTTCTCTGCACTGTGGGCAGAGTCCCAAAGTAACTGTCTTAAATTAAGTTCACATAATCTGATGCTCCATCTCCCTTCCTTATTCTTTTGTGACCCGATTTATTCTGTTGACTGAATGCTGAAGCTGGTGCTAGAGGTCCCAGTCTCCCAGGGAAGAAGAAGGACTTCATCATTCTCAGTATTTTGCACCTCAGGGCTCCATGTGATTTTCTCTCTGTACATCTTTTTGGTTTTATAGCATACTGTGAGATTGCTTTCTGAGGAGCTTCAAGTATTAATCACTGTCATCTAGTAGAGAAAATCAGGTCATCTTCTCTGTCTAGATATATTGGATACATCATAGATTTCTTTTTATTGTGGCTCCACAAGCTGCTTTTGTTATGATGTCCCACAGAGCCTATGTAATTTTTACTAAAGAATAGTCAAGGAAAGTTAGTTTGCTAACTGTTTTTCTTCTCATAGTTCTTTGAAAACTAGGAAAAGTTTTGATTCAGTAAAAATTTAATGAAACCCTTCAGTTTAATCATGTCACAACAGGTTACTCTGTGTGTGTGTCCACCCATATGCATTTGTTGTGCAGTACTCTTGCTCATCTCGCATCCAAACTGTAGTAGGCATATTTGTTCCAGTAACTTGATAAATACTTCAACAGATGTATGTCAACACTTTAGCATAAAGGTAGAAAAATTAATTGAAACCTTCCAGGTGGTACAACACAGGTGACAGATGCAAAACTGACGTTGAGAAGGAAACGTATGAAGAAGACAAATACGGCATTTTATACTGCATGATTTTGTTTTTACAGTTTTGATTGCATGTTTCCCAAAAATCCAATAAGCTAATTATATATTCTTGTAATTCAATACAGTTACTTTAATTGGGTCAGTGAAAAAGTAAACTAGTAATTGTAGCCAAAGGATTCATTATTTAAAAATCTATATTCAACGTATTTTATTTTTCAGGTTCAGGATTGATCTGAAATCCATTTTCAGCCAGTAAAACCTACAGGAATTTTGATTTCTGTAGTACAAAATATTCCAGGTGCAATAGTCATAGTTCTTAGCATTTCAGCATAATCCTGGCTACACTTCTCATTAGTGAGCATACCATATATATCATATAAGTATCTGATGTCTCTTTCTTATTATATGAAACTCTTTGAGACATATATACTTCATTCTGAAAAATCTGTTTAATTTAGGGATGCTAGATAGCTCTTACATTCTATGGCACCTCTTAAACTAATAGATCTCTTCCATGCCTATTACTTTTGCCAATTCATTTCCATTTCACAGAGTTACATGTTAATATCAGACTCCAAAGTAATTTGTGTTTATAGTACAGTGGAAAAAATGTGGTCTGGTTTTTGAGTGGAATTTTGTTGTTTGTCTTTGGGGTTTTTTAGTACAAATACTTTGAATAAAGAAGAAAATATTTGAACTCTTGCATGCTGTACATCATTTCAGATGCAGAGGAGAAGTACTCTTGCATCTCCTCTAGAGATACTTTCATGGCTACTGCTTAGGTTCCTTTGACAATTTTTTCAGCCCATGGTTCTGTCATGCACATGTTTTTTTTCAAAATGGCTTCTCAGACTTTTAATTACTAGAATGGTTGTTCTGTCAATAATTATTTGTTTTGCATGTCCTCTTCTCCTAGGTCAGCTAAGTATTATCTTTTACTAAACCTTTTCCTATTATACTTAGGAAACAACAATCCACTGCCTTATGTGAGATGTAAATGTTGGACTCCTTTAATGACAACCAGATCCATTTTGATTTAGTATATGCACTGTATTACCGGTGGCATTGCAGCTCAGAAGACCTTATTAATAAACTACATTACTTTAGGATTGCATGATTTATTGTCTTTTTTTGTGTGGCTCTAACTGTGGCATATATTTACCACTGACAAAATGAAGGATAAAATGGATGAAGTATGAAAAACAAACCTGGGATTTTGAAGACTATGGCACATGCTATTCAAAATCAAGAATGCTGCAATTCATGAAAAGTGAGAGAGTTTTTAGCTTAAGAGAAAATAAGAGAAATAGTATGGTTGTGACCACTTTTCCCTTTGATGCTTGGAACTAAAAGAGCAACAGGGTCACTGAGTTTCAACTTTAACCTCCAGGCATAACTTGCAGCTGCCAAGTTCCCATCCTACTTCTCTACAAATCCACAAAATTATGTTCACTGTGTAAGTCACTTATTCCTTTCCAGCATGGCAGGCAGACAAGTGGTTGGTTTATTTTCACTACCTAGAATCTGGTAAAACAAATTAGACAAGAGAAAAAAAAAAGGCAAAACATTTCCATTCTTGCTTCAGTTATGTTTTTTTCTCCCATTGCCTTTGGTAGAGGCTACATAGATGAAAATTATCAGCCTATTACTTTAGAATTACAGGGTATTGTGGACAGTCCTCTCTCTGTGGAGAGGACTTCAGATTCTGTAGTCACTCCTTTAACAAACATATTTCATGTGTCTGTCACCTTGCTCTTTTTCCACATGCCTCTAAAATTTCCAATATCACTGAAGATGGAAAGAAAATAACCTCACGAGCAGTCTCTAATCTCTACCTCTGATGAATGTTTGACTACCCTTTCTGCCAAAATGCAGGTATAGGTATAAGGTGCTGCAGGATTACTGTGACTCCTAAGATGTTTATTTTGAATGCGTAATATTTCAGGCTATATTCCTGTCAAAGGTTTTCTGTGAATTCCCGCTAACATCCACTCCATATATCATTTGAGTCTTTTACAATCCTTAACTACAGTAGCTTGACTTCGGTCTCCATTTTTAGTGGTTCATGGGATTTTTTAATTACATTTTACCTCTCACAAGGTCTTTGTTCTGTTTCTTTTGTGTCAATCAAAACAATTGTCCTCCCACTAATGTTAAATTTAGATAGCTTTTGGCAACTTCATTATCCTTTTATTTATTAAAAAAATTATTTTTGTTCTCATTATTTACTTACTAATAATTTTATTTAATGTAAAAGAGAATGGGGAGATTAAGGTTGTTGAGTTGCAGCTTTAAAATCCAATCATTTTGGAGATGAAGATTAGAAGAAAGGCTTATATTTTCATTCCATTATCTTTTTCCTCTCTACAGGAGTAAAAGAAATCTGAGTAACTCTACTTATATATTTCAAAAGGCTAAGGCAGTCTCAGGATAGTACAGCTTAATGCTTGTAATAAAAGGACTAAAATAAGAATCTATGATTCCACCCAAAATATTACGCTTCAGGAACAATTTTTTCAGCTTTACCTCCTGACTGGGAAATGTTCTACTTACATCATGAAGACGTTCATACTTGTAGCGCAAGAAGCACACACTTCAGATTTACAGTTTAGATCAGAGTGCAAATCAGTTCACATAATTTTATTGAAAACACCAGAGGGAAAATCATTATTTGTTGTTTTTTTCTGATGCTGACAGAAAGTGAAAAGGTATAGGACACTCTTTATCCTAATAAGACTGTTAAAAACAAACATTGATTGAGTGGCCTACCATTTCTGCATCAGAACTTCTTAAAAAAAATCAGAAGTTTTTGGGCAAATATTATCGTATTATATGAAGCAGATGTTAGAGTTTTTAAAAATCCAACTCCTTCTAAAATTCAGTTGCAAAGCTTTTGTCAAGTGTAAGCAAGAGCAGGATGAAATCCACACTGATGCCTTGGTTTTCCATATATTTTGAAAATATTTTTGCAGCATGAAAAGAATTTTTACTAAACTCAGGACTATTAAATCTAGAGGCAACAAAAACAATACTAGTTGGATCGTGATAAATAACATAATCCAGATTTACAGCAATCTACCTGTTTGAAAGTGCATGTTGACCTCTAGTAAAGAGCAAATGAAGGCATCTACATACTTATCTACCTAATCTGGCTCATATTCTGCTATATATTCCTGTCTTGCTTTGAAAGGATGTTTAAGATTTTCCTAATGCTTTCCTAAACTATGTTAGATTTTTATTTTATTATTATTATTATCCTACTAAAATGGCAATAGCTCAGAGCTGGGAGATGCCTAACCTAATTATGTCAAGAACAACCTATTTTGGCTGGATGTTCTGATGGGTGTAGGCTGCTGCCCAGTTGGTTTCGCTTACCTGTAACTACTGCTGATTTTTTTTTCCTTTCTTAACTAAGCTGTTTAAAATCCTAACACTGTTTTCATATTGTGTCAGACACTATAAACAAATGTTTCTATCTCAGGGAGGATCATTTGGCAACCTAGACCTTAGCAGTCTTTCTCCTACATGAAGTTCCACTAAAGACTGTTGGCAAAGCTATTTCCTGGGGCCATGCATTGCAAACTTGACATATTATATTTTCTTCTTACAAAGTCCTAATTCTTTCGTCTTTGTCATTCCTCTTAGGCATAGGGCCCTTTCTCTAGTGTGTACATTGTGCTTACTGCTCATCCTAAATGCAGAGTTTTTTCATATTTCTGTACATAAGTTACTGCAACTAATTTTCCAGTCAGAGTGACTTGCTATTTCTTTCCATGATTTAGTGCCATTTTCAATTTTTGGAATTATAATCCAAGCTTCTGTTTGATTTGTGAATCTTCACACTGATTATTGTTTCGCCAGAGTTCTTCTAAACATACACATAGGTTATACCCGAGCCTGTTTTGTCTGGGTTAGTCAACGAGACCTACTAAAAAAATTATTTCTTTCTCCTTAATTGTATACACTGACATTGTTTGATAATTCTTGGAACTGGCAAGTGCTAGCAGTGAAAGAGACCCTTTACTGCCAAATAACAGAGTGGTGTTAAACTACTTCAGGATGAGACAGGGACTCCCGGAGTTGTATTAATTGGCTTCTGGGAAGAATCTAGCTTTCTGTCAAAGGCAACAGATGCTATTTCCTTTGGAATTTGTAACCTAGAAAGAGCCACCACATCTAATGCTTGTCTCTCAAGTTACTGCAGATCCTAGTGTTATCTGCCTGTTCAGTCTTTCTGTCTGCTGCCTTTGTCAATTGGATCCTTTTAAAAGTGAACAGATGCAATACAAGCAATTATAGCTCTTGGAAGTGCACTACACAGAACAGTTTTAGCAATGGAGGAGAAAGAACAAGAAATCCTAGTCTTCATAATACTGAAATGAAGTCCATCTTAAGCAGAAGTGGCTTTCCAATCCTGTTTTGTAGGGATGTAGTGTAATTGCATCCTCCTAATACCATCTCAGAACCTGGCCTGAGGCAGTTTCTAAAATGGGCAAAATAAACGAATATATGGAACACTGACAGCAATAGAGTAAAAACTCGTTCTGCACTACTTTTTAAAACAGAGCCATAGGAAAGGTGTCCAAAAGGTCATTAATTAGTTTATGAACAGAGCCTTGCCTAAATTGCAGTTGAGCATGAAACTATGCCGCATCAGTCATAATTAGTCTAGCTAACCTTGCAGTTCCTAGAGGTCATTTACTGGTGTCAAATAAATGGGTGGAGACACAGAACACCTCCACAGAAGAAACTAGCTCAGCAGGAGATAACACAGATTCATACTTGCTCTCACTGTGACCAGCCCTGCTGAGAAGGGCTTGGAGATGTTTCTTGATGAGAAGCTCAGCATGAGTCATCAAAATGTGCTTGAAGCTCAGAAAGCCAATTGTGCTCAGGTCTGCATCAAAAGCAGCATGGCCAGCAGGTTGATCATGGCAGGGGGGTTGAAACTAGAGGATCTTTAAGGTGTCTTCCAACCCCAACCATTATATAATTCTACAATTCATCTTTAAAAAGCATGTAGATCATAGAATAATATTTGCTAACATGGAAAATCTAAATTTTTCTGTATTCCATGAAAACCTAAATCCGACTTTATATCACTCTTTCCCTTCTCTTATATCACACCTTTCCCTTCCAAAGCAGTTCAGCTTTTAGAAACTGTAAAAACTATTAAATGTCATCTTTCTTTGACCAGGCACCTCTGGAAAATGATCCTGTTTCTCTTCTTTTCATTACCGGATTTCCATTAAAACAAAACCCCAAACATCTGATACTGGATACCTATCAATTAGTATCCAAAGGTTTAAACATGTTTCTCCAATATTTTTAATTAAAAACATTAGTAAGGTATATGTAGTAATACATTGGCTGATACAGATTAAGAAACAGAATCCAAATAAATTGAGATTAAGTAAAAAATAATCTTGTTAAAAAGTAATAAATACCTTACCACATTTCTTTACAGATCAGACTTGTACTCTTTGAACACCGGAGAAAACAACTTTAGCTTGAGTGTATATTTTTCTGCCTGTGATCTGAGCTCCTATAGAAAGTCTGATCTTTTGTGTGTATTTCTTTCCTGCACCTGATCATTTCAGAATACTTAGCCAAGCAAGTAGATACTTAGAAAGATTTGTCACGTTAAAACAGATGCTCAGACAAAAGAAAGAAAACAGTGCAAATTTCCTAATGGTTTTTGATTAATGACTTGAATTTTCCATCCGCATGAACAACTCTTAAGACTATGAGCTAATACACCCTGTGATTATGCTTGACATTACACATCCTCAAAGAATACATTTACAAGGTTGTTTGTTGTTTTTTTCTTGACTACATTGATACATTCCTATATACTACATTCCTATTTACTAAAACTCCAGTTTTGTACATGATCTAGATGAAGGTGCCTGCAGTGAGGAGTTGCAGGGAAGGTCTCTGTCTGGAGAGGCTGGGGCTGCCCTGTGCTGGACACAGCAAGTTCCAGACACCTCTGCACCCACCCCCCTGCAGGACATGCTTAGCCCATCAGCCCCAGGTGTGGCACCTTGGGGAAAATATAAGTGAAAAATGCCACATAGTGAGAGGAGGAGAGAACAAAAATAGTGAGAAAGCACCCTGTAAAGTTCAAGGTCAGAGAAAGAAGGCGGCACTCCGGGAGCCAGAGCGAGGATTCTCTTCCAGCCTGTGGAAAGGACCCCATGACAGGGCTAGTGGACATTTCCTCAGGGAACTGTGGCCTCTGGAAGGACAGACACTGGAGGAAGGAAAAAGTGGGAGGAGTAGGAGTAGCAGACAGAAGCTGCTACAGACTGACTGCAGCTCCCTCCCTGTGCTTTTCCAGGGGCTTAATGGGCAGAGGCGTGGGAAGAGAGGTTGAGAATGAAGGCATAAACATAAGCCTGCAAGAGAGGCAGGAAAGATATTTTAAGGTTTATCTTTGATTCTTGCCACCCAAACTTCTTTTAATTGGAAAAAATTAAATTAATTTTCCTCACATCAAGTCTGTTTTGCCTCTGACAGTAACTGCTAATTGATCTTCCTGCCTTTATCTCGATCCACAAGCTCTCTCATCATACTTTCTCCTCCTGTCCTGTTGAGGAGGGAAGGTGAGCGAGCAGGTGGAAGTTTGGCCTTTAACCAAGGTTAACCCACCAAGCACATATACTAAGTTCCCCTTTAGGGACCAAGAAACTAAATAACTTCTTGTGAATACTAAATGAAATTTTCAACCACCAGATACATGTTGTAGATTCAACTTGCTAAAAAATCTCAAAGAAATTTTTTCGTGCTTTTTGTCAAGAAACAAATTAACAAAGGTTATCGGTTCTGGTTTTTAAGTATAAAAAACCTGATATCATAATTTTTGTCTGGTTCTCAATCTAAGATTAATATATTGTTTTAGTTTTGCTCAGCCTAAAATGTACAAGCAAAACTACTTTGAACTGTATGGGAGTGCTTTTCTCAATATTGCCTAAAGTTACTTTAGAAAAAAAAGTGTTTGAAGTTCCATGGGATTGGATCCAGAAGGTGCTGTCTTTTGACAAGAGAATATTCTTCACCAGCATATATTACCTTACTGAATAATTATTTTAACAGTTTGCATGAGTTATGATAATGTTTTCCAGCAGTTAAAAAAAAAAAAAGAAAAACCGTCTTGTTCTCTAGAGTTATTTAGCTTAAAGCACGTACCATTTAAGAAAGCATAACTGCATGTATACAATACTTATTTCTGTTATGAACCATCTGTCACATATTTGGAAAGTTTATCTGTTATCAAGACAAGAGACCTCCTACCTGAAGTGTGCTAATTTGACAGAAGAACTATGTTCCTGATTATAAGCTAAATAAACTTTTCCTTTAAGATTCTCAGGTTTCATTGGAGTATTCATTCCACATAGTTTTTACTTTCCTTGATAAATCGTAAAATCTTTAAAAAAAAAAAAAAAATCAGTGTGATTAAATTCACTGAACCATTCTACCATGGATTGCATTATGACACTTTTACAATGTAATTTAACAGTGAAAATTATAAACAGAGAACTGAATTTTTATAGATGTAGCTCTCCCTATTTTATTCCTTAAGTTTTTTTCATCTTATGAAGTGGTTTATTTTGTCAGACACACGTTTTCTTGGTTCTCATTAAGAGGTGAAGAAATATGAATCTTTTCCAACAGTTGAGATATCTAGCTATTAGAATAATATAAACACATATTTAAATAAAAAAAGAAAATACTACAGCAAAAGTTGCCATTTTAACAGTGGCAGATTTAGATTTTTGCAAAGCATTTCCAATCCTTAGTAATAACTATGTGCCTTCCAGCTATAGAAAATAATTATGTTCTTAACTTTAGAAAATATATACAATATATGTACAAACTATAATTCATTTCCATTTGAGGACCACCTGGAGGTCTAATACAGACAAGAACATTTCCAGTCTTTAGACTGTACTGGCCATTACAATAGGAGAACTTAAATAAGTAATGTACATACTTGTCAACATCTGAAAGGCAAACATGTATGCCTATTCTGGAAACATAACACAATTCAGAAGGAAAACACAAGTTTGGTAGCTTCTGGATCTTAATTTCAGATTCATTTTTATTAAATGAGATTTAGATTCTGCATTACTTGCACGTTTGAGTTCCCTAAATCTGCCTTTATGCAGTTACTTTATATCATATTTTTATTTGGTTATTTTTCAATAACTGTGATGAAAAAAGATATCAGTAAATACAGTACTGTATTTTTATTATCTGCCTAATGGACAAAGCTTTGAAAAATCAGTTAAAGTGAAAAATTCACAGTCTTGTGAATTTACTTATGATGCATCTCATTTTAACTCCATAAGCCTCAAAAAAGTTCATTGAAGCTGTCTAGAAATGATTAGTAATGAAAGAAGTTATGATGCCGGAAAGTCATATCTGAGAGAATAATCTGTAAGTCATACTTATATACACACACTGAGCAGAAGGTCTAAACAAATGGTGAGGCTGGCCAAATAAGGAAATGATATCTAGAGTTACTTATGACAATGTCAGCAAGGACTGCATCCAATGGCTCATAGACATCTTAAAATTGAGAATGGCAATATCCAAATTTAAGTGTCCCACCATCTTGTGGGATCCTCAAATCTATCTAAACAATAGATATGTACCATGCACAACATGGAAAAATGTAATAACAGAGAAGACATAATGGGTGACAGTCCAATCTTTTAAATATCACTGAATTCTTTTGTTATCTGTATTTAAGTTGAATTTTCTTACATACATTGCTTTCCTGCTGTTTCAAAATCTCCTTCCTCCTCATTATACAGTAATCCGTACTTTAGACTATTTTATTCTGACAACTTTTTTGTTCTAACAGTGTTTTGCATCTTCAGTATTAGTCTCTCTTTCAGCACAGCTTTACAGGAAACACTCAACTTCTCTCTCAGTGAGTGTTTTGATAGCCATTCAATATTTGTTAAGTACACCATTGCTTAGATCTTCACAAATAGGCTGTGTCTGCCTTTTAGCAACTACTGCCTCCCCCTCCAGAAAGGATGGTCTGACTTGCTCAAGTGAAGTCTAATCACTGCCTTGCACAGTAATTTCTGTTTGATTTTAAACATTGCACTAACAAAAAAATTGTGTGGTTTTTTGTTCTTAATTCCTCATACTTCTTCAGCTGTGGTTTATCATATTTTCCATTTTCCTATATCCTTAATTATCCATAATTCCTATTGTAGTGTGGTGTGTCTCTTGGAGATGGTCCTAAGACAGACTTGATGATCCTTGTGAGTCTGTTCCAACTCAGCATATTCTGTGGTTCTGTGATTTTTGATGCTTGTAATACTTTAGAAAAACCCCAAACCAAAACAAAAAAAACTCCAAAACAATCCTCCTCCATCATCATGGCTAGCCTTCGCGAACGAAGATTTGGGAAGGGCTCTACCCAGGCTTGCTACAAGCACGCTGATGGGTAAAAAGGCCAATGCGGGACAGACAAGTCCAGTCGCAAAAGGCACAGAAGAGAGACTCCCCAGCTGATATCGACAATCCTCCTCCAAATTGTTAAATAAATGCAACAGTCAACATACAACAGCTATTTAATATTTTTAACACTTTAATAAAAGGATTGAACCGCCATCTGTGGGGATGCTTATCTATTTGTCCCTCTACCTGTCCATCTCACTTTGTAAAGAGGAAAGACAAAGAAAATAAACAGTTACATTGCTTTTATTTCTAGAGCTCATTCATGTGAGATGAATTAAAATAAATAAATAATTTCATCTCCAGTATGATGAAAAAAAACTCAGATTCTCAATATTCAGTTCTACTCATCTGACTCTTATAGTAAAGCGACACCAAAAAAATTTAATTAAGATCAAAAATGTATACAGTTGATACTATCATTACTAAATAAACAGATTTCAATTCTTAGTCTCGGGAAATATCTCTTCTACTTTTTTATAATCAGCTTTAAAAATATAAAATTCAGTATTTGAATTCCTTATAGTGATTTATACAGTCATACCGATTTTCTGCTCCTTCCCTGCAGATACATTGCAGCAATGAGTCTATTATTGTTCGTTTGACTAACTGCACATCCAGCTATTACAGATCACTTTGAAGCTTTCATAAAGTGTGAGAGAGAACATTCTTTTTAAGTACTTTCAGTGCCTGCCAATTTGATAAATACATGCATTTACTGTCATAAATACATGCAAGGTTTAGAAAATGAAGGATATTATAAAAGGTGTTGCTACATTTTTGCATTTTTTTGACAGTTATACTCAAGGTATATCTGTCAGAGTGCGACTGAGGCGTGTTACACACCTAATGGTTCCTAGAGAAACAATGCTTATTAACCTTAAGTATTCTCAAAAAAATACAAGTCCATGCTTTTAAGAATGAGATGTTTACTTTCTGTATAATAAAAATTGATTATACTGCTTGTATTTTCTCTAGCATAAAAGCAGATGATACCCTCATTTGCAGTTACTTAATCTCAACTTTGAACAGTCCATTGCATTAAAGGTAATATGTGTGCTTCTTTTTTCCTAGATTATCTTTGGATCTTTTTCATTCCTCAGCCATACTTTCATCTTGATACTCAATATGCTCCTAGTACAAAGCAAATCTCAATTCCCTAGTTCTGAAGAGAGAAAATAATTCAGTGTTACATGTGTTTTCTCTATAAGGTTATTTGATTTTACTCTTTCACTACTTCCAATGTTGAGGTTATTCTGACAGCTTGTTTTTGCTACTTAACTTTTCTGGCTTTACATTTGGTAGAAAGTGAAATCAAGACATAAATTAAACTAGTTTCTACCAATTTGGAATTTTTTTTTCCTCATATAAGGGGTAGACTGATGAAATGTAAAGCAAAAAGTTTTTTTAAAAATTATAATGCTATTCAAATTAGAAAATAAACTTTAAAACAAGGGGGTTTTTTAAATATTATTCAAATTAGAAGATAATCAAGCTTTAAAAAAATAAGGCAATAATTATTTTATTGAGGATTGAGGAGCAGACCGCATTTGTAAAATGGCAGTAAATAGCTTTTGCTAGAAAGCTACTTTGTTCTCTCTTGCAGGTAAGATTGATCTAAGGTCAGTAATTTCATAAACTTCTAGTATCCAAGGTGAAAGACCCAATACCTTTATGTTGCATTTCTCAACTGAAAATTCTGGCTGTTATGAGTGAAAATAAGTACATTCCTTATGGGTGATACAAGTCCTCTGTTGCTGCTAAGTATTTGGCACCTGGGCCATGTAGTACTCTATGGAGAAAGTAGTTTCTAGCTTTTTGTTCCTTTTAGTTTCATGTTTCCATAAAAAATTTAAAGACAAATTTTCTTCCTTTGCTTCCCTCTCAGTACCTACATATAAAAGATTCTTTCCAAGTCAATTATGAAATTTAATGACTGTTCAAATATGTAGTTAATCATAGATAACAATGGCTTAGAAGGAGTTTTCCTAATTTACAGTCAGCTCAAACAATTCCTTGACAGATATTTTGTTTACATATATGTCTACAAATGGGAAATAAACATATTTTTAAAATAAATAAATAAGATCAAGTCTACAACTAAAATTTAAGAAAGCCTAGTAATTATAGTGCCATGACATCAGTTTGGTCCATAGCCCACATGTGGTGCTTTGATATTGAAGTGCATAAAGTTAACAGATTAGAAGAAAGACTTCCTGCTGTTTGGAAAGTCTTGAAAATATCTCTACCTGGTAGGAAATGTGAGGGACAAAGTATTCCTCTTCAGAACGACTTACCTTGATTTAGTGTTTTAAAGTGTGAGCTTTAATTAAAAGAAAAAATTTGAATGACTAATTGCCATTGACACTTAAATATATTCTTACTTAGTAAATAACTAACTAAAAACAGATTTTAAAAAAACACCTATTTCTTAAAGCATTCCAAGGAATTGAATGCATCTCCCAGCAGGAGTTGATGTTTTAATGATATAACACCATACCTCCTATAAAGAAGACTGATGTCAGGAAACATTGTAGGAAAAATAATTTATCAAGACCTGAAAAGCACAGCACCAATAGATTCAGATAAATCTGACTGCCACTTAGGTTTTTAAGGCAAGATTTACTTTCTTCCAGATCAATCGAGCCTCTGTTAATCACTTTTTTTAGCAAGACAAAATTAGAACCAACCTTTTAATGATACTCAGATGCTCGTTTCATTGCTGTGTTCAAGTAATACAGAATACACCTCCAACCCAGATTTGAAAATAAAGAGAAAATGCATTTAGTTTTGTGTTGTGCACGTATATATAATTATATAACTATCTAGTTGCAATAGAATCTTCTTTGGTAATTATTGCAGTTTCACTTCAGCTTACAGCACCCAGAAAACCTCCTTTATCAAGCAGTTCAAACACTGAAAAACTTAGTATGTCCACATTTACAATGAACATGCACATAGTTAAAAATAGCATGGAGGCTACACACTCTTCTTCTGCTCTGCTCTGATTGGCACAGGGAGGTGGGGAGTGGAGGTTACAGTCAGTTCGTCACACATTGTTCTGCTGCTGCTCAGGGAGGGGAGTCCTTCCCCTGGTCCCCATGGGGTCCCTCCCATGGAGGATAAGCCTTCACAAACTTCTCCAGTGTGAGTCCATCCCATGGGCAACAGTTGTCCATGAACTGCTCCAACGTGGATCACTTTTCCATGAGGTACAGTCCTTTAGGCACATGCTGCTCCAGTGTAGATGTCCCACAGGGTCACAAGTCCTGCCAGCAAACCTGTTCCAGTGTGGGCTTTCCTCTCCATGGGTCAGCAGATCCCAGCCAGGAGCCTGATCCAGCCCAGGCTTCCCATGGGTTCACAGCCTTCTCTTGGGCACCCACCTGCTGTGGTGTGGGTCTTCTCCACAGGCTGCAGATGGATCTCTGCATCCCTGATGTCCTCCATGGGCTGCAGGGGCACAGCTGCTTCACCATGGTCTGCACCGTGGGCTGCAGGGGAACCGCAGCTCCAGCACCTGGAGAACCTCATTCCCCTCCCTCTTCATTGACCTTGGTGTCTGTATAGTTGTTCCTCTCACATATTCTCACTCCTCTCTTCTCTGGCCACAATTTCATCTGCACAATAACTTTTTTTTTCTGCTCTTTTAAAAGATGTTAGCACCACCATTTCTGACTGACTCAGACTTTGCCAGCAGTATGTCCATCTTGGAGCTGCCTGGCATTGGTTCTGCCAGATGTGGAGGAAGCTTCTAGCAGTTTCTCACAGAAGCCACTGTTGTAACCCCTCCGCTACCAAAACCTGTCCGTAAGGTTTTGGCAGCGCATAAGAAGAAACATGGTATACTGAACCACCCCTACCACTCTACTTCTTCTTCTTCACTTACCAGCACAGAATTAAGACACACCTTTTTTTTTTTCCATTGTTCATAACATTTAGCTAAGATTTATCATTCAAAATTAACCCAGACAGCAATTAAATATTCTTGCATTTCTTAAAAGAATCTTGAAATATACATACAGAACAATTTTAATGATGAACTTTTTTGTTAAGCACAAACTCCAACACTGTAAAATGTGACTCTCTAGGGGAATAGGTTAAAACTGATTAATTTGATGTAGACACTGATGTAGTTTGTTTCTGAAATAAATATAGTGGAATGTAAATAACAATTATATTACCTAGCAAGTTCCTCTAACTGTACCAGCTGCCTTCTTCCCACATTCAGTCTCCAAGCTCCTCTAGTGTTTGACTGACCAGGGCACTGTTGACAGCCTGACAGCAAAGTTGACCACTGTTCAGAAGGTGAACTGGTTGTGTTCCAATGGCAAATAATGAGAGGGTGGCCATTTTCATGAGTGGCTAATCTTCAAAAGGTTTGGGTTTTTTTTTCTGTAACAAGTCTTTGCTGGCGCAAAAAAAATAAATAGTTATCATAAGCAATATCTCCCTAGTTAGCTATGTTTTGATTTAAGAAACAATGCTACATGACTTCTTTCTCACGAGTTTTCTGTAGACATGTATTTTTAAAAATACATGCAAAAATGAAAGGAATATGCTAAGTACAAATAAAAACATGCAAAATTTGAAAGTGAAAGGCTATGCTTTTAAGGAAAATCAGTGATTTTTTGCTTAAAGTATGATGAATCAAGAATCAGGATTATCCATGCAGTTATAACAGGAGCTTAATTAATATGAACAGTTTGGGGGGCTGTATCATATCACACAGCACAAGTTGAAACTGTTGAGAATGCCTGTTTCATATAAAAGCACAGGGTAAAATGGCAATGTCTTTCAAAAATCAAATGCATGTCTAAAAGGTTAACTTTAAATATTTGGTGGCAAAAAGTTTGTAACAATTAATTTTCACTTTGAACAAATACTGATATGTTTGCTATTCAAAGAAAACTTTCCTCATATTTACACTTCTGAAGCTCTCAGAGCTTATCAGAGGCAAATTTACAGTAAAATAACCTAAAGCAATGACTTCCTCCCAAGCTTTAGACATCTTGGCAGTTTAGAGAGTCAGCACAGATGACAGTAATGAGCTCTTAAGAACTTAATCTGAGGCAGAGGGAAGATTCGTCATTTATCTCAGGCTTTTGAGTGTGATTCTTCACTGATATCTCTTCTGATTAATAAAATTGCTCTGTTACATTAAAGAGTAAGAAAAAGTTTTATTTCTTTGCTTTTTCTTGTATTGCTGTAAGACATTGATTCATTGATTACACTGGAACAAAACTTGCTCAAAAAGAATAAAAAAAATCACAGAGTAAGAAGGGTAAGGCGCCCACCAGCTCACACATTTCCCACTCTGACAGCTAAATTATATAAAAGCTGTCCTCACAGCCACTTAAGGATGGCTCCATTTCTTATACAATATCTCAGAATTACTTTATTGAGAAGAAATAGAAGATGAAGCTAAAGAGATTTTGTTTACAAAGCAAGCTGATGAGTTTGACTCCAGAAGTGAGGAAACTTTTGGGTTCACTAAGAAGTTAAGGCAAGCAGCATCAGTGATCCCCTGCTATCAGGAAGGTCTGTGGCACTTGTACTACCACTATTCTCCAAGTCTCCCATCCTGTTTGATACCAAATAGACATTGTAAATGTCATTACCCAGCTCTACAATCATTTAATAACAGACTAAAAATGTCTATTTTGATGATTCTGATGCTGTTGACCTATGAGAAAGTGAGGAAGAAAAGTAGGTCAGGTAGGACTTTCTCAGGAAGTAAGAGATTTAGATTATGAACTGCCATAGAAAACGGTAAAGAATAGAATAGGAGAGGGAATGAACTTTTTTTCTCGATATTTTAAATTTTATTTCTTCACTATTTTACTTAAAAAAGGAAAACATAGCAAAGATCATGGAGCCAAAGGAGAAATGTGACTGATATGACAGACAGTATGAAAGATCTAGACAGCACAGTTTGGAAAACATGGCAATTACCAGGAGAAAAAAATTATGTTGGCTATAACATGGTTTGAGTTAATTTTTTTGCATTTTTTTGCTAGAAAGACCACCTACCTTGAGGGCAAGATTTCCGATTCTACATTTCATTTTAACTAGGCAAGTTTTAACCACATGTTTTAGTTCCTTATTTTTGTGGTCGACAGGAAGCAGTTATTTATGATACTGTTTCACATTGAAACTTCTCGCTACCACACAGAATTGAGCAGCAAGATAACAAGTTCTATACACTAACTAAAGGCTAAATCACTAAGCACAAACCGTAAGGACGCAAAGAGCTTTTACTTCTTACTTCAAGAAACCTATAAATTCAGTAGAAATAATGTTTTTAAATAATATAGCTGTAGGTAACACACAGAAAAAACCAGAAATTATTTACACCTTATTAAAAGTAAGGGGTAGATTCAGTATACTGTATACCATCTTTTCCTGCTACACCCATATGCTGAGTTACAGCATGAGAAGACAAATCCTCCTCCCGCTTTGAACAGTAAGGATATACAGTGCATTCTACCATTATTCTTTTCTTTCATTTATGTAATCCTATAGAAATTATTTTAATTCAAATATTAGTAAAGAAGTTGTCATCCAAAAAAAAAAAGGAATAAGAAGATGAATTATTACATGATATAAAATATTAATTACTTTAGAAGTTAGAGCTACTTTGCAGTGTGTGTTGTTTAATGTAAAATATTTGTATTTTTATTTTGAGTAAACATGTTTCTGCTCACTGTCCTTATTCTGAGAAAAAGCTGACAAAAGTACTGAAAGTTAAAGGCTAAAATGCAGTTACAGCAGGCTAAAATACAGCATATTTGGAACAGAGCTTTGCTCCCTGTAGCTCTTACAATATGCTGACTGAGTTGTGAGGAGCAAAGGGAATCTAGTTTTTTGCCTTGTTGTATCCAACAACAGTTTACAGGATTAGTCTTTCTTTATTTGAAGACCAAAATAATGCAGTAATCCTAACCGCAGCCTCAAGTTCAGACTCTGTACCACAGCCCAATAAACATCTACAGGGAAACCATGTGGTTCTTTATCTGTTATGGAAATCCAAATTTTTGTTAAAAACAAAAAATATTTTCAACGTTCTTTAAATGCAAATGTGTATAAAATGTATTTTATCTTAGAATGGTGTCATGTGGTTCAAACATTAAGGCTATTTCTTGTTCTAGTAATCATAAGAAGCTTATATAAATTTCATTATGTTTAATATTCTTATGTCATTCAACTTCATCTGTTCCTATCTTCATTCTCACAATTTACCAGGTAACTCTTTCAGAAGGCAGTACGTATGTTCACTGACTAGCAACTAACATGTCCAGTCCAAGATAAAATTTTGTCTCTCAAAGGATTAAATTGCCAACAGAACACTCATTTGAACAAATGAAAAATGGTAATATAGAATAATCAAATACTTCATAGTTCATGAGAATTATGAATTGCTTTACCAAGATGTAAAATAAATTTGAGCAAACTGTCCATAAAATTAAGTTGTGCTTCACTAAAAAATAATCTGTAACATGACAGGAACAAAATTCTTATTATCTAGCTGTTCCTGACTGTCAGCCTAGGGCATAGAGCACAAGTCCAAGTAACAGAAGATAATCAACACCAGGAAGACATGTCTGGCAGCAGTGAATGTCTGGTATATTAAATCATTTTCAGATTAAAAGACAGGTATTTTGTGAAAGACTTAGTTAAGGCTAGAAACATTTCTCATTGATTACATATATTGCTTGCCTTTGGATTTCTCCCTTTTCAAATATACAAAAATGTAATTTTTTTCTTCACGATCCATTTCCAGGCTTGTCCTCCTTCCCCTCTGTTGTACTTGGAGAAGACAGCAGTAACTCACACTGTCAGGGCACTTTAACTCTGAATTACATACTTGGGCCAAGTGATGTTCGCAACTCTCTTGCTTAACAAGCATGTTAACTGCACATTAAGAGTGCAGTATTCCCATTCTCTTTCCATGTATACTACTTTGAGTACACATGGCCTTGCAGAAACACACATTGATAATAATAATTATTTGTTTCTGTATTCATTAGGATAGAATTATGATAGGTATTAATTGGATAGAATAATCATCATTGCTGACAGATAAATAAGATCAAGTTCGTTTTAAGTCAGCTATTTAACTCTCACCTCAATCTAATATCAATGTTTTCTAGTTTCTACATATCTCCTGAAGAAATAGTTACAAGGAACTACTTTATTTGAGGACTCAAACTCATTTTGCTATTGTTTTCATCAGTTAATAAACATTCTTAATTTTCCACGGAAACATAGGATTTTGTTTTTTCCCATTTCACTGGAGAAAAGTTATATATTCTGCACTTCAGATAAACATTCAATCTGAATGCTCTGGTTAATCACTTTAAGATTTTGACTCAAAAAGCACTACTCTTAAAGAGAGCTAGAAAAAAACTCCAGTACCCTTATTTTAGTGTTATGAAACTGGCCATGCTTTAAACCTACACACATCTAAAAGATATGCCATGAGTCAATAAGGCCCATATTTTGACATTGTTCTTTATTAAAGAAATTACTAATAAAGGACAGGGATATCAGATCGGGTGCTGATTTAAATGTTAGTTAAAACCAAGACTAGTAAATAGTTAAATATCACACCATTAGCCCACATCATTAGCAGTCACATTTTTTGGTACTATATGATAAAGTAAATATCAATAGAAAGCCCACATTAATTAAGACTTATTACTGTCTTATGGCCAAGTATGAGATCAACCATTTAACCCACACATACACAAATATGTCTTTCATAATATGAGAGGTCTGCATAAAAATAGATGATGTTCAGCTTGATAGTCTAGTTCAGGGGGAAGAAACTTACATTCAAAAGACAACGACAAAGACCTTTTTTTGCAAACTTGTTTTCTTTCTAAAGGGTGTGCATATTTGTGTCTGAAGCTATTAAAGAGATTTTTCATTACTAAATGGAGCTCTGAGGAAGGTGCAAGACTACACAGTAAGCACACTGAAATAGTCAAAGAGATGTGATGAATGCAATTTTATTATGACTCTCATTTATCATAAAGATAGCATCTGTCACATGAAAGGTGGGAGTCCAGATTTTTGCTCATTGGTCCCCCAGGAAAGTTACAAGGCACTTTAAGAGTTTACGGAATAACACTTTTTATTAATACAAATTGTGACAGAATAATAAGGTTCAAAGGTTATCAGTGATAGAGTCTACTGCAAACGTATGTTTTAAAGCAATCTACTGACACATATATTGAGCAAGCACAAGCTCTGATACAAAGCAATCTAATCAATATGCTATAGGGTAAGCACAAGTAAAAGTCCTAGTCCTTAAAGGAGCATATTTAACATGCATAGAGCATATTTTTTGCCCAAAGTGTCCCTCTAGGGATGGGGGGGGGAAATGGACTCAGTTTGTCAACTGATCCCAGCAGTTTTGGTGGAGGTCTTCTCCCACTTTCCCTCTCTCCCCAGCTTACTTTCATACTATTTTGTTTATGCTTGAGTGGAGCTTGAGTGGTTCTAGTCATAAATACTTTTTATTTCTGATTGGGGTACCTAATGAGAGAGAGGTGGTAGTCGTGTTTTGGCACTTAAGAAGACGGTTCAACATGGTTGTTGCCTTCAGCAGCAGAACATCTTGATTCTTCCTTGTCAGACAGGTACTATACGGTCTTAGTACCACAATGTTCTTCCATTCTGCTGGGATTAGAAAGGGGGGGGATCACACAGTCTCCACTTCATTCCACATTCCGTTTTGTTTCTCTGAGCAGATGTTTATCGTTGTATTGGGGAGCATGTTGACCTCCGTCTGTCCAGGGAGCTGTAGCTGCTTTTTACTGAATCCCCTCTAGATTTAACTCTATCCACCATCCCACATAATCACAACATACAGAACAGTATTGATGTCCTCTCAACCGAAAAGTGTTCGGCTGGAAAATCACCTGATGGGTTGTATTTGCATTGACATTGTAGCAATTGACAGTATAGACCTCTGTAGCTACACATCTCAGGCTCTTGCCCTCCATTGCAATCTGATGCTGGCTTTAATCCAGTAAGATACCCTCTTATCTTCTCCTGAACATCTAGTATCCTGCACTTTTCCTGACACATCAGACACGCTCTCCTCCAGCTCCAGTAATGAGCTTTCACACAAACACCGCTACATACTCCTTCACATTTCTAGTATCATTCATCCACCATCGAGTAACTGAACAGTCAAATTTTTACTGTTAATTTCTGTGGTTGTCCAGTCTCACTGGAACCCTCAGCAGCTCACTGGACCCAAGAGAATTTCTCTCTAGCTAAGGCAATTCAAACATAATAATTTCATTGAGCTTATTTTCCTTTACTCAAATTGCACACTTGGATGCTCCTAGCTGTGCTTGAAACAATGCCGCTCTCCTAGATACTAAAACGACCACTGGTTTAGGGCTGGGTTCATTTTGGTTTCTATCGTATAAGGTCAAAACCAGAAAAAAACTTCTATCTGTTGAATGGAAAGACAGAAGATTTATCATCTAACTGTGTAGGAGTTTCAGCACTGAGACACTTGGCAGTGATGAATCAGTGGGTAGAAATGTAAGAAACAAAAATTCTTTATAACTTCTGCTGTCAAGGCAGTTGTTAGAATTAATAATCATAGACAATTCTTGTTTAATACTCACGTTTTAGGTAGCTTTAAAATAATATTTAAAAAAAATCAACAAAATCACCAGAAGAACCTTAATTTATTCCCTAGTATTGTTCCCTAGTTTATTTTTTTCTTCATATTTTGGTAACCATTTTATATTTGGATATCTCCAGAACAAAAACAGTAGGTGAGAGTATTTCCCAGGCCTGGCAGGTTTACTATGTAGAATATTTAACAGAGCTCAAATAACATCATAAGGTTTTTGTTAAATTGACTTACTAGTTCACCCTCAATCCCTTCTTATCTTCCAAGTCATAAGATTTTGTAAATAGCTGGTTTTAATCCAATATGGCCCATGTTTTAAACTGAAATTACCACATATTACATACACAGTATGTATCACAGGTTCTTTGTGCTGTTAGGGTAACATTTGAATCTCCTGGCACAGCTGTATAATAAACAAACATTTGTGTATTTTAAATGGCAATTTAACAGATTTCTGAAACATCAGCTGCCCTTTTCTCCCCTCTGCTTCTCAGTGTTTTGCTACCACTCTCCAGCACAGAATCTAAATGAAGCAACAGCCTCTCCCAATTCTGAATCTCACCCTATAATATATACACTGCCTCTGATATTCAGCACATCACAGTTTAATGTATTCAAGAGAAAACCCACTATCTTTATGAACTTTTTCTCACAATGTAGCAACACACTACTACAGAAATTCTTAAGACTGAGGTTGTAAAGTAGTAGTTAAATAACTAATTTCCAGAAGGCATTACAACAGGCTTATTTCTATGGGGACAATTGTTTGTTCTGACTGAGCATGAATTAACCTTTGAATTGTGATTGCATGCAAGGAAAAAATAAAACTATTAGTCCCATAGCCCAAAATAACCAGAGTTAATACTCCGTCTGGGAAACATCCTCTCTCTAATTAACATGAAAATAAATATTTTAGCTCATTTTTGATTCTCTAGGCACATCTCAATTTTAATATATTTCAGTCAAACTCTTTCCTTTACCCTTCAGACCCATATTCTTGTGAGCTAATTTCTTTGGTATTTTCAATGCTAGACAAGAAATCACTGCAGTTAGTTTTAAATAAGACTGCATAAAAGAAAAGATAAATGGTTCTAGACAGCCATACTGCTTTGTGAAGTACTGATCTGTGCTGTGGGTTGACATATCCTTAAAATTGCTACTAAATCATGAAGGCTCAAAAGTCAGAACAGATTATTGAAACGTTCTTAAGTGGATTTTTGACACCATTTTTACTTGAGCCATGAGGATATACTACAGCATATGGTGACATTCAGAAGTGTTTTTTGACATGAAATACATTACTACTTGTCAGAGTATGCAATGGAGATCATGGTATGTATAGACTTTTCATATATTACATGACAGATAATGGATTATTTGAAAGCATTTTATGATGTAGTACATTCGCCTATAAATTAAAATATTACTATATGCATTTTAAAGTTATTAAATATTTCATTAATTAATTATTAAATATTTTGAACTATTGAGATGATGACATGCTTAGCTTTCTGTCTAGTTTTCTAATAGTGAGGTCCATAATTTGCTTGGTTTTCTGATTACGTAACCTGGAAGTATCTGAAAAATATTGGGTTTTTTTCATTACTGTGCTTTGGTATTAGCTATTTCTGAATTTTCAGTAGCCACTCTATATTCTGCTTTTTTGACCTGTGCACATGTGTTTTACAGTTTACTAAACTACTTATTATTTGAGTCAGCCCTGATCTATATCCTCCCATGTAATGCCCTGACCTACTGCAACCCTTCAAAGGAATCACATTTTTATTCCTGATTACCAGTTGCTGTTAGAATAGGCACTCCATTCTCATTTCTTGGAAGTGTGTTGTATATAATGTCCTAATAGGCTACTGTACATCCCTGGTCTTTTTTTTCCCTTCAATCCTATATGTCATCAATAGCAGAAGTATACAGAGGTTAAAAACCAAACTAAGCTTCTGCTTAGTCATTTAAACCACAGTAATAGAACCAAGACATATATCGACAATCATACAATCTACAATCACAAAAAATAGGTGAATCTACAACCATACAAATAGGCAAAAGCTTTCTTGAAAAGCCAGACTCAGTCCTTAGAGGTTTTAGAGAGTTTTGAAAACTTATTTGCTGCCAGCTAAGTACTTTCAAAGCAGTTCTAACTAGGTCTAATTGAAACCTGAGCTATTAAATTTATTACTTTTAAAAGGTGGGGAAGGTGGGAGTTTTGTTTGGTTGGCTGGGGGTTTTTTTGTTTGTTTTTAACTATAGTTCTTTTAAATAGAGGGGATTTCATTTCCTTGAACTTGCTGATCACCAAACACCTTTTTAAATTAAAAACTATATAAATCTTTTAATAAGTTGTTTGCTTAACATGCTTTTGTTTCTGCTGAAGTTACACTGTCATTCCTTCTAATTTACATATATATGTTCAATTTCTTTTCAATAAATTTGAACTTAATAATGCAGCTTCATTTATTTAACTTGTGCTGGTATGATCTCTACTCAGTAATATCTTTTTTTCAGGAGAATGTGCTTCCATGTAGCATATGTAACATACTTGTATTTAGAAACACATTATAATTAGTGACAGAAGGACAGAACTGTAACTGCCAAAGTCCATTTTATAAGTGATCATAAATACAGGTAAAAATCTTATTTTGGTATTGCCACCATAGTGCGGTTGATGATTCTTATTTAACAGCAAAAAATAATGGAACTCATCACTTTCAATCTTAGCAGAAATTTAATTTATGATGATGAAATGCTAATAACAGCTCAATGACTTCAAACACATGATAGACCCAAGCAAGTCTATTTAAATCCTGTTTTGACAGAAATTTTTTTTGAGGATAAACACCCATTAAACACCAGTAGCATTAGAGCACTTTCCACTTTACAACTCCTTTGAAAATCCCAGGTGCTCTCACCGTACATAACTTGTGATGTATTATAGGCAGTGTAAATTTAAGATTTTATTCCTTCAAATGGTGAGTTAATAGGAATTGAATGGGTAAATATAGTTCAAAGGAAAATTTTAGTTTACTTCACTGCTCAGAAGAAAACAGAGGTATATCATACAGAGGAGGAATTAATGTTGAGCACAATGTGTGAAGGATCTTCACTGAAGAGCTTTGAAGAGGAATTTCCAAAGAACAAGGATTGATTGAGTCTCTGCCCAAGTATTTGCTGTGCATTCAAGTATTCCAGATAACCTCTTGGCAAATAGGATGACCCCTAGTTGTTATCCCAGAAGGGCACACATCAACTGCAAGCCCTGAGGTAAGGTTTCAAATCATCTGCTGTGAGAGTGCACAGGATCTGCAATTTTAGAGCAGATTCATTTTCCTGGGCATTGTTGAGGACAAACAAGACCTGTAAGGGGGTTTATCAGAGCTGACTGCACACAAAACATTTGTCTACACAAAAGAGAAAAGGCAAGTTATAGTTACTGAAGACTCCCAGCTGTGGAGACCAAGGCACCATTCTGGTTGCTTGACCTCAGCTAGCATTGCAGGTTTGCTGCTTGGCCAGAGATAAGTTCCAGAATGCTGCAGAGGGACTGCTGAGGCTTGTCTGGCTCCTTAATGTATTGCCTTTCCATTTGAGCACTGTTAATGTTGCTGGGGATACTGCAAAGCATATCGAGAACACCCATGAAATTATGAGGGCAAGAGTAAAAGGCATGGTGGAGCCTATGTTGTGTTTGCTCAAGCTTGTCACTGAGGGGGGATAAACTAGAGAAGAAGTGTTCTCACCTAGCAGGTCAACAACTGCCTGTGTGGGCCTGGTGCTACAGTCAGGGCTTTGGCTGTGGGAACCTTTCTGTGCCCTTGCAGCAAAGACCAATAGCTAGGCTCTTCTCGAAGGTTCACAGTAGTAGGATGAGCAGCAATGAGCACAAGTTGGAACATGGGAAATTCTAATTAGGTATTAGGCTTTTTATGGTGCTGGAATACCAGAACAGATTGCTCATAGCAGTGGTAGAATCTCTGCCCCTGGAGACTGGGCTGTGCACAGCCTTCAGCAACCTCACCTAATTAGATCTGTTCTGAGCAGTGTTGGACTTCTGGAGGGTCTTTCCAGTCTCAGTGACTGTAAATGAATAATGATGGGCACCACCTCTTCACCCCAAAAATGACCAGCTTTCCCTGCTGGTTATTTAAAGGATTCTAAGAAGACTTGCTCAGATGCTTTTGTTATGGATACTTACAGCAAGGTTAGATGAATCTCAACCCAAATTTCTATTTTGCTGCTATTTGAAACCCATAGGAATTTAGGTACCTGAAAGCCTTAGTGCCTTCGATTTCTTCTAAGTTCAAATCCCACTGAAAATAATTTATGAGACATAAAGCTTCTTCTTACAGTCCTCCAAATATTTCTAATTCTTTTTATAATATCACTGTAAAAATTGTTTATCATTTCATTGATGAAAGAGAAAGGAAGCTTTTTTTCACCTGAGCCTTAGGATTACTTACACCCCAATAGCTGTAGGATTGTGTCATTTACTAGAAACAGTTACAGAACCAATTCCTCTTAAAGCAGAACATCTCTATGTTAAAGCCCTCACTGGAATACTTAAATTCTTATTCTGTGCACTTGCATCCTAATGCTTATTCATATGAATAAAATCATTGGTTCATTTAACTTTTTTGAGTTAGTGACTTATGATGTGCCGGAATTCTTTAGTAGTATAATGGGTAGTTTATGTAATATCCTTCACAATACCCTTTCGAGATTTTTGATATTGGTGTGATTCTTCTAAGATGCTTTAAATACAGAATAACAGGGAGAAAAATATAAGAAGAAAAATGTAGGACAACAGAGGCAGGGGTGACTGTATTTGTCCTAAAAGCAAAATAAAAAGCTCTTGAGAATTTAACTGAGATTTACAGAAATGTACTTTGTGGCATTATTACCTAAGTAAAACTGTCCAACTTTATATTATGAAAATTAACTTTCAATTGCACACTACTACTTTCAACTATTTAATTCCTTGAATTATTCTGAATTTCTATTAAAAAGACTTAAGATCCTAAAATGACTTCCTAATTCCTGTTTTGTCCCCAAAACTAGTAAGAATTGAGGCATCTATTTCTCACAGGAATTTAAGGTCTGATTCTGCCTAATGTAAAATCTGAAGGCCTAATGAAAATCCCTAGAGTGACTACCTTCAAAAGTGAAACTAAGGAAAAAACCCCTACTGCTCCGTGATAGTAAAGTTTTGTTAGAAACCAAGGGATCTGTTCCAATTTGTAAGCATGAGCCTAAATTTGGACTCATTAGTCTTTGTAAATTTGGAGTCATTGGTCTTTGTAAAAGATGAGGACTCTATTTTGGCAAGGAAATAATGCTAATGTTTTCTCCTCACCATTTCTTGTCACCCAACTAGCCAGGCTTCACGTGTTCCATTGCTCCAAAGCCACAAGTGTAGTCCAAGATGAAGTAAAGAATCTCCTTACAAAATCCTTTCACAGGTGGGGCGCGGTTGCATGTGAGCACTGCAAGGAAGTGTCCATGTCACCATGTCTTCTGTCAGTAGTAGAAACAAGTTAAAAGAGAAGAAAAGATATACAGAAAGGTGCGACAAGAGTAAGAGAACTGGGAAGTAGAAGTGAATTAGAACCAGAACTTCCAAGAGCTCTTCTTTCCATGTGTACTTCGAAGCAGGGCTCTGAGCATACAGAGCATTACCATATAAAGACGTATTCAATGAGCACAGTTTAAGGAATCATTTCTGAAGTGTGGTTTTGGCACTTTGATTCTGCCCATTCGAGTGACTGAGTTCCATGTTAGTTTAATTCTGTATTTTTTCATGTTGCATCTCAAAGACCTTGATATAGAATCTGGGCCTGGGAAGCAGAGTACATATATGCATTTCAGCTTTGGGTACTTACTTAAGCTGTGGGATAGGCATGCTTTTTTACAGAATGTCAAAAACTAGATTTTGTACTGTTGTCAGGGGAATTCACTACCTGCCTACCTACACTCTTTTAAGCATCTGAAGTGGGTTTGGAGTGGGGTGGTTATTTCATAGGTTTTACTTGTTTTTTCTCTTTGTATTAGACAAATACAGATATTAATCTATTGGCAAGCTAGTCTGTTATGAGAAAGATTCTAAAACTTGATTTGGTTTTTCCAAACCTAAGTGGCTGACAAACCAAAAAACAGTTCCGGAACCAGGAATGAAAACACCATTATCAGCCAGGTGGAAAAGAACTAAGATAATCTTATGTTATTGACTAGAAACTATCTAAACAATTTGGTTTGACCTCACTGTTAAAGAGGATAAGAATAGCAGCAGCAGAAGCATATAATATAACCATCAGGGCCATTATAAATGTACAGCTATATACAGATAGAGATACACATGGTTTTGTGACATCCTGCCAACACATTCAAAGATGAGTTTAAATTACCATATTGACCAGCTCACAAAAGTGGGTGACAGGTAATCTTTAAGACCTCTACCCAAATACCGTGTGTAAAGGAATGTGGGCCAGGTTACCTTTTAGAGATCCACTGCTTTCATTCTCTTCAGTGTTGCAAAAGCAGATGCAAAGTCTGTCTGACTGACTGGTTAGCCCTCTTCACTGCTACACTGTGACACTGAAGTGACATCAGGCAGCTGAAAGTGAATGTATTTCCAGGAGTCACATTCAGGTTAATCAGTGACATGTGATATGTTTACTTCGAAAAAGAAAGAAAGACACACACACACACAAAAAGCAAATCCAAATTACAAATTGATGCCCATATTCTAAATAGCTGTAACAAAATTACTCTTTTAAAAAGTTATACTTTAAATTAATGATAAAAAGCACCAAAATTAAAAAAATAAACCAACCAACAAACAAAAACCCAAAACCCAACAACAAAAACCCACTGGAAAAAAATAGGAGGGTTAGCAAGCCAGTTTTATGTAATTCTGACCCTTCTAGTTCTCCATAGTAATGAAAAATATTTCCACCCATGTTGATAGTCAGAGCTGATAAACAGACAATAAATAAACCTGCAGTATTCTATGCTAATTTTTAATAAAGTTGATGTGCAGAAATGTGTGAGCTTAGAAAAAAGTAACTATGCAAATCGTTGGTTAGGATGAATTCCCTAAAAGCATAAAGGTATAAAGGGCTTGATATCAAACAATATTTGTTACCCTTTTGACTGTTTCAACAATTTACAGACAGTGCTTATAGAAACTTAGGGTTAAAAACCTAGCAATATTCTACCCACAGACAAATTTGCATTCTTTTTCTGATGCTAAGAAACCATTTGGTTGCTCATTCTCTTTGCCTCTGTATGTACTACTTCTAGTGAATGTGTAAGTAAATCAAAGATATAATAGATTTGAGAATTTTGACCCAGACCTAAAAATCACAATTTCAAATATTTGTTTTACTTTATCAACTTAGGACCCTGCTATCAGATATGGATTAGACATACAACAGTAGACAACAAAGGGAAAGGTTAGCTGTATATGAGTGTGATAAAATTTGCATCAGCAAGGCAGAAAAGAAGCCATTAAATAGTGAAGCTCTTGGAGACTTTTCAGTAGAGCAAGAAAATACACAATATGATGCACAGGACAAATAGTCTAGGTATTTGGTGTCAACTATGGCCATAAACTTGTTTGTCCTTTCTTGATTCACATAACAAGCCTGATAGTCAGGAAAAAAAGTTTGATTCATCTGGAGCTTCCCAAACCTCTATGTAGCACCAAGTTATTAGAAGAAAGTTTGAGTGATGAAGGACCTTCACCTTCCAGGTAGACCTCGTTGAACAGACATGATGAAAAATGACACAAAATAGATTCCTTAATTATCCTCAATATCTAAGGAAATTCAAGAAAGAGAGAATTATACATTTTCTTGGTGTCAACTGTATCAGAGTAGATAATTTTAACTAGACTAGTAACGTTTTCTTCCATTAGTCCCTTAGGAAATTATGTTGAAGACAGAGATGTCAACTGGTAAGAACATCCATGTAGTACATCACAGATGATGATATATCAGCTGTCTGCAGCAAGAGGCAATCATTGCACAGTGATTAGAAAACAGAATAATGTCCCTGTTCATGATGGGGCCTCAGTCATAAGGGATGACAACCATTAGTTTCTGTGCTGCTACAGGACATTTGTCAGTAATGACTGAACATCAGTAAGAGATCGGTTGCATGAATGAGTGGTTGTGTCAGTGCTTGATTTATTTTTTTTAAGCACTCTTTCATGGCAGCACAGGAATGCCTGAAGAAACAAGTGTCAGCAGGAACTGGTGACAGATAAGAACACCAGAAACAGTAGAAGCACAGTCTTGAAGAGATTCACCAAGCTAGGTATGCAAATGTCTCAAAAATGCATAGGGCACTGAAGTGCAGAAGCCTAAAACTGGAATAGAAGTGCACTAACAACTTAAGGGAGAGTCACTGCCTTTTTTGAAGCCAATCAAAATCATTGTCAAATATCTGGTAGCTGATACTAAACTCCATCCAGTAGACATGTTGAAAAAATCAGTTGAAAAAAGAATAACTTGGGAAAAGGGAAAATAGGAAAATTAAACATATAAACTGTCTGCAAGGCTCAGGACTCTAAAGCATACTCGTTGCTCCTGGTTAAAATATTTTCTTACAGAGCATATACACAGTATTCAAACTGTGACCCTGGCCTGGAGATGCAATTTTTTCCCAAACATGGCCAGACTTAAGAGATATTACCTTTTTACCCCTGGGACAAATAAAGAATCTGAAATTTGATTTTTGTTTGTTTTGTTTTTCATTTGCATTCCATATAATAAAAAACTACAAACTGCTTCCTTTCCAGGAATCCTATGGATTTCATTATGCTCAGCCTGTCTGATTCTTTTTGAGATTGTGGCCAACTGTTTTTAAACTTCCACATTTGTGTTTTCCACTTGACTATACCTTTTTTCTTTCTTCTTTTATTTTGCTTTTTCACTTTGAAAGTACTCCTTTATTATGATCCAACAATGCCTAGTATTTCTGGTTAAAAGTAGTTTCTGACCAGTTCCTTTTCTAGCTGGTGATATCCTTCATGTGTCTCTTCTGTAAATAAGTCAGCCAGCTGAAAAGATTAAGTGATTTGACAGACATTTGTTATGATTTGACAGGTATTCTGAGGAGTGTAAACAAGCCTGCTGGCTTAAAAGTACATAATGTCAACATATCACACTGAAAAAAAAAACAACCCTCCCAACTTATTATATATAATTATTGGTTTTCTAAAAGTCTAAATGGACAAGTCATGGTTTCGCTAATTTTGTGACTGAGAATTGTTCTTCTTCTGTTAATTACCTGAAGGCTGTATCTAAGGTGAATTTTTTTTTTCAGTTATTGTTCTGAGGGGAAAAAAGTAATTTTTGGAATGGGGAGATACTGCTTACATAACTTTTACACTGGTCCTGTCATTTATCAATAGTACAGTACCTACATTCACTTAATTTACAGCTTTTGCTACTTAAGCTGTTTGTGAGGCTGTGGAGATTTACCGATCAGGAGGAACCTCACTAGTGTTCAACATAACTGTTCAGAGAGGTTTAAATAAGACATGATGTTCATTTAAAAAGGTTGCTAATACTCTGGCAAATGCAAAGCATGCAAATACTACTTAATTTTTAATCACTGATTGCTAAGATTCGTTTATGCCTGAGTGGCCATTGACTTAATTACAATATTATAAACTCATAAGTGGTCCTTGTTCAGAAAAGGCATTGTGACATGCCTTGAAGAATGTGTTGCTAAACATAAGATTACTTAGCCAGTGAAGCCTCAGCAGAAAAGTCATTAATTTGTGAAAATGGGGCTCAGATTCCAATTATTTTCTGTCACTCTTGATAAAGGTGACTTCCCTGAGACTCTCTATGTTCATAATGTGCCTCAATCCAGTCATTATAATAATGCATTTCCAAATTGAAAGGATGTTGAATTCTAAACTAGGCTCCTGCATTTGTAATCAAATACATTATGATCCACTGACTTAAGAGCATTTTGTTAGGATGCTGTGTAGATGAACTATAAAAAGGGACATTCTACCAATGGATGAAGCATCCTTTAGATTTAATAATTTGTGAGTGTGTTATAAGTTTGGGAAAAAATGCGTTCAGGATATAATGTAATGTGTTTGTGTCGACATTTGAAACTGAAATTGTTCTGCATTTCCAGTAAAATAGAAAAAGATGACTCTTACAAAGAGAATCATAATGCAATGTCTAGCTGTTTTCCTGTTGAAATATATGCATTTAAAATAGTGTGAATGATATTGCTAAACACACATTTGGAGATTATTTGAAGACACTGTTTTTGCTGCAGCAAACTTGCTAATCTAGTTTTAAAAACTAGTAGAAATGTATTTCTGCATTCAAAGGGTAGTTCACACTGCTCAGGCAAAACAGAGTCAGATATAAACAGATTTTCAACAACCTTCTTTCTGCTTAGTCTAAGAGCATTCAAAGCCTACTAAGCTCAATTCACACTAGAAGAAAAGCCAGAGATTAATTTTCTACCTGCACCACAAGAATAAAATTTTATAAAAAAGCAAACAGCTGCTGAAAGACTCCTTGACAGAGATTTTAAAACTATAATTTTTTTTTAAAAAGAAACTATGTAATATATATTAAAAATATGAAGAAAATTATCACAGATGGGGAAAAACCCCAAAAGACAGTAGCAAGGAAACCCAAATTAAAAGTTCTTTCCTTTTCAGTTATAAGTAATTTGTAATGAATCAATAATATTTGGCAGTTGTTATGATCTTCAATATTTTCATGTCAGTGGCTAATAAAAAATATTTTTCTTCTATTTTATATCTTATATTTTTCCTCTTTTTCAGTCTTCTATAAATGTCTGTTTTCTGTGCAGAGTCAGAACTTTTACTACCCTGTATTAACTAATTTTCTTTTGGATAACAAACTCTTGGTTACACAGTCAATCATAAGAGATAACAATGAAAATATTCCCATGAAAAATTGTTAAGGCAGGAAGAGAACTAAATCCCAAAGAACTGTTCCTTGAGTAGAAAGGTCTGTAGCAGCCAAGATAGATAAAAGGAATCCTGGCATTGAATTTTAATGTCTTTATCATAACTTTACATTGAAACACAACCAACATCTTGAGATACTGCAATGCAGCATGTGATTCTCCTTCAGGTTCCTTGTATTTCATTTTTTTTATCCCCAGTAAATTGCCCCTCGCATTTCATATTACTCCTGAGGAGAAATCCAATCTTTCCCCTCCATTCTAACCAGTAGCTTTGAAATGAATGAGGGGAGGTTGGGTGGTAGCAACTCTGATTGGTTAGTTCGCAATCTTCACTGAGATTTCGTGTCAGACATTACACAATTAAATCTTGCAATATCACGTTCCTTAGCCTTCTCTACTTTTCCATTTTTATGATTCTCTCCAAACTTCTTCATCAGAACACACCTAAATACAGAGAAGTGAAATTATAGCTCCAAACTTTGCTATGAAATGGTAGGAAATTAGTCAACATCATGAACAGGCACTGAAACAAAACTTGCTCCATATCACATAAATCTATGAATAATTTTGATTATTGGAAGTGTAAGAGATATATTGGAACTTTTTTATGATAACTAAAAATTGCAGAACCCATAATAAAAAGGAACAGAAATTCTGCAACAAATATTTAAGTTAATCCATAAAACATACTTGTTGAATTAGTTTGTCAGTGTTAGAAGTTACTGAATAATGACTGAGTAATTAAGCAAGGAGGAGATAAACCATACAGTTTTCAGTGAGATATTTACCTGACTGACATGTTGACTAATCAAATTGCACCATTTCTGTAAACTAGGTTGCAAATGGTTTCCAAAAATGACACCAAAGAGATTGTCAAATAATGATACGTGGGGTTAGGCATCTTGCATTTCAAAACAACCTGCATGTAAATTCTCCATTGAAACAAAGAAGCAAGACAAGTAGAGGAAAGATGCTTTTCCTGGTATGGTTAGGGCAAGATGGCAGATCAATCTTTGACCATGAACAAAAGCACAGCAGTGTCTTGGCAACATTCTTAGTTATAAGCCTAAACAGCCACTCATTCAAAATGACACAATTATTAAAACAATAGTACAGCAGTTTAATTGATGTGAATAAACGGGAAATAAGATTGCTACCATTGTCTTTTGTTTGCATTTCTATCTATCCCATCACATCAAAATGATTTTATGCAAAGAAGTTAATAGTTGCCTTTCTTTCTAAAACATTCAGTTTCATTACAATTAATACACAGAGAGATCTTCGTAATAACTTCTTAACACTGGTGTGACTCTGTGTAACCCAGTTCCATTTCTGGAATGGAATGGACAAACACTTCAGAAGAAGGATGGTCATTTTAGACTGAAAGTTGTTGCTTGCAGAGAAACCAGTGGTATTGATTTGGCCATATTTTACTTTAGAGAGAAAATCAAAACAGACCAAACAGTCCTAGATGTGCTTCCTGACTGAAAGTCCAATTGTCCAAAGATGTGTCCCTGGATCATTTGAAGCACAGCCAAAATTAATTGCATCACAACTGCATACCACCCAGGGCTTCTGACCCTAGGATAACAGGAATAGCGGAAAAGTTCTCTGCTAAAAGTAGAAAGGGAGAAACCCACTGTTTAAAGGCACTCACTAAGGCTCACTAAACATTAAGTGGGTATAATTAAGGACTAATTTGGACAGCTTTGCCCCAGACTTATGTTCTTAACCAAGAAAAGTAATCTGAATTTTCAGTGAAAGAAAGCAAATGAGAAGAATAGTTGGAAGGTTGAAAACCCAAACATTCAGAATGATCCTTACTCTGATAATATGTATTTTCTTTTCTTATATATGTTCAATAAAAATGGTGCAAAGCATCAACAGTATTGACAGCAGTTTGTATATTATGTATGTAAAATCAAATGTTTTTTTAAAGAAACTTATCAACAACTGAAGAGGAAGGCTTTAAGATTATTTAAGACATAAAAAATTTGAGAAAGATAAGATGTATCAATTCAACTTTGAAAATAAGGGGTCAGATTATAACATTAATCTCTGTTAATTTTTTCTCTAGCCCAAATTTATATTCTTTCTTAAAAGTTTTAGCCACTTTTAGTAGAAAAAATATTGAAAAATTTTTCAAGAATTAAGAAAAAATGTTCATTGTCTTAGTTTCTGGAAAAAAAAATAGATTTCTGAGATATTTATTTGGATTCATTAGAGAATAAATTCTCAAGTTTTACATGTTTCGAGGAACAAAACAAGAGCCCAAACATTTACTGATTTCCAAACATAGTCCACTAAAATTCATCTAATATTTCTCTTCTTCTTCTCTTTCTTCCTCTTCTTCCTCTTCTTCTTCTTCTCCTCCCGTTGCTCTTATTTCTCCACCACCACCACCACCACCATCATTGTGATCATCATCAGACAATAGTAATATCCATATATGGGGAAAACTAAGAGTAAATAATGTGCACTTGTTTGTGGTGACATAATTTGTTGTTTTATTCTTCTGATTTCCTCTAATAGAGAGAATGGGTAGACAAACACATAGGAATGCATATTTATTGAGATTGTTTTTCCCTAAAGCTGTGCTATTTAACAATGGGTTGAACACCATAAAAGTAAGGAACAGGCAATAGGGAGGACTTTGAAATTGATGTTCTAAACTTCTAGATTTACAGGCTCAATTTTTCAGACATGGTCCTCCACTAGTACTGAGGCAGAAAAATGGAACTAAGGACTGAGCACTGTTACAAAGAAAGCTCCGAGGTTGCTTGCTAGTAGTCTAAAATGCTGAGTGCCTAGTGAGTAATGTCAAAAATCAATGCAAGCTGCTGAGAGCTCTCACTGAAAGTAATTAAGATACAAAGAAATATGTAACTTCCTATAGACACTAAATATAAAAAAATAATTGTACACTATCTTAAAAAAATGTAAATATTGGCACAAAGTTTTTTTCTTCCTTCTAACCTGATATTTTGTATATTTCTGGCTAAACCCCTTTACAAGACATTTACTTCTGTCAAGACATAATTGTCCTCGCTAATGCAGACAGAACTGTGGTGATAGTACTTTGCAGTGCTGAAGACGACTTATCTATATAATCTCTGTTTTAATATGATTTAGCTCTTTAGGCAGCTTTTCTTAATCTATGTCTGAGTCTGGCTAAACATTAGAACAAGAGAAATGTTATATTGTTTGAGTTTGGAAAGACAGATGGAGCTTTTGTATTGTCTGCATATTGAAATCTAATACAGCAAATCCAGATATTTCTGGTAGCTGTACGGTAACTGCTGAACAAGTTGAAGGGGGCAAAAAAGGCATGGAGAAGTATTTATTTTACTTATTTTACTTCTGTGCTTCCTGTAATTGCTGGCATTCCTTATTTACTAGGGCAAAAGCAGTAAGAACCTCTAATAGGCTCAGTCTAGGCAAGAAGACACTGTATGTTTCAAATAACAGCATTTGAAAAATAATTTTCATGCCAGGTTGTGAAAAAGCTGCTATTTCAGCATAGCCTGATAAAAACAAAAACAAAAACACAAACTACAACAAAATGCCTTCAACCTTTCTTGTTTCTTATTCAGGGCTTGTTTGATAGAGGAAATCTGTTTTATTCTGAGCTTCAAATGTGTTTACTCACCATCTTGAACTGCTTTAGTCATCAAGGATATAAGTATCCCCATATGTTTGATTCCATTGTTTTCAGTTTCTTTTATATCACCTGTACCCTAAAGCAAGATTAATCATATGAAGGTTATTTCTGATAAATCATGATGTAGTCTGGTCTTTGAAACTTCTGATAAAGACACAGTAATCTTTAAATAATCTATTTGAGTGCTTGATAATCTCTGAATCATGAATATCTAACCTAAGTTCTCTTACTGCAATTACTTTTGTGCTAAAGATTTGGAGAACTGATTACTGCCCTTCTCTTTTAAAAAAAAAAAAATCTTTAACTACCCGAGGACTACCATCATATCTCTTCTGGATTCCTTTCTGCGGTTAGGACATTCCCTATTCTTTACCATTTTCCCTACCAGCCTAATTTTCTAGGCTTCTGACTACAGTTATACTGATATCCACTGAGATTTATCCATTTGACTATTTCCTGAAATGTGATCAAGTACTTCTTGATCACATTTCTTGATTCAGACCAAAATGGGATCAAGTACTTCTTGAGTCTTACAATATTAGATAGAGAAGCCCTTGCAACTGACAAACAATATTCTTATTCATTCATCCTAGTATAATCTCTTTTTTGGATGATAGTATGACAGCAGCTTGTGACTCATGAAAGCGCTGGATGCAGCTGATTATGCCTTTCTAAGTTTAAAGTTGAATTTAACACTGAAAACATTGTAATCCTTCAGTGTGTTAGGCATCAGATTGCTTGTAGAAAAAGTGAATCCTCTAAGATCATGCTATGTGTAAGTATGAGCTCACAGGTCCCTAAGTAGTTATGTAATTTACCGATCATCATGAAGTAAATCTCAGAAGGATAAAGATTTTAAAGATGTTTATGTTCTTGCAAGTGTAAGTCAAGTACATATCTAAGTAGAAAGAAATTATAATTGCTGAAAATACCATGTTCTCTTATGGTATTAGACATCAGTGACTCTACACACACCAGATATCATCACACTTCTGTTCAAAATGTTTCAGTGTTTTGAACAGCCAGAAAAAAGTACATGAAAAAAACAGATTCAATTAGTTCTGGAACCCATTTATTTAATATTTGCTTACACGATTCTTATATATTCTTCTAGTTTACTTATGTTAAGCTTTGTTGACACTGGCATGAACTACTGTTCAAGATATGATTTCCAAGTTTGTCTGTGATGGAGATAATTTTCTTCATAAATTTTACTCCTTTTGCTCCATGCACCGTCCCTCCCAACACACACTACAACCTGTCCCACTGAGAGTTTAGCTGCCAGCCAGACTGATTCCACAGCACATGGAGAATTTGATTTTTAATATCTCAGGAACACTGAATTGATTTACAGTACCTGTCACAGTGCAAATATTTCTGTTGCCAATCCCATGTCTCTACTTACATGACTTTGAGTTTTATCTGTGTATTATCTTTTGCCACTGTGCCTTTGCTGCAAGGGCTACTTATGGTCTCTTTTTTAGACCTATTTTATGAAGTTTATTCTACTTTGGAAAGTTCTGTGGGATTCTGTGCTATGTATAAGGGACACAATAAAAATTTAATCCACAGATAATGGAAAATCAATGTTTGTATCATTAAGTTGAAGTTGTAAACACAGAACTTTAATAAGAATGTGAAATATATTGGGAGTTGAAAACATACAAGTGAATAGGGACATAAATATTTAGAGTTGGCTGCTGTATGTGTGGTATTTTGTTAAGAAAGAAGAAATATAAATACTAGATTTTGAACCATTACTTCATTCCCCCCTTTAAATAAGCAAAATCCCTGGCAAACTGCAGAACACTACTATCCAGAATGCTGGAAATTAATGAAGAGAAATAGAATATCTTTCAAATATTGAACTCTCATTAATCAAACAGTTTCCAACACCTTATAATGGGATGTTGTTATGAGCTTATTCTTTAAAATGTAGAACCCCACTCCAAAGAAATATTAATGCCCAGCTCATTCCTGGTGTGAGTTAATGCAAAGTAGAGGATTTCTATTGAATAAGTCTTGGGATTAGTCTTTTCTAAGGCTAAAACTGCACTACACAGAATGCCAGTAACAAAATATTGCGAGTATACTGTAAAAATATCACCTGCTGGAAGATAAGATCTTTCTAGATCAGGAATAATGTTCTTGCTACGACACAAGAGGATAAAACAATGGCACTGAAATTATTTGTTGACTGATTTTTCCTTACATTGTTAAAAAAAATTATCCTGTGCAACAGAATGCTACTGATATCAAATGGAAATAAAGCATGGGGCCAAAAATACAGGCCAAAAATACTAACCGTTTTATTTTCCTTCCCAGTATTATCAAAACTGACACAGTGATTGTGAAAGAACAGTGAATCCCAGTGATTAAGGGCTGTTTACATTGAAGCCCTATTAATACAGGGACCAATTGAAAGGAAACTTTTATAAAAACTGCTTTGCTATGCATCAGAATAAAAAAAGAAATTCTTCCTTCTGTAACCTGTGCTTATGGATATACCTTTAATATCTTTTTTTGTGAATTCCTTATTAAAATATGGCTGTTATGATTTTATGACAAAAAAGTCAGCATATCTCTCCACAATGAATTTGAAATATGCCACTGGTAGTTAACGCAGAGTGCTGGTGTGTCAGCTAACATCTAAATTTGTGTCAGCTAAAATTTAGTGCCATACACAATAGATTTTTATAGGCCTGTAGCAACACTATTTTTTTCCCCATCTAAGTACATTTTGAATTAAATTCTGATCCATTCTCTTCATGTTTTACACTCACTGAAATACTTTGCAAATTTGTTTTTCAAATTTCTGTCCTTACACTGCTGCAATGCACTAGTATTTCCCTGGTTTCATCCAGAATAAAGTATAGATAAATAACTGATACATGACACTCTGTAAAAGTCCATTCAGCTACAGAAAGTCTGTCCTATTTGGCATTTACTCCTTAAAAGCTACATCCTAATAAGAACTTATCTATAAGAAAAGAAGGAGTGTGTAATTTTTAGGTACCTACATTCTTCATTCACCTACTCTGCATCCTTATGTGCATGGAATCCTAAGCAGGGATGATGTCCACAGACATACCCAACACTTTCCTATTTATTCAGGAGACAGCCTTTCTTTAGCAATAATATTTCATACTATTTCTTGTCACATGACAGTATCCAAAATAAACATGATCCAACCCCAGAAAAAAACCCAATAAATCTGGTCCAGTCGTCCTCATTCATGCTGAATTTGGAGTGCTTTCTGTTGTTGAGATGTGTATCCAGTAGAAGCACTGGCATTATGTATTTAAACAGATAGAGGTCTTCTGAATCCAGTCCTTTCCACAAAGTTACACAGAAAGGAAAAGTGTCCTTTGCCAAGCTTAATAACCAGGTTGTTTGCCTCTTTTGTAGAAAGTAGGAAGCATCAATTTAAAGTCTTGTTGCTGAAGCGTAAAAAGAAATAAGAATTTCTGTAATTACTTAAGTGTAAATGTAAAGGCAGGAACTTTTTTGAATAAGTGTGTTTTAATGGGTTTGGGAATCCATGCAACTATATGGGAAATCTTCCACACTAGTAAGTAGTATTCTGTCCATCACTATTATCAGTTCAAACCATGTGCAGTATAGTCCAGTCTAGCCTACTATAGGAACAGAATCAAATGTTCATTCTCTAGCAAAATATTAAACTTAAGAAGGAAAGAAAGCATATATTGTCAAGTTCTGCATTGTTGTTACAGGCAGCAGATGCTATTTTTTTCTGATGCCCAAGGCAAATTAAGCATACAGTGATGGGCTTTCACCTATTTAACTGCAGGGGCCTAACAGCTGTACTCACTGATCTAGCTAATACAGGAAATGAGGAGGAAAAAAAAATGATGGTCTCAACTTTATCTGGATCACTCACTGAAATATGCAGGCAAATATTGTTGAAATAAGTTTTGGTCACTGCAGTTACATAATTTTGGGGCATATTGGATTATTTATAAAAGATTTAGTCTGGATTCCAGAATTTTAGCACGTGGAGCAAACTTAGAAGAACCACTTACTATGAGGAAAGACTAAACTATATTTTCAGGAGAGCTTTGAATGGTACCAAAATTGAGATGACAAAAAAAGGTAAGCACACACAGAAAATACATGCAAACAGGTATGCTCCAGTCACGTGTAAAAGATGGTTTCTCATTTAAAAAAAAAAAAAAGGTTAATATCTTATATTTCTCTGCATTTCTGACTTCAAGATTAAAATTTAATACTTATCTTTACAACACCTGGTAGAGGCCTGGTAAAATGATAATATTCACTTTTAATCTATTATTTTTTTTTTTTTTTAATATCCTCACCATTTTATGGATTATTTCTCTCTTGTTGAACATAATGGAAGGCAGATACACACTGAATCTGTCATTTTGTAGGCAGAACTAGATTGGTTTTCCTTACAAAAATGAAGTACCTTCTGATGGCTGGTCAGTGGGTGCATGTGTATTCCAGTGATACAAAACACTTGTTCTTCTAGGCCATAGCAGAAAACTCAATTATTTTGCTTATTCAGGCAATGAAATTTTAAAAGTAGGACCAGAGGACCTCTGGCCACAGTAAAGACACTCCCAACAGATGATATCCCCAATGGATGTGTTCCTGTATCTCCCAAGATGTTGCTGTTACCATTGACAAACAGAAAGAGAAGACAGACTTGACAGAGTACTAGAGAAACCATATTAGCTTGTACTGAAAAATAATGTAATATTTGCCTTATTAAAAAAGAAATAGTTTATTATGTGTCTATTAGGAATGTGGTATGAAGATAAATATGTGCTGAAGATAAAAATCAAAGACATTAGAAAAGAATGCTTTTACAATGATTAATGTAGCATCTTTTTTACATGTAAGTTTAAAGGCGATGAGTACAGATAAGATGTAAGGAGAACTAATGGGAAGACTTAAGCATTCAATACTGCAAGAACATGAAATATATGTTGTTATATCAACTCTTAACCTGCATGTTTTTCCATTTACATCAGTGGGAATTGCACATGTTTTGTATAGACAGAAAAGTTTAACATAAACAATCCCATAAAAGTAAAGCAACTAAAAGTTTTATTTGAAATAAAATTCTATCTTTGACACACTCCATTGCGTATAGGTTTAACAGGACAGATGGTATGATACTTTATATCCTTACTTTGTAGTGTTATCTACAATAGTTAATTGAAATAAGTTGTTTGTTTGTTTTAATAGAGGTGAGGGAAGAAAAGACTTCATGTATGTTTATCTCTTTAATGAAGTAAACTATTTTCAGTATAAGTTTCATAGATAATGGTTTTTATAATTGAAAAAGCTGTCATGATTATACTGAAACTTTGATTCAGAGACACTAGGTAAGACATTTATGCCAATTAGATTGTACGTCTTGTCTTGGAACATTATATTCATGATGTTGCTTAAAATCTATTATTCCACAGCTCATTGGTTTACCAAACAGAAAAAAAAACCCACGCAAAATATTTTCCATCTTTGAAAAGAACTTGAACTCCAAAGATCTCTTAGTTGTTCAACTGATGACTCTTGGCAGTTGAAGCAAGTACTAATTTAATCTTTGAAATATCTCAATCAAGTTTTTTGTGGGTTTTGTTGTGACAGATTTTATGATGGGTTATGTTGTAGTTTCACATCTGTGAAACAAAGGGAAACTCTCTTAAGCATAATCACATCTTGCTAACCCCCTGGCCTTACTCTGATCCTGGGTCAGACAGGTCAGAATGATTATTTCACAGAAAAGTATGGTTTTTGTATTTTAGGAGAATTTCTTAATACGTGCAAGATTTACGGATATTTACTATTACTAAATCTGCAAATATTTGGTGTTTCTTTAACTCTGTAACAGAGAAATTCTTATCTTCTTGTTAACTTCTGAGCTGCATCTTTTGCTAAAAAATGCTATTGTCAATCTTCGGATAAAAAAGGGAAATTAAGGCTACACATATAGTTGAACTAACACATAAATTTGCAAATACATAAAACATTTCTGCTTTGATGGACTTCAGGAGCTTTTTATTTCGGACTTACTTGAAGGCTTTCATATGTGTGGTTTTATCCAGAACTATGGATTTGTAAAAAATTATAATATTGATAAAATATTAAAAGCAGGTTTCTACACTCTTTTATTTTTGGAAAGCAGTAGACATTATAAAAATCTGTCCTGAGGTAATATCTTAATTTTGCTGATCCAGTTTCCATTCCCTGTAAAGTGGAAAAAGCATTATTTTCATTATATATTTTTCTTTCTATTCAGATACCTCTAAGATATTTAACTTTGTCCCTGTATTTAAAAACAATTCTTCTTGTGGCTAACCCCTAAGCTTAAGAAATTGACCCTTACATCATATTCTTATATAGTATTAGTATTTCTCAATTTTTTAGATTGATTTGTCTCTTCACATATACCAATTTCTGGATATATTATTTGAGCAACACCAAATTATCCTGGCCAACGAGTGATCTTCTGTTCATAAAGGTCATGAACACAAATGATACAGCTCATGGGAACAAAATAAGAAGAAATTACAGAGAGAAATAGGGCCTGCATCAAAGGCTTTGCCTGTATTTGCTAATAATCATGCTCCAAGTATCAGCAGAAACTCAGAGGAATTCCTTGAACACTTCACAAAGGGAATTATGGCTCTAATTCCGATACCAGGAAAGTCTTTTTTCCTACTTAACAGTTCTCCTGCAATGCTTCCATGAGTCAATTGTTAAAATCAATGCTTATTTTCTTGTGGTGGCCTACTGTGTTTTTAATTGATTCCATATTTAAAAATAAATAACAAATACTATCGCTACTCATCTTCAAGCAATAAACAATTCCAGCTATGGGATTCTTACTGGAACACTAATATTGCATTTGGAATACGAGGCCATATATTTTTGGTTCTCTGACTAAAATATTGGGAAAATAGACATGGTTCATTTCCATTTTGTGTAAGATTTACCTCTAATTTAAGACTGCATAACTGCCTGGAGGTTAGAAATGGATAACTTCAATATAGTAAATAAAATTTGTATCGTCCAAAACCTCTTTCTTTTTCTGGAAGTGCTTTGCTTTTTATCTCCTGGATATTCTAAGCTTCATGTGTTTTTATAGTTTCTTATTACAGCTCTCCTAAGTTTTCTTTTAGATTGGATTTGTTTTATTTTCCATTAGGACTGGTAATGGTAGACGCTTCATGAAAAATCAAACTACCGTAAAACTTCTAGTCCACTTTCCAACATCTAGGAGCGTTTTGTTTGCTTCCTTGACCTAAAGACAGAAAAGTTTCTAGACAAAGACACAACCTGGGGCAGTTCTTTATTAGTAGAAGTGGGGTAATATTAACTAACATTATCTTTAATCACAAAAATAATATTAAAAGTGTCAGTGATGTTATTAGTTCAGTTTTTCTGAACCCAGACATCTATAGACTTTCAGTTTCTAATTGGAATTTTGTTTTCAAAAAATCTATGAATACAAATATAAATACAGTCTAGCTGAAAATGATTTTACAAGTGGTGTTAGACCAGCTCTTTAGTCTTCAAAACTTATAGTGTTCTCATTTCTTAGGGTTTTTACTGATGAGTCTTTCATCAGGATACTTTGTGGAGTCCAGAAGTGAACTATAACTCTGTAACTACTTTAAGCCCTTTAAAAAAAAATAAATTGTGTGGCATTCGGAGTTCACTATATGAGAGCTGAGATTTGTGCAGTAAGCTAATTCCAGTAGATAACAAATGTACTGTGTGAAGAAGCTAGCCTTAGGGATTTTCTTTGTTGTGCTATTGGCATTCAAAGTCATGTAAACAATTACCTATTTCAGCTGAATATCATCTAACATATGGATCTAATAGCTTTATGCCCATTTCAAATCTAATCAGTCTTCAATAGCTGTCATTAGGTTGTGAAAAAAAAGTAGGTTTGAACCAAAATGAAATAATTCAGGTCTGAAAGGACATTCAAGGAAAAACTTAAGCCCTAACTTGTGATAGTTGCTAGAGAAAGACAAGCAAGCGTTTCTGGCTCCATTACTAATGCTTCTTAAAGGCCAGCACATATTCCACTAGAGACAGAGTTTAATTGCTGAAAACAGTGTGTCTACAAGGGTGCTGTTACCACTGAGTATTCCACTTCAATAGAAACATAACCATTTTTTATTTCCCCATCCACACTTAATATTCAGGTGCGAACCTGCCAGGTGTATTATAGCGAAGAAATCTGAGAAACAGTGGCCAAGATGAAACGTATTGGGTTCACCAGTGTCCTGAAGACTTTCACACTGATAAAAACACATCCATTTAATTAATGAAGGCCCTGTTGTCTCTGAAAGACAAACTACAAAAATTTGAGTTTAAACTTGCTTTTTCTCTATCAGAAGTAACTTTCTTTTTGTGATAATTTTTCTTTTTTTAGCAGTGTGAATTTTAAATTTTATTCACTCCTATGATCGTGATCAGAGCAGAGAGAACTCCAACCAGCACTTTCTAAACCAGATTAATATTAGCAGCCAAATGTTTAACAGAGGCTGCTTAATGTCCTGGGAGCAGCACGGAAGATGTATTGGCTTTAGAAAATGAGAGGTTATATTTTGCTAAGTAAGTATTAACTTTCACAGCTATAAGCAGTGGGTAGTCTCAGTGAAGCTGCTTAATTTTAAAGGAAGTTAACTTGTAAAGCTAAACTGCCAGGCAGAACTGTAGAGAGACTGAAAAGATCCCAAACTTACATTGCAGAAAAAAAGTAAAATTACAAACTGGTATCTTTGTGAAATTAAAACTTTGTCTTCATCCTGAATTTTTCATAATAGCTGTTGAAAAGTTGTTCTTTCACCCACAAGTGTTCCGAGAGTCTAATTCTGGTCCATGAGAATTATGGCAGAACTTTTTTTTTTTGCTCTCTGGACACCAGAACTTGGTCCAAGGCTAAAAACAGGGGGTACATGAAGAAAAGATAGTAATGGCCCTCTTTTGCCCATTTAGCTTAGGGTTGGAGAGCTCTTTTAGGATGAAACTTGATTCAGTTCCCTCTTTTACTAGAAATATTTAAGCCAATTTTTTGCACCTTCCAGAAAAATATCCCCACCTCTTCATTAGTTTCTGAAGTAATTCAGGTAAACAAACAAAAGTTTTATGTAGAGGCAGACTGGGATAAAAGTGAAAGAATTAACTTCTACAAATTGGTCCCAAATGTATAGAATTTGTCTTTTTGAAGATTCAGTTTTACACCCTATAGACCTTATGGATGCTATGTCACCAATAATCATGGACACACAGACTAACGAGATCCTGGCTCATGATTTTTCGTACATGTAAACTTTTAATGACAACCTCTAAAGTATCTCTAAGTTTTCAGGCAATAATTTCACTGACTTATAGATGGATTTTTTTCTTTTTTTTTTTTTCCATGCATTCAAACATACATAAATACACTTTCTCTTTCAGATTGTGACTGCATATTTATTTTTGAGAGAAACATATGGAAAACCACTAGAATTTAGAAAGGAATTTTTTCAGCATGAAAACATAGTCCTGCATAAGACTGGAAAATAACTTGAATGAATAAAAAGCTTTAGAAGCTGGGATACCCATATGCCACTGCAGTTTCAGGGGAGCTAAAGGGTTATAGGATTACCAGTGTTGCTTCTGAATGATAAAAAAACCAGCTTGATTCCACAGTTGTTTTGTGACAAGCCTCACATTACTTGCATTGCTTAAAGCTGAAATTTTGCATATGGTTTTGTCTAGACTGACCGCAACTACAGTGGTATGTGGTCAGCTGAAGTGTCAGTGACCAACTCTTAAGAACCTACCAGGTTAAGGAAAATATACCAGGTTCTGATATAAGACTGTGAATGTTGTCACATGTGGTTTTAAACACCCTTTTGAGTACCATTTACAAACTAGCAATCCATTTTTTGTTTAACCAAAGAAGAGGAAAAAAGCAAGTAAATTTTATTATAATGTGTATGTTCTAAATATAGTGTATATTTTTCCATTCAACACTTTTGTGTCTTGAAACAAAAAACACATTTTTTTTTAATGGGATATAACAAATTGCATGTAGCCTTGTGCAGAAATAATTGCAATTTAGACTCCTAAGAAATATTTTTTTAAAATATATTTACAATGGGATGAGGGATTAATTGAATTTTCCAGATATCTTGGATGCTTTCAGTTGTTAGGACACCTTTCAAGGTTATGCTTTATCCTGATTTCTGATGTTATTTACATACTACTTCTACTCTGAAAGCAAATCAATTATACCTATCTTGTTCCATCCTCCTATCAAATGTAAAATAGCATAGCGGAAGAAGCATGAAAAAAGCAAATGTTACCAAAAAATGCTTATCTTTATAAGAACAGAAGAACTTCTCTGTGGTTGAGATCTGGTGAAAATGCCTCAGAAATATTTTGACTTTGCAATTAAAGCAAATAGAGTAATGATTCTCAGTAACAATGCTGGAAAGAAAGTCCACTGCAGTATCTGTCATTTCTAATTCAAGTTTCCTAGGCAGCTAAGCATGCAGTCAGAGTCCCACAAGGTCCAGCTTCTCCCCGTGGGCTGGAGGATGGGAGCACTGGAAGCTCCTTATGGTCAGCCAGGGCCCATCCCACCACCTCATCCAGGTGATGGGCAGCCGGGGGTCACCAGCACAGTCCCAGCCCCAGACCTTGTGCATGTCCTTAGGTGTGGGCCATGGATGAGCAAGAACGTTGGAAACTGGAGATTAGACCTGCTGCAGCACTGCTGATGACCCCAGGGCCTGAAACAGGCTCTTGAGCCACGACCAGGTGGAGGGAGGAACAGAGACACAGCATGTCCTACAGTGCCCTCGGGAGCTGGAGAGAGGGACTGTACTGATCACAGCCAAAGAGCCTCCTCAGAGCAAAGACGGCATGTAGGAGAACACAATGTTTGTATGAAACTGAGCATCTTTTTTTATTTGCAAAACATTAGAAACTTATTTATTTTTCCTCTAAGGCTACTTTTACAGTTTCTTTCTTCCCAAAGTGATTTGCTCTTCATGCCATTACTTTTATTTTCCTTAAACAGCTTCATTTAAAATGTATATAAAACTACCTGTTGTACCATGTTGCTTAAATTATTTACTACCATTGTAGATTATTGAAATGCAAGAAAAAGTTTATTCTCAGAGAAATGAAACAACTATTAACAGTAAATTGGACTTCATTACATTTTCATAAGTCTTGATTTAAGATGATTATAAAATTAAAACTTCATTGCTATAAATGCAAATGTCTCCTTCCTAGCTTAATTTATTATTAGTTTATTTTTACAGCCCCCATTCTTGTCAGAATATTGTATGGTTAATAAATTATTTTTACAAAACACACTGTATGTTTCTTTTACATGCAGTCAATAAGAGTGTAGGATACCTGCTGGTTCAATTATTTTATATAATTATGTTTTTGTCAAAATTTCTTTTGACTGGATTCTGTTGTTATGCAACTTAGTGTCCAAAACTGTAATGAATGCACTGCTTGATTACCACAAATGAACTAAAAATACAAATGCTTTAGAATTCCAAGAGCTTCATTGTCACCTGTCAGAGAGAGATTTAGGAAGCAGTAAATCCACCATTAATTTTTACCCTTTTACACACCTTCAAGAATATGTATAATAATTTCAGAACTACCAAATGACATGGTGTCTCACTAGGGTATTTTCCTCGTGTGTCAGACAAGCTTTGAGTAAAATCAATTCCACTCAGTGAATTTATGTCATGCTTTCTAGAATCACCAGCCCTGTCAATATATCAGTCCAGTGTCCTCTTGGTCGTGTTCTTTTGTCAGCTTTGCTAGGAAATGGCAGCAGTATCTTTTCTGGGACTGACATGCAGGCAGGTTGGCCACTCCAACCAGCAGCTTTTAAACAAAGTATAGCACCAATTCACTCCAGCCATTAGTTTCCTCTTTACGCAAACATCAGTCCTCAGAAAACCTTCCTTAATTCAGTCAGTGTATTCAAACTTTTTTTGCAAATAGGTGGAGAATAAATCACAGAGTAAGATGACACAGGCTAAGGTCTATGTGATAATATTGTGATATGAATATTTTTTTCTTGGAAATCCCAGTTAAAAAGCTCTGCATGTTTCTTCCAGGTAACCTTTTTCAAAATCAAATGAAATATAAGTCTCATTAATTGTGATACAGAAAATATGAAGAGTATGTGTTTTGTAGAAATTGCCTTCCTTTTTCTTTCTCATTCCCTTTCTTCCTCATACTCTTTAACATCTGTGATTAGCTAGCAAGTTAAGTTCACTTTTGCGAGTTCTGGACAAATGGCAACTTATATACATGTTGTGGTTTAAACCCAGCTGGAAATTACGTTCCAAGCAGTCACTCCCCTTCTCCCCATATATAAGTCTGTCATGGTTCCTCTGGATGACATTCCTTCCCTCCAGCGTGTCAACTGCACCACGCAGCTTGGTGTTCACCTTAAGGGCTTTTTTTTCAGGAAGAAAAAATCCTAAAATAATTCAGGGGAAAAAAAAAGAAAAAGAAAAGAAAAGAAAAGAAAAGAAAAAAGAAAAGAGAAAAGAAAAGAAAAAAGAAAAGAGAAAAGAAAAAAGAAAAGAAAAGAAAAGAAAAGAAAAGAAAAGAAAAGAAAAGAAAAGAAAAGAAAAGAAAAGAAA
>JAWMRA010000078.1:82384509-82431566 GCA_035584735.1 Pseudotriccus pelzelni
GAAAGGAAAGGAAAGGAAAGGAAAGGAAAGGAAAGGAAAGGAAAGGAAAGGAAAGGAAAGGAAAGGAAAGGGAAAGAGGACAAGAAGAAAAGTGACATTCTCAATTGCTACATGAAATTTCATATAAACATGCAAATTTCTGCCCCAAACAGGTATTTACAAAATGAAGATTGTACTGCACATCAGTTGGTTATACAGGTTTCCTAATTATGACAAAGTTAGTTACATAGTTAAATGTCATAAAACGCTCAAGGGCAGTTAATCCACTCTCTATGTTATACAGAGAGCAATAGCACTTGGTATCAAATATTGTCAGTACAAAGACAGTTAAATTAGAGTTATAAAATACGATGTGAGTTCACAAATGTGACATTTCTAGATTTCATTTAAGCTGAAAATACACTGAAATGTCCAGAGTCCCTGCGGCATATCAATAAAAGGTTTCAAGCAAAAAGAAATATTATCTCATATTACACCATTGCAGGGGTACAAGAGCAAAGCAGAATATAGAATTTATCTGTGGTTTTCCAACTGAGGTTCATTCAGTTCTAGGAATGCCTCTTAGGATGAGTTTTTAAGGTTTCTAATAAAGGTTGTGTACTTTACATACATTTATTCATTTTGTGAACAGAATATTTACCTACTTAATATAATCTAAATGTTCCTTATTAATGCATTGTGATTGCTTCACTAAGTGTGCTTGTTGAACCATTACAGAGTCAAAATTATTCTCTGTAGGGAAAATTTATCTTCTAATGCATTGGATTTTTTCCCTCAACTTTGATGTCTATTCTAATATGCCCTCATTGATCAACTTAACATGTAGAAAACTTCTGTCTGTATATTTGCATTTGAGGGCTTATTTTAGATTTGTTATGCATGATTACTAATGTTATTTAGTCTCTTTCTAATGAAGACGGTACTAAGAAGTTATCCACACCTCTGCCAATAATTATGCATTAGTTATCTGCTACAGCATTCACTAGTTATATAAGGATGATTTGAGGTGTATTTATATAAAATGTATAAATACATGGAAGGTCCATACATTCCTTTAAACTTGATCCCTCTAGTTCCTGAAATTTAGAGACACAGAGCCAAGTTTTCAAAAGGTATTAGTATCATCATTATATTTTTATTTATAAAATATGTAATCAGCCTCATTTTAAAATTTTATTTCATGAACTATCTGATTCATCAGGTGTGGCAATAGAAAGAGGGATAAATATGATGTACTCTTATAACTTCAATTTTTGTTTGAGTCTGAGGAATAAAACTTATGAACTACATATTGGAATTTGGTGTACCCAAAGATCTTCATAAACAAGAAGTGGCCTAAACAACTAAGTTTCACCGAGAAACTTTCACTGAGAAATTATCCAGTTATCTAGCAGGAACTCTTAGTTTAAGCCTTTAACCATTTATTCCTTGCATTAACATCCTAGCTGGACACCTGATATGAATAGTTGAAGAATCTTGTTGGAGAATGGAATATTGAATACATATATATATATATATATACAGGAAACATGAAACTCAAGTTTACTTTCATCTAGGAGGTAAAACAGAGAGAACACTGCCTATCTTGAAATTCAAAATTACTTATCCTGCTAAGAAAGCATGTAGCATTATAGGAATCACTATTTGTCATAATTACAGCTTTTATGTTATGTCAGTTACGACACCTCAATTTCTTGTAGAAAAAAATGAGACAGCTAGAAAATGCTCTGGAATAGAAACAAGCATATTCTAAATCTTCTGAAAGTAAAGACATTTCATTTTTTGTAAGAAGTGCTATTAAAAACTATATTACATTTTCCTACAATTTTGGTAAGAAAAACTTACCTATTTTTCCTCTGCAAATAGGAATTTACCATTTGCTGCATAAGACAGTACAGAGAAAAAAATAACTGAATTATTGCTATTAATCTTACAATTTCAGAGCTAAACTATAGCTCAAACACAGCCCAAGTAACATAGTATAAGGGCTCTAGAAGAAGAGTTTATATTAACATCTTTCTTCCTAGGAGGCAAAGGGTGTGAACAACTTCTTTCCTTAGTCTTTTAAATTGTTTCAGAAGATGTTGATTATTTTCCTTATATTGAGGAATTTTCTCAAAAATATGGTCAGAATTACAGTAATTATCTGTTTTATAAATTTTCAACAGTATGCTGAAGTGTAAATAAAGAAAGGACAGTGGCAGTGGGACAAACTAGCACTTGTTCCACAAGTGTCTGAAGGAACAGAAAATCAAGTTACCGAGAAAAAAATTCCATATCCCCATTTATTTTGATCTTTCATAATATGCTGGTACAAATGCATATAAGAAGGTTGCAAACACTTGAAAGCATGTAGAAGTCAAGATAATATTGAGAAGCCTGGTGAATCTTCACTGTTCATGTTCTGGAAATCATGAGGATTACACAGCCTTGTGTACATGGAAGCCTCCATGAGCTGATTATTTCTAAATACACTGGAATTTGTGTTGTGATTTTAAGTGTTCTGCCTATTTAAGCTCTGTGAAAAATTAGATAAAGATGACCACTGATTAGCTGAAGTTTGCTAAGATTTTGACTACCTTGAAAAATAAATTTAAAATTATCTGCGAAGATTTTCAGCACAGTGTCCGTGCACAGTGATAGACTTGAGATTTCTTGAATACTTGGGAAGAGTTGACTCAAGTCTCAGCAGCAGTCCAAAAGTCAGGTTGAGCATTAGGAAAGATTATTTATTATTAGGAAAGATTAATTATTGAATGAGCATTGAGGAATGAAATATAGCAATAGAAAATTAACAGAGACAAGGGATAGAACAGTCCTCTAATGTTTCCTTTGTCTTCAGTAATATGAATGAGAACACAGAAGGGAGGAAAAAAAAACAACTGCCAAAACACAAAACAGACTTTTGCTACCAAGGATAATGGTTATCTATGACAAGTACCACCAGTGAGCATATAAGGACTGAACCTTCCCCTTCAACCTCTTATACATAAAACAAACTGGTACATTTGTGGAACTGCAAATGCCAATTGTAACCTCAGCCAGCACTGAAACAGCTGCAGCAGAATATGAGAATACCTCCATTTTACACACTGTGATGTTCACCACTTGTGAAGCAGGAGCATTTAGAAGGTTACCTAGCAGTCAAGTAGGCCTTGCCATGCCTACTTACACTGTGGTAATGCACTATAATAAAATAAGGTGGATCCAGGACCTGAGAAACCTGAAGATATATGAGCAGAAATTCAAGAGAAGCTGGAAGGTCAAATCTTTTAGTATATTTAGTCTTTAGGAAAAAAAGATTTCAGGATTTCAGGTTAGTACACTGAAGTACAAAGAAACCCAGAAAGCATCATCATGAAGGAATACAATAGGGAAAAAGAGGAAAACAGTCAAAAATGGCAAGCATTGCCAAAAAGTGATATGAAGGAAAAACGGGGAGAGGAAAAGACATATCTTATGGAATTTCATATGGGGTATGCTGAAGACATACACATACATATATATATTCAATACTAGAAATCCTGCTAATCTCTTTAAACTGAGCTTGACCATCTGTCTAAAAATTGCTTTTAGGTTAGTAAAAAGGTCAGATTTGATCTTATTTCATAGATGCCTGAATTGATAATGAGAAAATAAAGCACATTACCAGAGAAGAGGCATAAAGAATACCACTACGGTCTATTCCTTTTTCTGAAGTTTACTTGTTCAGTTACTGTGTTATCTGTATTTGGTGTCTTTCTTTAATGACATTCTCTGCATGCACATTACCAGTTCTAAAGCTTCTCCTCTATACCTCAACTACTTTGTCAGCACTACACTGCTGAGAAGACTCTGATACTCTGCAGAAACTTATGTCCCTCAGGCAATTGCTGTCGTAGAACCACAGAATCAGTTAGGCTGAAAAAGACATCTAGGATCATCAAGTCCAGCTGTTGACCCAGCACTGCCAAGTTCACCCTGAAACATGTCTCTAAGGGGCACATATACATCTCTTTTAGTTAGCTCCAGGGGTGGTGACTCAACCACTTCCCTGGGCAGCCTGTTCTTTGAATAACCTGTTTAGTGAAGCTATTTGTCCTAATATTCAACCTAACTTCCCCTGACAAAATCAAGGCCACTTCATCTTGTCCTATCATTTTTTATGTGGGAAAAGAGACCAACACCCATCTCACTACAATCTCCTTTCAGGAAGTTGTAGGGCAGGAGGTTTTACCATGGCTGGTTAGCAAGTGCCCACGGTGTCACTCCCCTTCTCAGGTAGATAGGGAAGAAAAAATACATGAAAAGGGTTGTGGGTCAAGATAAGGACAGGGAGAGATCACTCATCAATTACTGTCATGGGCAAAAAGACTCAATATTGGGAAAATAATTTAATTTATTGCCTGTCAATTCAGAGTAGGATGAGACACATACTTAAATCAATATACTGAAACTGTCCCACTCGCTTCTCCCTTCTTCCTGGGCTCAGCTTTACCACAAATTTTCTCTGCTTTCAGCAGTGCAAAGGGGTGGGGAATAGGGGCTATGTTAAGTTCATCGCATGTTGTCTTTGCACCAGATCCTTTACCATCTCTGTTGCCCTTCCTTGAACTTGCTCCAGCACCTCAATGTCCTTGTAGTGAGGGACCCAAAATCGAACAGAGGATTAGAGATGCAGCCTCACCACTGACAGTAGGGAGGGACAATCACTGCCCTGCTGTTGCTAGACACACTGATTTTGATACAAATGAAGATACCATTGACATTCTTGGCCACCTGGACACACTGCTGGCTCATGTTCAGCCAGCTATTGACCAGCACTCCCAGGTCCTATTTTGCGGGGTCACTTTCTAACCACTCTGCCCCAAGCCTGGAATATTGCATGGGATTGTTTTGACCCAAGGGTAGGACCGGGCACTCAATAAAATAGAGCTGCTGAACATCAACAGCAAATGATTATTGAAAAATACAATAAGAGCTTTCCTTAGAAATAGTGGTTCACTTGGCTGTATCATAAAAGATTTTATCTTGTTACTATGCTACTACAGATGATAATGCAGAGAGGAGACAAAAGCAAATATCAAGCTCCTCACAGTTTATTTAAGCAGTTTGCATTTCTATGTATGAATAGCAATAGAATATTTCAGATCTTAAGGCAACAAACAAAAGTGACTAAAGATCTACTTTTATATAGTACAGAAGCTATTGATTTAGTTCTGGCAGTGGAAAAAAAAAGTCTCCATGTTCTATATGGTATATTATGGATAAAACATTCCATGTGAGCCCCAGGACTGTTTTAGTTCTGATGATATTATAATATATGACAAACTGAGCAAAACAATAAGAATTGCATAGGACATAAAAGCTCTTTACTGAGTTTATAAATGAGCATTTCCTTCAGTATGTTTTGTATTTCTCTGTTTGCTCCAGCATGGAGAAGCACTTCCACTTCAGAATCTCATGTATGAACTAAACCACTATGTTTATGAAATCCCAAAAAGCCAAGTGCTGATAGAAACTGCAACAGAGCTTCTGAGCTCAGGTCAGAGATGTCTTCAACTCAGCAATGGCAAAGGGAGGCACAAGGACTCCTGGAGCATCAGGCTGATGATCAGTTTATCTTGGCAAGTGGCCAGGAGCGTGGTGAAGAAATAAGTGCCACATTGAAATACAAACAATGGTTAACAAGTTTGCACAACACTGAAGGAAATCTCAATGAAAACATGATTTAAAAGAGAATTTAGAAAACTTAGATAAAGGCATGGGCTTTGGAGAAATAAAAGAACACTAAGAGAGAAAGCAAGTGATAATGGATATTTAGAATGCTTTGGATATACTTTAGGCACAAGTATCACATTGTAAGCATGTGTAATTGTGATCTGGACACCACATTTTGTTATTTACAAATAATACCCCAAATGTAATTATGTTGTTCCCTGTGACTGAATTCAAAGATGACATATGAAAAGTTTTTTGCTGAATTAGATGCATGTCATGGAACAGCAAATTTCTTATACATTTCTTCCTTAAAGGCCAAGTTAGCAAGTATAAATTCTAATATAACTATTTGTATGTAGAACCAGAGAAAAACAGAGGACAACTGATATCACTAGAGTACTGATATATAAAACCTCTTGTTTGCATACAGTTGAACCAAGATAAAAATACTGTACTAAATATGCCACATTCCTTCTAAAGCATAGAAACAGTTAAAGTGCCATAAAACTAACGGTGGGGATTTTCAAAGTTATTCTGTATACATCTAATCCCGTTCCTGTTGAAAAACTCCCACAGTTTTCAGAGAATGCCAAGTTACATCAATTCTCAGTAGTTTTTAGAAGAAAGAGTTTAAAAGTCTTTTGTGCTGTACTATCTTATTGACACAGTTTTACACTACCACAGCTTAACAAAAGTCAGCCGTCCAAGATGTGTATTTCGCTCTCCAGCATTGAGAAAAATTGAATCTTATCAGAATTTCTTGGCTCCTTCTGAACTAGTCATTTATGTTTTGAAACTAAACCACTAATCTCTGGGAATCTGCCATGTCTAATTCCAGTAGCAAAATCTCCAGCAAAAGCTCCCAAACTGTAGCAATAGTGGTCTTCCTTCAGTGAATATAACCCTTTTCCATTACTAGCATTGTCACTTTGAAAAAAAATTATGCCTTCAACAAGCACAACCAAAATCAATACAGAGCCTTCTTTTCTTTAAAATATAGAGTAAAAACTGGGACCAGTTTTATAAATTTAAGTATATTACATATCACTTCCAGACTTTGTAATTATTAAAACTGTTCTATCACTTCAAATATTTGCACTACTGAGAAGAAAGAAGGGAAAGAAATCAAATTATGTAACAGAATACTGATTATTTCTCAGCTTTCTGGAGAATGCTTTATTTTAAATGTTTACTGTATCAAAAATCTTATGGCTGTAAACATATTTTATACAAGAAAACGGAATATTGGACTCAGAGCATATAATTTCCCACAAGGAAACAGTAACTTTTAGATACGTAACTTTTATGTTTGTAGACATACAGCATCGTAATAAACCAGAAGACACATGAATAGAAAATCCCTAAAATTAATAGGAAAAAAAAATTAGAAAGTACTTTGTGTTATTATCTGTTTCATTTTTGGAGGGATGAAAGTGAGTGGTAACAAGAGTGCCATTAATAGCATCAAAGAGAAGAGGTTTTAATTATTTCATCTTTGCCTGAGAGTTTGATGAACTTTAATTTTAAAATCTTCTTGTGCCATATGGATTTTATCCAAACTCTACATGTCTGTCTAAACCCCTTCTTTTGCATAATAGATTATAGAATTTAAAGCATTACCATATTGTTCAGTTAATTTAAATAGTTATTTATTTTAAAACAAAGTTAGTTCTTATTAATAATGTTGTTATATACAACATATGTAGTGTAGTTTTCAGTCATCAATAACTTTCCCCAACACGTTATTTATTTTATTTCTGTATCATAACTATTTTTATGATTCTGAAATATATATATGTGCATTAGAAAGAGTAAAGTGCATTTAAACTATTATTTCACCTTCCATGATTCTTGTCAAAATACTCCCTTTTTAAAAGAGAGAGAGAACAGTCAAAACACATTTGCCAAACTGAACATATTTCTAGCTTTGTAGCACATTGCAGATTTTGGCCAGCTATTTTCCACTCAGCATGAGAAACTTTGCACCATATGTCCAGCTCTCATTTAGAATGGATATTTATCTTATTTCGAATAATAGTCATGAGAAGTATCAAGTCCCCCACCGTATCATAATGCAACAGCCATCTTCGTGTTGTTGGAGGGTTTTTTCCCCCTTTTTTTCCTAATTAGTACTTTGACTCTGCTTCAGTTAGAAAGCTCTCCTTGCATTTTTAGGCTTGGGTTCACCCAGTAAAATTATGAAGTGTTCACTTTACAAATATCCCAGCAAATTCCAAATATACCTTTTCCTGATATTAATATGCAACATATTTTAATCAATTCTTCTATTGATAATGTTGTATAAAGAGGAAGCAAGCTGCAATACTGCAGAAAATCAAGAGTCTTTTTTTAAACCTGCAAATTAGATGTTCTATACAGACCTAACATAGATAAACTTCCAAAGTTCAGATGGAATCCAAATCCTATTACACAGTGGCAATAGCAAGAATACCAATCAGAGCAACTGCTAGAGAAGGAATATTTGTAGTGCCCACATTTTTGCAGATTATCTAAAGCAAATTCCCTCATGCTGTTGTCACTGAGCTGTTACAGTGAGAATCAGCAGATGGTTAATCAATCCCAAAATGCCCTTCAGGAGCTACAACAGCTGTGTATGGTCAGCACTAGTAAGCTCATCCAGTGTAAATGTGAACTGGAATCTGTGCAGCATGGAAACACAGTGGTTTCCTTTCTTTCTTACAATAAAATGAGTCTGCAAACATTTCTTAAAGTTTGAACTTTCCAGAATAAATACAGTAACATTTCTATAGCAGTCTTGTGCAAACAGTCTACATATAACCAATCCCAAATCAATTTATTAGTGGGGACATTGTTAATTAAATTGAATTATTCCAGCCTGAGCAAGAGGTACCATCTGCAAATTACAGATAACAGCCCTGCAGCTGATAATCTCAAGAAATATTTTCAAATAATTTATTCACCAGCGTTTCCACATACCCCCAAACACTTGTACACATATTTGGGTTCAAAAGGAAAAAAAAAGAAAAAGCCATTATAAGACAATACACATTCCATTGTGCAAAACTCCCCATGGAGTTATTTCTGATACATAAAGCACACAGAGTTCACAATTTTTCATACTAATGTGGCCTCACTAGCCCCAGGTAGAGGGGGAGGATCACCTCACTCAACCTGCTGGCCACATTCTTCCCAATCCACTTCAGGATACCATTGGCCCTCCGTTGTGCCACAAGGGTACGCTGCTGTCATCTGCCAAGACTCCTAGTTCCTTCTCCGCAGAGCTGCTCTCTAGTGGGTCAGGCCCCAATTTGTAATAGTACTTGAGGTTATTCCTCCCCAGGGGCAAGACCCTGCACTTGCCCCTGTTGAACCTCCTTAGATTTCTCCCCATCCAACTCTCCAGCCTATCAAGGTCCCACTGAATGGCAGCACAGTCTTCAGGTATATCAGTCACTCCCCCCAGTTTTTTGTCATCAGCAAACTTGCTGCAGGTACATTCTATCCCATCCAGGTTGTTGATAAAAAGATGTATAAGGCTGGGCTCAGTGTCCATCGCTGGGAATGCCACTGCCTATAGGCATCCAAGTCGATTCTACTCCACTGACCACAACTCTCTGAGTTCTTCCATTCAGCCAGTTCTTGATCCACCTCATTGTCCATCCACATTTCTAAGCCTTTAGAACATCATATACATAATACACTCAACCCTCTGGTGTGGCCCTCCTGAGCACTCAGCACTTACCTGAGGTGTGGACCTACTTGTAGGTTGCAGCTCCCTTCCTGCATTCCATGCCTACATGAACTGCCATGCAAACTGCCATGTCACATCCTTCTGACATGCCATGTCCTGTTTGCTTGCCCTGTTCACTGCACTCCTGATAGCTGGTGCTCCCTGGAGCCATTTAAATCCCCCTCCAGTGCTCCTGGGAACACCTTTTTCTTGTCTGACCAGCTTGCAAGAACTTCCAGGCCCAGGGGTCTGGGCTGCTGCTCAGGCGTATTTGAGCTCAGGAACTTCCCTGAGCAGCTTGATCTGCTCCCACCCAGATTTAACTCAGTTGCTGCTGCTGCCACCTCACTGACTGACCATATGACGTGTTTGGAGTGATGACATTTGTCTTCCCAGGTAACCATTACATATGATGGGGCCCTTCTCTTCTGGAAATCACTGAACACCTGCCTGTCCATAGAAAGCACTCAATTTATTCCTTGTTTTGCTTTGTTTATGTGAGTGTCTTTTGCTTTCCCTGTTACACCCTTTTTTTCTCAAGCCACAGATTTTCTAGCTTTTACTCTTCTGATTTTCTCACCTGTCCTGTTGATGGGACAGTGTGCGAGTGGCTGTGTATTACTTGGCTGCTGGCTGGGATTAAGCCACGACACAGGGTATCAGCAAAGTATTTTGAGTTTTCTTCCCCTGAAAATTTATGTTAAACATTCCAATTTAAATTTTAACTGAGACCAGACAGAAAAAATTGGCAGAATTTACAACCAATATTACTAGTTAAGTTTGGAAAAAATTAATAAAAACTATGAAAATTAGGTATTATCAAATTTTTCAAATTTAGAAATTACAGCAAGCACAAAAACCTGCCCTGTCCTCAGTAATAACAAAATAGTAAATCAAATACCAGTGACTATGCAGTTTTTTACGCATTTTATAAATGCTTCACAAAAACAAACAAAAATAAACTAGAAGAAATCACTACTGTAAGACAATGCTTCACTTGGTTCCCCTTTAAAATTAGAATTTTCCTTAATCTACTATTTGTATATTGTATACAATTAATTTATTTTTTTTTATTATTGGAGTCTAGCATAACTCACTGTTCAGGCCTTCTGTGATGTTCTCTCAGTGTTATTTCATTGCTCTTAGTTATGCCTTTGGTAGGGAAAAACAGTTTGCAGTTTGCATTATGTAACTCTTCTCCACAGACAGTGTTTGTGTTTCTCAGGTGTTTCTGATTCTACCCTTCTCTGTTAGTCATTCCTTGGTCAAGCCCTCATTCATATTTAGTTACATCAGTGTTTCCTCTGAAGTGAGTTTTCTCAGCTCCTTGATTGTTTTTGTGCTCCATGAGAACAGTTATATTTGGCTTTTCTAGAGCTTCTCTGCCTGGAGAGAACGGCTCATTCTTTTTATGTTCTTAAAAGTGTATGTCGACTCTATAACAGTCCAGGGATATATTTTTCAAGCAAGAGTACATATGTTCTTTTAGTGTTATAAAACAAGGTACAAAGTTGTAATATTGAGCTTTATTTTATTACTGGATTTAATTATTTAAGAAATAATTAAAAATAACCTTAGTACTGTATGCAAGAGTATCTCTTTGCCTCAAGGGTTTATGCCTCAGCCAGATTTAATATACATGGAGACCAAAAGAATTAACAAAATTCTCTTTATATTTCTGTTTTCAATTACTGCCTATTGTAAAATGGCAACTTTCACAGACCACTTAATAGATTCTCTTCAAACTAGTTTCTGAAACACAAAGTGTGTCTCATTAGAAACTATTGGCACATATGTCAAAGCAAAAAAGCATGTAAAATACCAATAACCTCCCTCCCCCAAAAAATCCAACACCCCCCTCGTCCCCCCCAAAACTTCCACATCCAAAAGGAAAACTTGAAATATCAAGATACTGAAGCATTATATTATAAACCCCTGTTGTTGATACAAGTTGCAAAAAAGGTTGTTTTATTTTTGGTAGAACAGAAGGCTGGTCTTCATCCCGGTGTTCCAAAAATGAATTGAACAGAAGGAAGAGAATTGAGAGATAATAGTATAAGAAAGCAAACTGGATGCATATACTGAAGCTGTGTTGAGAATACTTAGATGTACTTATGTTCTTACAGTGATTCCTTTGCAAGGAATGTCTGAAAGAAATTTCAAAGTCCATCAAACACCATTTTTTCCTGCTTTCTAGTACATATATGAGTCACTCTAAGAAGAGAGACTACTCACAAAGTAGAGAAATAGAGAATATACTGCCATCAGCAAAGCGGTCAGAAGTGGCTAATTTTGGAAGGGGAAGTAAGGTAGAAAACACTCACTCAGGTTTTCTGATAACTAAATGTTTGCCTTTGGCTTAACTGCACTGAATTGTGCTACCTTATAGAAACTGTAGACTGTGTTCTATTCACTGTCTTAAGTAAAAATCCCTGAGCAAAGTACATTTCCTATGATGGAGAGTTTCATCTTACAGAGGTTATAATATAGGGATATAATTCAAGTCTTGAGCTTTGCAAAAAGAGAAGAAGGATCAAATGCCTGTGTTCTATCTCCAAAACATAAGAAGTGAATAAAAACACCATCCTATGCTTTCATAGTTCTCAGTAGGAAATACATGCCCTGGGGTTTTTGGTGGAGAAAGGAAGAATAAACTCTTCCACAGAATTCTTGTATTTTAGTCTGACATTTGCTCAAGGAAAAGCCTGTCCTAAGGGAAGTAAAGTTTTTTTCTTACAAAAACAAGCAAACAACACACAAACCCCAAACATTCAGTGGGAAACCCAAAACTATTCTTAATATGAGCTCAAAGAAAATGTGTACAGAGATGCAATCAGGATAGGCTGCAAATGCCTAATTAAGACAAGTTTAGTAAGTAAACAAGAACGACGGATGATGTATGAAGCGCTAAAGTCTGATGTCTGCTAGTAAAAAAAAATAAAAAATCAAATCCATGCCCCTTCAATTTTTCTTCTAGATTTCTCATTTTCCCATTTGGAAAGTCTTCAAAAAGCCAGTACAGCTGTCAAAACATAAACCAGAATTTTCTAGTTAGAAAGTACTGCTTTACATATACCCGAAGATCTTTTCTTGAAGGAACTCATCCTCAATTGTTGATTTCACCTCAAATATATCATGTTAGACAGGGAAAAAAACAGTGCTAAAACTTCATCCCACAGTCTGTTTTTGTTTTTTGGATTTGCTTGCACTTGGGAAGATAGAACATATGGAAATACATTTGTACCAAAACACTGGAAAAGGAATTGAATCAAAACATTGGAAAAGCAATGCTTTCAACTTTTGAGACAGGACAGAGATAGAAAGTAATTTTGTGACTTAGTTCTGTGTTGAAAATTAAACAATTAGGCTTTTTTCCATCTATATTGGAAAGACAAGGACAATCTTTGGGTTCTGAATACCCAGAAACTGTTCCAGTTACACATCTTGAACAAGAACCAACATTCTTCATTGTGACCACATCTGACAGGCCCACAGAAATGTATGTTCTTGCTGTGGAGTATAATTCTTCCAAGAAAGTTGTATGAACCATCAGTAGGAAGCGTGTTTGTTTAATAAAATCCACATCTTTCAGCAGAATGACTAAGGTTTTGGAGGAAGAAGGATCAAAACTGCTGAATGCTGGACAAAGACAACTGACAGCTGTTCCAGTAGGAGAACCTCCACAAGCTCCATTCTTCAATGTCATTGCCTCTTCTGCCCTTATTTCTCATTGCACAACACTGTTCCAACCATAGCTTTGCTAATGTCTAATCTTGTGCTTTTACTTTAGAACAATGCATGAAGGGATGTCATCTTCCTTAAAAAAAATATTGTAATCAAGAAGGAGAAAGAGAGGAAAAAAAAATGTGAGAAAGCTAGATAGTCACCACCCTAGGATCCAGGCTTGTCTTAGCAGCTCTTAAATCCAGGGTAGTGTAGTGCACCATAAGGCACACATCTCACAATTCTTTATTGGTTCTGCTCCCGTGGGCCCTCCACTAGGGAGGCCTATGTGAATTTTAGCACCAAAGTCTCCTGCTTGCTCTTTACACAGTGTCAGAATATTCCTGGCACCACTCTGGGGCTTGAAGTAGGTCCATGTGTTTGACTGCCATGCAGCAGAGTGGGGTAGGGGTGGGGGTGGGGTGGAACAATGCACTCCACCATCTACACAGAGCTCTCCCCGTTTCCCCACTGCTTTCCCACCTGGTTTCTTTGAGTCAGACAACCCTTCCTCCCATCTCCTACAGTACTTCTGCCCCCAAGAGCTTTAATTTAAAGCCTGTCTCACCAAATTAACCAGGCTTCTGCCAAAGAATTTCCTTCCCTTATCAAAAAGATGATTACCTTTCAAGTCTTAAGCTCCTTTCTATCAGGTAATTAGAACATGACCAAATTATTATTTTATTTCCCAGTACACTCTTAATACCCTCAAATATCAAGATTCAAGACAGCATATTGAACTAGATGGACATTGAGTCTGAGTCAGCATTTCTATGTATACTGTGATTAATGAGCCCTATAATTACTGCTGATATTAGGTGATTGATCTGAAGTTGATAAGAAATACACATCAATTATCATGCAATTTAAAAAAAAGTCATTATTCCAGATGATACACTTGTTGAGTAGTGCAGTAAAATTATATTCTATACTACACCTAATGCTGTACTTTTGTACTTCCTAGGTGACAGCAGGTATAGTTGCTTTTTGTTTTGAAGATAAGGATTAATAGCAGTCAGCTCCTTAGCTGTGAAGCACATCAGAAGAGCTTATTTTAGTGTCGCTCCAACACTTTTCTCCAGAGAACATGACCGTGAAGATGGAAGAATGAACAAGGAAAGGAGCAAAAAAAAATGCTTCTGGTTCTTAAGAACCCTTCTCAGATCTCTGATGCATCTAAGGACAGCTTTCTAGCTCCTGCTAGAAAAAAAAAGGTTTGGTCTTCTCTCAAAGAAATGTTGTTAAAATTGCTCATGTCTGTTGTTTCTCTAGTTAAGATATTTTCCACTTTTCAGTAAACAGGATGCATCTTCAAATATCACTTAAAATTCTGTCCATTAAATTTAAATGCCCATGACTCTTTTTCCATGGTACTATACACCATATCACTAACGTTTAGCCTTCTTTTATTGGATTATATATAGAATTGAAGGGCAAGTGAAAATTTGAATTAAATTAATAATGTAATCAATATCATAGCCTAACCTAGTTTACGTGACACCAAAACCACATATTAGTTACCTATTTTTCTGAAGTACACCTAGATCTTCCCACATATTTCCCTAAGAAAATCAAACTGATACAGAGTCTTGGAGGATGGAAGTTCACTCCTTGTAATGTCCCCTTATTTTAAACCCGAGTAACAAGTATCTGGATAATACAAGGGTAAAGGTTTTCAATAAAGCCACAATACATTAAAAAATACTGATTGTACCAGGGCTATTAATCAGTAAATGGTAGCAGCCCAGAAAAGCAAGAGAGAAAATTAAACTGCTCTACATGAATGATAATAGATGTCTGACAATGTCGTATTCCATTAAGTGATTTACCCAGCACACTCTCACTAGCCCTGCAACCTCTGACATTGATTTCCATAGCAACAAATGGCAATGTTACCATGTGGATCACATCCAGCAACAGAGAGAACAAGCTCTAACAATGGAGTTCAAGAAAAAACAAATCCATTATAGCAACCTAAGTGTATACATTACAAGAAATAATCACATGATGGACATGGCTTTCTTTGTGAAAAAGTTATTTTCCACATGCCTAATGGCTCTTGTTTTGTCCAGTTCATGTTTATCTCTTGGAAGGAACTGAGAAAAGACCTATTAGCCCAGGATATAGGCAGGCAACAAAGTTTATCATGGAGAATATGTATTATGTCACATCACTATTTCTGAACCTGGTACCAATAGCAATTCCTCTTTTGGACCAAGGACCATCCCCATGGCAAAATTATTGGATTGCCCACAGCATCTCCTGGAAATGTCCATGCCTACCATCTGCCAATTTGCACAGTCATGTCATAGGCAGTCTAATAGTAACTCTGCTCAAGGTGATCAATGCAATATTTTTTTTTTTTTGCTTCTGAGTCACACAAGATATTTTTCAACATCTCTGAGGTATAGGAGTTCACCATTACGTTACAGCATGAACACTCATACTGCTATTTGTTCTGGTAGTCCCAAACTCAGTCCCAATTAAAATAAATCATTAGCTTTCTGGAAATAGCAATTATGTGAGAAATTACATTGGATACTTTTATCATTTATTATGGTAATTTGCAAAGACATAAAGACTGTCATTGTCCAGGAAAACCTACTAAATAAACAAAAGAAAACATTTCCATTTATTGTGAAGCCTCAGTCTATTTGGAGGTTTCTGAAGAATATTTGTTGATTCTTTACTATTAGATAGTATATTTTTTTTTGTATTCATTGGATACCATGTGAAAGTACTATCTTGGATCTTTCTCCCTCTCTACAAAACCTTTATAAACCAGTGGTGTTCTGTCAGCTGCAACTCTATTGTGGCAAGAAGTGGTGTAGACAGGAGTGTCTAAATAGAGCAGACATTTTTCAAACACACAAAAAAGTTTTTTCAACAATAACAATGAACTTCTTTGCAAGATGATGCTACACAGAATAAAGCCTCTGACATTTGCTTCCTGACCTTATTTCAGTGATCATGACTGTGGCATTCAGAGATTAATAGTTTTCAACAAAAGATGGGCAAAGCTTCTCTGGCTAATGCACAGTAAACAGCCACAGTAGGCTAACAACAAATTCCCCAGGCTAAAACTGAGTTTTCTTCAGAAACAGAAAAGAATTGTAAATGTTGCAAGGGAAATGTTTTAGCAGATATTTATCCTTGGCCTGTGTGGGATTTTAAAAATAAAGCTGCAAATTGGAGAAAACTGTTTTTGAAGTACAGTGCTCAGGGTGTAATTCCACAGTGCTTTTCCCAAACAGAGCAAGGGGGTAGTTTGAACATTAGTTATTACTGGATTACCAAAATTACTGTGGAAGATCAAGTCTTCAAAACCCACCTGAGATAAAGACGTATTTCTGGAGAACCAGGTGTTTCTTGCTTTTTTTTGTTTCACTGGGTGGAAGAGTTTCTTCCTCTACTGAGTTATACTCAGGTGATGTAATTTATATTCACGTCAGAGGAAGCGTATAGGAATATGAGTACCTCTTACTGGGTGGCCTGCAATATTCAGGTGACTTCCATTAACGTACTTAATTTAGAAGCTATGATAAATTTGCTTTCAGGGAGACTGTTTCAAAAGCATACATGTTACTTTCAGAAAAGCTTCCTAAAAGTTTTTCTGAAGTTACTTTACTAGTTTTGCTCTAAAAATCTTTAAAAAACAAACTTGATAATTCTTAGTCTCATTTCCAAGTCCCCACAAGACACAGTAAATGTTTCAAGTGTGGGACCGAAATGAGGTTTTGAATATTAGCATATGTCTTGGAATGGATTGGCTTCAGTCAGTCTATGCTTGAGTTTCTCTGAGCAATATTTAATTTTCCTGGGTGTTGTAAAGATTATTTCATTAATAGTGATATGACACCTGGAAATACTTCAATTAAAAAGTGCTGTCTAATCATAATGTCTTTTATGGAACATTTCATTAGAATAAGATGGTCAGAGTATACATGTTTGTTAGTTTTGTTTTCTTTCTAGAAGACAAGATAAGGCATTAGGCTTTTATTTTGCTAATCGCTTATAGGAATTTTGGTAGAACCATGTTGTTTTTCATTCCAAAAGTACTGCATTGGACTTTTCCTTTACAAACTGTACACGGATATTCTCTTTTTTTAAAAAAAAGATTCAACACTTCTAGGTTTACCATTTTGTATTGATAGACAAATTTGCCTTGCCACCTGTATGTTATATAAAATGCTATCAGTTCAAACAAAATGTCATTTAATACTGAAACTTTCAGTGCAGCTCTTACTTTGCTTACTGTCTGACTCCTACAACTGCACAGAAATGCAAACTCCAGGTAAGGACTTGCAGTGAATAGTACCAAGGATATACTCCTGTGTTGCTCATTCAGAGTCTTGTATTTGAACAGCAAGCTGAGTTATCGGAAAAGTTCTTTTAACTTTGGCAGGCTGTCATGAATGAGTGTTTTAAGGTTGTTTAAAAAATCACCAGAAAAAGCATTAGGAAAAAACAGGTTTAACATAAAAGTGACAGCAAGACAAAAGTCATAGGCAAGGTTCACTGTGCTGCTTACTAGATGGTTAAAGCACACTGAGAAAAAGCAAACAAAAATCCAGAGTCAATCAATCCAAACCAAAATAAACCCCCAAACTATCTATGTAGAGGCTGGGGTGGGAGTGGGGAGCAAAAGGATAGTAGAGAGTAAGGATAAATGAAATCTGGCCTAAAGGCCCAAGAGCATTTAACTTAATATAACTTAACAAGGGAGTGGGCTTTAATCATAATTATTTTTCTTCCTGGTTGCACTTCAGGTAAGTAATTTTGAAAGCCTGAGACCAAAAATGTGATTCCACTTGGGTTGTTATTCAAGCAAAACAAGTTTTCAAGGCTATTCATTAAAAAATAAGTAGCTTGTTAGGCAACATTAATTCCCAGGAGCAGTATTTCTAATAAGCTCAAAAGGAGCTCAGCCCATGTGCTGTTCATCAAGGCCGAGGCCTAACAAGCATGTCTCAGATCAAAAAAATCAAAACCAAACCAACATCATTTATTTGTCTGGCCTTCAATTACTATAATACATATTAAAATTTGCTTTAAAAAAAAAAAAAAAAAAGAAAACAACAACAAAACAGTAGAAGCTGGTAGAATATATTTTTCACATTTTTTCCCCAAGATTTTAATATCCACAGAAGTGAGCACAGTTGTAAGAGTTTCAGCTTCTCAATAGAGCACATAATTTGAATGTGTGATCTATAGAAAACTTGTACCTGTAAGTATTTGAGGGATTGCACAGATTTTATCTGCAAGATTTCCCATAAGGTTTCAAAGGGTGTGTGGTTCTGATTTATAAGTATAGATATTACTGTCCAGTGTGACTCGTAATATTTTGCAAATGACAAGTCCTATTCAAAGACATTAAAGTCCGGAATCACTAGTTCTTTCTTGATGACCATGTACTTGTTCCATTTGTGACTATTTAAGTCCTAAGGAAATAATGTTGCTGTAAACCACAGTTTTTTAACCCCAAACATCTAAACCATTTAAAAAAAGTATGTACTATTTTATGATTACTAACCATTATTATTATGAAATTCCTGATTTTTGGTATTCTGTATGAAACATATTTCCTTTATCTATAAGGCTGATGCTAATGTGTTTATTCTAGAGGCAAAGAGGCATTTTTAGAAAAACTGATGATCATTCTGAAGGAGAAGAAATAAAAATACTCCTGTCCTGAGCACAGATGCATGGGGGAATTTCCCAAGAGAGTATTTAGATATTTGTGTTCTGATGAAAGAGACGAAAAATGCTTCATGAGCAGAATTTGGAGAGACACAAAGACAGGAGCTGAATAAAATAATAATAGAAAGGAAGGGAAAAAGTAATCTGTGTACTTAAATGGAAGAAAAGAAGGAGAAAAGTAGTTTTAAGTGTCATGTACATACAATACTGCAGATAAATTGAAAGCAGATTTTGGTTACGGTTGCACTTGGATAGCCCGCACTGGTTATGAGGCAATAAGTTTTTGACATTACCATACGATAGAAGGGGACTGAGAAGATGCCAAAAATACTGCAACCTGCAGGACCTATACTTTTGTATTAAGTACATTTTTAATTTCCCTGCTCTTTTCCAGGATCTTCAGCTCTGCGCTTCTTTACAGACACTTAAAGTACACAAAGGTTACCTGTTTTCAGAATTGCTGCTACAAATTAACACACTGTCAGGGAGTTATTCTTCAGTAAAACAATAGAACTTTTTCAACTGATACGAAACAGTCTAAGAAATTTGAATTAAATTTGAACTGTTTAGATAACTGAAATTCTCTGCTTTAGTGTAGAAGTGAGAGAATTTCTTTTGGGAATCTTTTTTCAAATCTTTTCATAGCTTATGGAAAATCACCCCTATGCCAGCTGGAAATCCAGTACCATATGAAGTATGTGAAGCAACTTTGTACTGCAAATGGTACTGTGAGGATACAATTGCTCTGTGTCTAGCCGATGTCCAGAAATCTTTCACAGACATCAGTGTAGGGCATTTCCTTCAGGTACCTAGGATTTCTTACGTTTTATTTTTCTTATTAATGTTTTCCTCACTCCTAGTTGATGATAAACATGAGGAAAACAATTTTAGGCTCCAAAAATATTTACCCAAACCCCTCCACATGTGAAATCTTGTTGCATCACAACAACAGCCTTCAAAGCAAGTACAGATTGCCCTCCAATAGGTGACAGTACTTTGTGTTGTTCCTAGGCAAATGTCATACTCTAGTTTCAGATAACCTGCAGTTAGGAAGGAGTCAATACTAGCTGAAGAAAAAAATCACAAAATGACAGAATATTTTGAGTTGAAAGGTACCCTAAGATTATCAAGTTCAACTCTTGGCCCTGCACAGGACAGCGCTAAGAGTTGCAGTGTGTACCTAAGAACATATTCCAAATGCATCTTGAACTCTGTCAAATTTGTTGCTGTGACCACTTCCCTGGGCAGCCTGTTCCAGTGCCCAGTGACCCTCTGGGTGAGAACCTTTTCCTAATACCTAACCTAAACCTCCTCTGACATAACCTTAGGCCATTCCATTGGATCCTGTCTCTGGTCACCACAGAGAAGAGATCAGTGTCTGCTCCTCCTGTTCCCCTCACAAGGAAGTCGTAGACTGCAATGAGGTCTCCCCTCAGTCTCTTCCAGCCTGAAAAGACCAAGTGATCTCAGCCATTTCTCAAATGGCCTCCCCTCCAGACACTTCACCATCTTCATTGCCCTCCTTTGGACGCTCTCTAGTAGCTTTAATTCTTCCTAATATTGCGGTACCCTAAACTGCACACAATATTCAAGGTGAGGCCACAACACTGCAGAGCAGAGTGAGACAATCCCCTCCTTCGACCAGCGGGCATCAGATGCCTGGTGTCATTGTCCTCACTAGGCAGTCTATAGTAGACTCTCAGAATGACATCCACATTATTTGTTTGTCCCTTAATCCCTCTTGGCCATGTCATTGCCAATTGTAAGTTCATACAGTCCACCACTTCCGTCACATTACAATACCACCTCCTGCCTCACCTGCTCTTCTTATCCCTTCTGAAAAGCCTGTAACTATCCAATATGGCACGCCAGTCACAGGACACATCCTACTAAGTTTCACTTATACCAGTGACGTCAAGTCTCTGGGACTGGGCCAAAGCTTCAAGCTCCTCTTGTTTGTTCCTTTGAGTTGTCACAAGTGGAAGAATTATCTACCCTTTCAGATATTGCTAATATTGATATATTTAGACATTTATATTCCTATTTTTAACATGGATTTCCACTTAATCATCCATGGTTTTCCACTCCATCTTAATCTTTCCACTTAATCATCAGCCTAATCTGATCTGTAGTATTGTTACAATTGGACATAAGTAACAGCCTGAAAATTATTAATGAATTGGGCATGAGGTTTGGCACATTAGCCGTATTGTCATATTTCACATTCTGTTACTTTTGGCCCTCTATGTTCTATGATGTGCAAATCACATCCACTCAAGCCTGCAGCAAAAGTTGCATAAAAATTGCTACCACTTGCAGTGGATGTAGAAAATCTTTTCTCGTATCTAGGAGAAAAATGTATTTTTACAGACAGACCTGAAAAGAAGATGAGGCTTTACTTCTGAAGTAGAACTACAGTCATCCACCATGGTAGGAAGGTGGGGGAAAGGGAAATTAAAAGAACCATGGAGAATGTAGCATCTTAAACACATTGCAACAAGTGAACATATTCCAAATTTTGGGTATTTCATGTCAAAGCATTGGTAATCCTTCCAGCTATGAAACTATTGTAAAAGCAAAAGAAGAAGTACACCTTTGCATGTTTTGGGTTTTTTTTTTTTACCCTAAAGAGTTCATTGATACAATCAAGGCCACAAAATGGTCACCTTTTAAGTGGCTCTTGAAGAACAGTTACACATCCAAAGACTTACTAGGAGAAAGGACACTTAAATCCATAAAGAATTCTCACCTGTTGATGAGACCAGTTTCAAGTAGAATGCCACTCTGCAGAGGCAAAATTATCACTGTTTTTTACCCTTTAGCAAACATGAGACACTGAAAAAAGCATGGCAGCATCAAGGGGATTTGTGTGCAGATGTGAATTGACTGTTCAAAAGAAATGAAAAAAAGCTTGTTATATGTTTTAGCATCTAGGGAATCAGTGACTTTTTAAACTTCCCACTGTGATGCTATAAACATGCTGTCTCTAATGCTGCCAAAGCTTATTGAAACCCCTAGTAGGTGCCTTCACAATACTCCACACACCATGAAATTCAATTACACTTAAGAAAATTAGGGTTGAGTTTAATTACTTGTGTGCACTTTGGGTGAGCACATGTTCTGTTTAAGGATGTGGCTTGCAGAGGTTCTGACATTCAGATTGAATGAATTCACTTACATGTGGTGTATTTCCTTTTGAAATTAATTTAACTACTGAATATTCCTTAAATTTCAGGGAAAAAAGTCACAATGATTCAGTGAAGCTTCAAGAAAAAAACCCCACACTTTTCTGTACAACATGTGAGAAAAAATTCTACAAGAATTACATATTTCTGTTTATGAAAAATCCTGGACAAAAAAAAACCCAAATCCCACACATCCAACAGGTACACAATTTTCTTCCCTTTTCCTATAAAATAACCATGCCAGTTTTTCAAAATCTGGAAAAACCTGATAATATTTGCTACTTGGTTTCTATATAAGCATATAATTTTCTTTAAATCTATTCTCTCTTCTCCCAAAGAAAGGAGCACCACACCTCTAAACATATAAGTACTCCTGCCCAATCACAGTTCAGACAGCATGTCCCCAGTTAAATGTGTTGTTATGCTTATTGCTAGCTGACAAAATCAAGAGCCTTCCTATTGAATATGTGCTATAAAATTCTGCTATCCCTTCAAATGCAGCATAATGGTAGCTCTTCATTATCTATTCGAGCTGAAATGGAAAAATGAGGAGCTACACCTTTCTCACTAATATTCATGCCCTAGCTTTCTCATGGTGTTTTCCATAAGAAACAAACACTGCTTGTTGAAATTTATGTTTTTATAACATTATTTCCTCTGAAATATTAGCGTAAGTTAAGGATCAATGCTCTATTCAGAGACCTCCTAGGAAGAAGGATATTACACTGACCACTGACATGCAGCAGTAGCTCTCAAAACAAGTAGAGTGCTGCTGGACCTGCCACTTATTCCTTAAAGGCTCACAACAGTAAAAATAAAGCTCAGAATCATGAGTCCTCTTCCTTTAAAGGAAGTTAAAATATGGAAAAATGGTGTCTCAGTTATTGCAGGGTCAGCTTCACAAATTAATGCCCTTTTTAGTTCAAAGTTAGGCTGAAAAAGCACAGGCATGAAGAACTGTTCTTGACAAATAGTTTTCTTACTAAATTAATAAGAACACATAAATTAAATGAATGCTGCACAAGTAACAATTAGAATTAGAGGAAAAATATTCTTCTTTATGCAAGAGGCCAAAGCAGCCTCTAACTGTGAAAAAAAGGAGGGGAGACAGGGAGAAAGAAGATTAGAGGTAGGAGGGAACAACAAAGTAATAACACAACTTAACTGTACAGTGTGGATCCTCTGCCTCTTGGTGAGACATTACACAATGTGCTCTTAAATAAAGGTTTCCAAGAGTAACAGAGTCTCTTTATGACTCTTGTTTCTTTCACCTAAGAAGCAAACAGTAGAAAAACAAGACAAGCAAAAAATAGTCAACTCACTAGTGATTTTTCGTCTCCCATGTAGTATTGCCATGGCTTGAACTGATCACAGTAACGAAAATTTACAGAGGTTGCAGTGTTTATTTTAAACTCACTGTTATCTCAGTATCCCAGCTCAGAGGGGGCAGAGGAGGGAAGGAGGAGGAATGGGGAAAAAGACCTAACAGAAAAAAAGAAGGCTGGGAAAAAAAGACTAAATGAGACATTTTAACATTTTCTTTGTCATCAATGGAACACTGCTTCTACTTTCTACATGTACACTGGTGGTAAGTGATACCATTCCAAGTCTTCACAATACCTAACAAAATACTACATTATAGATAAGCTTCTTAATCCTAATAAACCACCCCTTAGACATTTCTTTCCCTCCAAAGTGATGCCAAAAGTATTGTAACTCTTATTTAGTGCCATTTGTGAAAATAACTAGCACGACTGGAATAGAAGAGAGAAAGCTTGTTTTGACTCTGATCTCTCACAGTTCTTCATAGTGGTGAAGGTGACCATGTAGAAAACACTATCCTTACGAAGAAAGGTCATTGACATGACCACAGAGGCACAGAACACATGAGGTCAAATATTATGGGGGGAGCTGTTATTGCTGGTATTACAGCAGCAATTCAAAATGAAAAAAAAAAGATGATAGTGAAGCCAGAGGCTTTTAGCAATCTGATTTAATGGAGGGTGTCCCTGACCATGGCGGGAGGGTTGGAAGATGATCTTTAAGGTCCCTTCCAACTCAAATCATTCTATTGTACTTTCAGTTAAGAGGGACATCTTTCAAATACCTTTATTTCCAAATTCTTCTGGCTTCATTCTTTGATATTTGCAATTGTAAGGAAAAGTATTTATCAATAGGCCTAACACTGCACATATTTGCATGCATATTGAACTATACAGTAATTTGAGGTCTTTACCTTTTTTCATAATCAGTTTTTGGAAAACTTACCCCACCCTGAAAAAGCAATGGATCAGTTTGTTAACTACCTGATTTCCTTAACATTTCATTGTTTTAAAGAGTAGCATTAGGACTGGAGTTAAAAAAAAAAATTAAAAATGTACTAATCTAAAAAGAATTAGTCATTTGCCTTCACATCAAAATAATTTTTTTCTTTCTTTCTTTCTAATCTCATATTATTCACAGAGAATTATGTTTTAATGCCTGACTTTTCAGTAGGACAACTGAATTTCAAAAAATGAAGTTGTTTTCTCAGCAGGAATGTAAATATTTTTCCTTAAATTTCTTATTGAAGTAATGAGGAAGAAAATATGGAGAATTAAAAATAAACACATTAGTACAACAAAGATCTTTGATTTACAAATATTTTAACTATTTTTTGCATAAAATATGGGAGAAATTGAAACTGTTAATATGTGGGACCTCTATTAAACCATATGTAATTTAAATTAGGGAAAATGAAATCTATGTCCCTACATGAGTGCCATACCCAATTGAATGAACAAACAACCGCAGGAAAGTGTGTTGAATCTCTTCAGTATCCTTATTCTAGGATAAACCAGCACATTACTGTTAAAGCACAAAATATGACTCAGTACTGACTCTCCTGGACAAGCTCTAGTCCAAACTGACCAGAGTTCCCAACCCTCAATTCCATACAGTGTCTCTACACCCAAGGTAAATATGATGTGCACGAGTAGGCTGAAGGGAACTGAAGGGGTCAGCCCATTTTATGATGTTTCCTTATCTGTTCTATCTTGTATTTCCTCTTTCTTTTTAGAAAGGAGATGTTAGTATTTTGTTGTGCTTTACCTCACTGAATGTGTATTATTACAGATTTTTGGATAACTGCAAAACTGTATAGTGAAGTCCAGCAATGATGACACATAACTAACTCTTCCTTGGCCCTGTAAAATCCTCTCATCTGGACTTTATATCTTAGAATATGTTGTTGTGACTTAACTGAAAAGTACATTGAAGTAATATATTCAGCACATAGATAGCTTTCATTATACTGAGCAATGCTAAAAGGTTTTAAAAGCTATTTCATAGCAGTGGAAGAGTTTTAATAGGAGCCAATGAAAAGCTTATTTCAGAAGACAGATTTTGAAAGGTCTTTGTGCCAAATGCTCTATGCTATTTGGGTCATACACTTCTAGCATTTTCTAAATGAAATACTTATAACATATAAATCTAATTTACAGTTTATGAATTCAATTCTTCAATAACCTTATTTTATGTTTGCTATCCCTACAGAAATTTTACCTTTGGAAAATATTAGATATATTTAAGCCACATTTAGTGATACTAAAATTATAGAGAAAATTTGTGTTTGTCACTGGAAATAAGCTGTATACATTCCCCTGAAGTCAGACTGAAATGTATTTAATGCCTTGAATGCAAAAAAAAAAAAGAAAAAGAAAAAAGAACTCAAAAACCAACAGACTTAGATTCAGTTGAGGAGAGGTTTTTGAGCTCATTGGACCAGTGCGAATCAAATTGGCAAAGGCAAGTACTGGAAATTATTTGAAAAGGAACAGAATAGAAAGAGAATATAATTCTGTTTGGTAAATACGTGGTAATACATGGAGCCTAAATCACTTATTCACTATGTAGTTCTCATCCTTCCTAATTATAAAAGAAAAAATTAACAAAGTCAAAATAGGAGAGGATATTATATGAAACAAAATTCATTAATATGCATTAGTCTGAGATTTTTAGCTTGAAAAATAAGAAAAGAAGACAAATATTATAGAGATCTACAAAATCCTGAATTGTATGCAGGAGGTAAAGATGGAACAAATATCATACCGAGATATAATATTGGCCCTTCCTTCCAGCAGAAGTACTCATGGCAAGCCATTAAAATTATCAGGCAAAAGTACTTTTAATAACACAGTAATGGTAGAACTCACTGCATGACCAGACTTTGGTAGCTGAAAGTGCAAATGAGATTAAAAGGGATTAGACAACTGTATGAAAAACAGGTCCCTTCATGGCTAATAAACTTTCTGGTCTGCATGTAATCTCTGCCTCTGGAAGTCCCTAAACTGCTGACTGCCAAAAGCTGTCAGGGAAAGGATTACTCTACACATGCCTGATGTCTTCTTCCCTAAGCAACTGCTATTGGCTTATACCAGATATGGATTTTTGAGCTAGCTGAACTTTTGGTTTCATCCAGTATGGCAGTATCTCAGTCTCATAGCTCTAAATGCTGACATGTAAATTAATTCTACTCATTTAACCTTCTCTTGAACTTAAATGGGTTCATTAAAATAGCTCATGTTCCTACACAATAAAAATTCTAATTCTTATAGAATTTAAGCCTAGTGTTCAAGCTATAACTTTCCAGGAGTACCAGGCCAATGTTCAAAGTCAGTGTCGATATGGATGTGCAAGTTACCAAATTTTAAATCTTTCATTATGAAAAACAATTAAAAAAAAAAGCACACAAACAAAAATCTGATGCCACTTGGTTCTTCCAAAACAAAAGTTCTTGGTGCACATAACCCTTCAGCATCCCACCTGAGTGACAGGTCCAGCTTTGAGAGAAGATGCCTTCAAGTAGCACAACATTTCCCCAGTTAACACCAAATTCTGCAACCCTTGTTGTTTCTCTTTTTTTTCTTTCTTTACTGCAAGGACATATTATTTTAAAATATCTGCTACATATACTTCATAACATCTTTTAAGAGATTATTCTGCAATGTGCTATTAAAACACAAACAAATAAACAAACAAACAAAATAGAAAAGAGAAAGGGAAACAGAATGTTCTTGTTAAAATACTGCCAATCCATCTGGCCAAACTCAATGTGTGCTCTGCTATAAGGTGAGTCATAGATTTTAGGTGTTTGATTGCAACTTGAAAGGATGGTTCTGTACTCTTATATAGTCACTTCTTGCTATATTGCTTTAAATTGGGCTATATTCTTCTGAGGCAAGTCTATTTTGTATAAGTCAACTTTAGAGATGAAAGGTAATATTCAGACAAAATACTTCTCCTTCAGTATGTGTATATATATATATATGTGAAATCAAGATTAATATTATTTTCTAATTTATCTTGATTGGGTATTGTAATTTGTATAGATTGTGTGGGTGTCAACATTATCAATGCTCTTTTAGCATTAATTGCTAACTGGTGGGTGTGCTGAGAAGCATTCAGAACACCTATGGTTGGCAGTCTCCAAGCCTGAGGCTTTGCAGCTTGTAAGAGGACTGCTTTATGCTTAACCAGCAGGGCTGGGGTGGATAGAGTTTTCCTGAGTGTTAAGAGTTCCTTTAGAGGCCAAATGATAAGCTGCACAAAGCCAGGGACCTTTTCTGCATCACTGTTTTCCAGTTTTCCTTCTGCCTTTGAAATTTTTTTCCCAACTGTATTTGTGACTCTTCAGTTTTACCTTCAGGCATCATCGCTGCTCTTGTCTTGACCATTAACAGACTGAACTTCACTGCTTTTTCGTGAGTGATTGTCTTACACTTTCTACATTATGTTTAACTTTCTGCAAGAGTTTCCCTCCCAAGTATTGCTGAAGTTTGCTGACTTTACCCAAAGTGCAAGGAAGAAGAGCTGCTGTTATGTGTTGGGGGTTAAGATGCTGGAACTCAAGCAGGAAGTTGGCAAACACCGGAATTTATGATGGATACTGTTTGTTGAAGGTAATGATGTGTTCTTTACACTGGGTTTCAAAGATTTTTCTTATGCATTTGTGAACATTGAGCTCTCAAAACAAACGACACACATTCAGCATCAACTTAAAACTCTTCCAGTTAGCTACTGAAGTGAATAAAAATTAATTAAAAATAAGAAAAATACACATATGGAGGCTGACAGGTGTTAAGATATATCACAAAAACAGCCTCTCATGAATATACCAGTACTTACATTTTGTTTTCAAGAACATTTGTGCTGATGAACATCCTTCTATACGTTGGATAAGTAAATTTGTTGACTTGTTTAAATATGCACCTGTTTTCAATGCTACTTGGCCACGGATTTTTTTACTTACATGGAAGTACAAGGGACTGACAACTTTCAAATGCACTGAAGTTTAGAATTAAGTTGCTAAAAATGAATATTTATCATGATTGCATAAAAAAATGCCAGGACAAGCTGTCTTTGTCACACAACAGAAGCAATCAGTTCCCAAGCTGCTGAAATAAATGAAAATTTCAGCCAGCTGTCAGGCTGTTAAAACAACTCTGACAGAATTGGGGATCAGGATAGTCACAGAAGCAGGTGAAGGCCAAGTGTTTGCCTGTTCCCAGATGTCTGTAAATTTTATCTGTAGTTTGAATCAGGCTAAGAGTGAGAAAGTATTTTTCTGGTCTCTGTAGACTGGCAGCAGGAAGAAACAAAATATGCTTGTTATGGTCTAAACACTGAGTGTTGTTAAACATAACTTAAAAATTAGGTATTTCTGCACTTCCTAAGATGGGAGATTGTAGAGGATTCTTGAGGAGATCACTAACTAAGACTGTGATGAGAAATAAGAAAGAGGGCCTAGTAAAATAGTAAAATCCTTTTATTCAGCCCCATTGCCAAATATCACTCTTTGTCAAGTTTAAAAGCGTCATCTGTCACACTCTTTGTCCCTATCAAAGTGTCATTTAAGTTGGAAATACCCAAGTCATCAACACGTATGTTTGCACTACACAGAATTAGGTCTTTTTTTAATATTTAGTTATATCTCAGGAAAAAGAATCAATGAAAGATCACAGCAAGAAAGTTACTGAATCCCTTTTGTTTAATTAGTCCCAGAAAGTTTGCAACAAGACCTCTTGCTGCCCTAATATGGGCAGAATGATATCATTTTTAAAGACACTTGAGACTCTTAAAAACACACAATTCCTTTTCTTATTATTTGTCCAATCTTAAGAAAAATACATCCAGCGTTCAAATTCCCAACTGATTATATTATAACTTTAAAAATCTTTCTTTTCCCTATTCTGTCCATAGCCTGCAGACTGGGGGAACTGCATTACACAGTAAGTCATAACTGTACTATCCACCAATTCAAATCCGAATATTATTTTCCTTACCTCTTCTGTGTCAGAGAACTTTGGAAAAGCATTGTGAATTAATGGTGATATAATCATAAGAAATAAAAAATAGCAAAAGGAAACTGGGTATTTTTATCAGTGAATCTGAAGAAGCAAGCAGCAAATATCTAGCTCTTATTTTTATTGCTTCTAAACATCCTTATAGTATTGTTGGATTATAAAGACTCTGTGGATTTTACAGAATCAGGTAATGTGGTTGCTTTCAGTGAAAATTATACATGTTCAACTTATGTTCCTTGTAGGTCCCTTGTCTACTCTCCAGACAAGTATTTTATGGATGTTCATGTGACTGAATTACTTCAGAACACACAGAACACTAGTAAGGGTAGGCAGAAATCAAGCTAACACAGAGATCCATCATAAATGTTGAGTTCCCAAGCTGCATGTACTCTGGCCATTAGCAGGAAACTTTACACATCAGTGTCCAGTTTCTCCTGCATGCCTGGGAAATGCGGGTGGATGAATGACAGTGGGTCTTGATTACAGCAGTTTATTACTTCTTTAATGCTGTTCATCACTTCAGTAGCTCTGGACATGGTTTCTGAGACTCACAGTGGGCAAAAACCTCAATGAAACACAATCGTATTGTTAAATTCTTCAGTTATTTGCTCTCTTACCTTCTTAAGCTCTCTTTGACTGTATATTTGGAAGCCTGACTTCTTTTGCTAGTGAATATTATTGGATTAAACTAATTTGAGTGATTATTTTTCTGTCTCCTTTTGTTCCCTCCCTGAATGTATTGTGTTAGAAAAATAGTGTCCCAGAACAAATAGAGGAATATCTCAGTATCCCAAGACAGACTCTAGACTGGGAAACATTTCTGGCATTGTATATCCTTCTAGCATAATGGGGGAACACTTGATGATGTATTCTGCCCTCTGTGCAATATGCACATTTCCTATAAACTCAGAGAAAAACACCATGGGACCGGTACCTGGAAATCAAATCATGCTGACCTGAACAAAGTCTTAAGTAAATGCTTAGCTTCAAGCAGTTATAATCTCCCAGGACTCAATTATGTGCTCAAATGTTTTGCAAAATTAGGTTCACTATGAAATGGAGAGAACTTAGTTATCGTTTTCCTGTTCTATAAGAAAAGTCTGAAAACATACTCTAGGAAAAAAGCAGTTCAATGGAAACTAACTAGTGTTTATCCTCACTAAAACTTCTTTCAGGTTTCTAATAAAAAAATCCTATGATTTGCAAACATTTATAAGCAAGTCAGAGTATTTCATCTCAGGAATGCAGACTGTAGAATATTATTTTTTTAAATATTTTGGGAAATGATTTAAAAGTTATTTAAACTTTGGTATAATTCCTTTTTACTATAGTACGGAGAGAATGTACAGAGTTCAGTTGCCAGTCAGAATGACCATTAAACTGCTTGTTAAACAGAAAATAGGTTTGCTATGTTACTTTGGTTTCTTTTTGAGTGAGAAATACTCAGTTATATATGTGGGATTGAACACATTTGGTCTGTGTAGTTTAGTTTCCCTAAAGAGTTTGAAAGACTGACTCAATTTGGTACAGTTCCAACCCAAATGCTCAAATTCAAAGTAGTTTCATTGGCAGGTTCCCTTTTTTTCTTACTCTAACATGGGCAACAAAATACTGATACCTGCAAATCTTAACAGTTGTCACTGAAACTCAGTTTTTTTGAGATGACAAAATAAGTCTTGAGGTTTTTAATGAGACATCTTTAGGGGTATACTGCAAGACTCATTCAAGAGATTGCAACGGCTGAGCAAACAACACCTGACCATGACCCATATTCCTGGCCTGACCTTGGACTTGCTTTGACATCCCAAACCCATCTAATGGTCCGGGCTCCAGACTGATGCCCCTGTCCTCCATCTGTGTCTGTCATTAGTGTTTGAAAGAAGCCATCAGGTTACATCAGGCCATTTCTTTCTGGCAGACCTTGTTGCAAAGGAGGTTTTGGTCTTAAAAGCATATGTGAAGCACTGTATAACATAGGCCATTAAGACCAAGGAAACACTTTTCACTGTCCCACAACCTCTTTTGTGTTTCTTTTTGTCCGCATTACAGAAGCATTTACCTGTTTCTAGCCTCTTTCCTCCCCAGCCTCTCACCTGAGATACTCACTAAAGAAATGGCATCAGCAGTATCACATCACTGGTTTTGCTGAGGTCAGACCTTGCACTCATACCTCTCTGTCTCTCTAACCTGGTTCTTACGCCTGGTACTGCTCATGCTCCTCAGCCCCACAGGCAATATGACAGCAGCAGTTGGAGGTAATGAGCCTGTTTAAGCCCCTTTTGAAAACTTGAGAAAGCAAAGTGTTTATAACTTTCTTTGCTCTACTGAGTTCAGACATTTGCTGTAAAATTAATAGCTGGTGTCAGATCTAAAAATAACTGGCACTTTTTGAAATAGGCATGTCCCATCTTGACGTTATTAATTTGTAAGGTGTATTACATTTTGTCTGAGATAATAAGCTTTATTAAGATACAATGGCACTAAGGTGATGTGGTTTTTTACCCATTTTTTTTCTTGGATCTCTCTGCCATCATACAAAGGTTTCATTACTCTTCCACAAAAAAACTATATGTAAATATATATACACACAATAAGAAATGCAGCTTTTTTATTTTCAAAAAATATCCCATAGTAAAAATATCTTCACAAAATTCTGTGGCTTCACCTCCGGTAACAAGTTAAAATGAATATGATTTTAAAGTCTTCAGGGAGACATGTTAGAGATGAGATGCTTGATCCTCTGTTTACATGAACTCAGCCATGGGGATGGGTGGGAATAAGAAACTGAACAAAAAGTGCTCCCAGCTGAGAGAAAATGTAAGGAAATAGAAGGCATGAGAACACAAAATTAAAGGTCTTCTGTCTCTCTCTCTCTCTACTGCTGCCTGTAGTAAGTCAAGGAAAGTGTGAAGAAGATGAAAACAAATACAGCCAGTTCTGAAAGGCACTCAGCACCTTAATTTTCACTGAGATGAACTGTGTACCACCTCACTTCAACCGAACTGGGGTTTATCCCCTCTCATGTCAGAGCAGAGTAGAACTCCTTTCATTGCAGTTCATTTCTGGGTCTGTTCCTGGGGTGGCGAGAGTCCACTCTGGCCAGTATGACCCATTTCAGCATATACCACGCTGAGCAGGAGACATGGTATTGCTTATGGCAGGATCTATCCCAGAAGATACAGCTGAGTCTCACTCTCACAAATGGTGCAACATCACTGCCCTCTAATTCACATATTCTTATTCTTCTTCCTAGACTGATAATTAGATATTGGCATGACTGTTTTTGTATTAGTTTTCTCTCTATTGAGGAAACAATGGCATAGATCACAAAGACATGTAGAAACAATAGAACTATAAGACAGATCAAGATGTTTTATTTACTTGTATTTCTCTAGAAAAGCTTAAAAATATTAATACAAGCTTTCTCGCCCTCAAGACAGCAATAACATCTATTCTGAGGGGCCCTTTTATTTTCATATTCAATTAGCTGGTTCACTAACTCATGAAGTATACATGACTAAACGTTACACTTTTAATTTTGACCAATCTTCATTTGTATTGTGATAAAAATAAACTAATCAGAATGTAACAAAAAGTTTTAAATTAAAACAAAACCAAAAACATTTAGATGATGATGAAACTGTTTAAAGAAATGAGGCGTGAAACTAGTGAAGTTTTTTTCCTATTATCTTTGGTGAATAAATTTTTTTTTGCCTAAATTGCTATAAATGCTCTTAATCATAATAGTATCCAGTATTTAAAGAAAAAAGATAATCTGTTAACATAATTCTGTTTTATTTTGGTACTTCTATTGAGTTTTTCTACAGTATATTAACACTATTAAGTTATTCACTAAGTGATCTAGCAAATATTTGTTATAAGTGATTCCCTCTCATTCTCTATATTTCTCTGATCAAGATATTTTATATTTTTTTCTTTAATAGATGCATGCACACAAAGCACACATGCACACACAAAATGCTAAAAGTTTAGAGAAAAATAAATAGCTATATGCTTTGGATAGCACCTTAAAATTTTTGAGGGTTCTCTGTTCTTGTATTTGCTCGATTCCCCATCATTCAAAGTAGCCCCTAAAAGGCCTACCTTTTTGAATAAGCTCCTCTGCGTGTTTATCAACTGTATCCTTCTTGGACTTGGTATTGACCTAATATTCAGCTTGATGCTCTTCACCCAGGAACTAATGTTGTTTGAGTAATCAATCATTTTGGCAGTAATACACAGTACAGTTCATCCCTACACTGCTCACCAGAATCCGTGAAATATCACCAGTTTCTTCAGTCAGCAAACAAGGATGTTGGCAGGGCATGTGTGACAAGAGGTGCTTTTAAGTTCTTAAGCAAAGGTCCTAATCACAGAGTTATAACTTCATATCATTACTTGTGAATATATTTCTGTGCGGATAACCTAAACTGTCTAATAGTCATGTCTGGAAATCTGTAACATATCCCAAATGGGACCACAGGATACATAAAATGATAATGTCAAACACTATAAAAAAAGAAGGCCACGTTTAAGCAAAGGGGACTCTCCATTCACTGGTAGGAGGTGACCACCTTCAGTGCTTGTAAACCTGTTATCAGACTAAAGCCAGTCACCTTGTGACAACATTTGAGTACTAGTCTAAATATTCTACCAACAATACCAGTCTGTGCTTCAAATAATATACAAACTTTTGCTTCTAGCTCATTTTACAGTGGATTTGCACTATTGGAAAAAAGGCACATTATGCCATTAATTCTGCTGCGCTGCCCTATTCTCAGCCCTGCTCTTCACAGTAACTGTTAGCTGAAACTCGCTGTTCACACTTGTCTGCTATATAACTAAGTATTCCAACTTTACCCAAAACCCAAAATCATTCCAGCAACCAAAAACTGCATAGCATCTGGACTTGGAGATATTTCAGGAGTCATCTTTATGATTTCTTATACCACAGTGCCTTCTTATTGCTGCAGCTCAGGAATGACTAGTGAATTAGCTGGAATAGTGACAAGTATAAAAACCCTTGTACCATAGCCCCTGCCTCTTTTAGAGCAAAGGATAGCTAGGTAAACTGTATGTAAGTAAGTATACCTGCACTTTTATGGCAGCATGAATAACTTCAGAATGCCAGGAGTGTCTCTTTCTCCTAGGAAATTTTTAGATTAACTTTTATTCTTTTCCAAAACTTTTTTGTCCTTAATTGTCAAAAAAAAAAAAAAAAAGGCTGTAAAAGCAATTTAGCTGAAACTTTCTACTAATATGTCTACCACAGTCTCGTGAGTAAACCAGTAATTGTGGTAGAATTTAAAGAAATTTGGAGTTTTCTGTCATACAGAGCCAGATAACTGTGTTAGAACTCTGCTTTTGGAAGGACTCATCATAGTTGCCGTCTTTTGCTTATATTTCTCTAGAAAACATACCAAAAAAAAGGAAGTGGAAGGAGCAAAGAAGAAAAGGTAAAGGGGAAGGGGAAAACAGGGAGAGAGAAAGAAGAAAGAAATAGGCAAAATGAAAAAGAAAATGAGTAAATATAAGATATTAGATGATTCAACATTACAAGTTTTGAGGAGATATTTGACTGTATTTAGGCAAAACCAAAGATACCAATTCTGGCTGTATCAGAATCTGAAAAGACAAAATAGAGGAAGCTGTTATGCAAGATCCAAGGAGAACTGTTAATATCTCTCATTATCTTACAGCCAGTCTTATATTTAGGAAAGTATGTGTAAAGATTTTCCCTTTAATATGTATTTGTCAAAATTTAATGGATAGATATAGTTGCAGTCTCCAAGTTTGCTAACAGCAATACTCTTTGCCTGTTAGATCTCTGTTCATCAATGAGTAAATACATTAGAAATCTCAGTAGCATAACATTTAACAGGAAGAAAAAATTCACAGGTTTGTTTTAAAGAAGCACCAGATCCTTAAATCTGATTCTGAAATGTCTATTCTGTAAAGTATTTTACTGGAATTTCTGGATAATAACACTTGACCTGGAAAACATTAGGTATCTACTTAATTCAAGAAGGATGTAAAAATTTGGCCCATTCAATTTTGCACCAACCCAGCTGCTAGAAAATATTCTTTTATTTCTTAAACTCTGAGAAGGGCTGTGATGGTCCTGCTTACCATCACATTCTGCTTACACAAATTTTTCTCAGACTTAAATCTATGCTGAAAATTTCTTGAGAGTTTGGGTATTCACTATTTTATTATGACTTGCAAGTTGTCTTATCAAATCGTCCAAGCCTGCTGAAGGCTTCTTCAACTTAAAATAGAGACTATTACCTCATTTAACTGCTCAGTGGAGATTTCTAGTAGATGGTGGCTGAGGCTGTCATCTAAATCTGAAACAGTACCTAGACCTTTTTATTTAAAATACACATTATTATTAGCCTCATTATGCCTTTTTTTTCTGCTGGAGACAGAGTGTCAAAGCCAGCTATAAGCCAGAAATACTTCACTGGGAACTGTAGAAGCCTACAAGATAAGAGGGATAATGTGTATGGCTAAAGCACCAACAGCCAGATAGCTGTGGAGACAACTAAGGATTGTTGGTAATAAAAACTAAGGACTATTGGTTATAATACACTGTGAGAAAGAACAGGATGTGGCTGGAGAAGAGGGCGATATGGAGGTAGGGCATCACTCTTTGGGGACAGACATCCTTGTTCTGGCTCCTGGAGACAAACACAACACAGTATAGTGCAAGTGCATAAATGAGATCAAGAAGCAGACAAAGACTGTACAGGGGAATCAAGACTGCCAAAGAGCACCAAATCCCTTCAACCCATTGTCAGAAAGGTCTAGAAGAATGAACTGCACATGATAACTAATTTGCATAGAAGTGAGACATCTCCAGGTTTGGGTAAACTTAACTGCATAAAGGTACCCCCATGAAGCCTGGGCATGCATGTATCCAGGACCCTGGACACTCCATCAACTGGATTGATGCTGGAGTCAGGAGTGGTAATCTCTCTCCCTTTTTTTTAAAATTTCTTTTTCCCACTCTTTAATTTATTTCTCTTTCTCTCTTCCCTTTCAACTTATCCCTTTATCCAAAACCCACTGCCGTGTGGTTATACTAGAGAGATCACGGGCTAACTTAGACCGATTTCCACGCCAAGTGTGTAATTTGCTAATAAAACTTTGTAAGTTTTTGCACACCCTCTGCCTTTTTTCACTCCTTTCAACCATAAGCATGAACAGATCTTGGGTGCTCTCTTCTTCTTAAGTGTGGGACACCACATGGACATAGACATATATTGAAAATGAGCTGGAAAACTGAAGGAAACAAATGAAAGAGAAATAAATGTTAGCAGCTTCATGACCATGCAATATAACATCCTTGTTTGTTGTTACAAGGCAGAAGAATACTCGGTTTAACTTATGTAAAGAACTGCATAGGGAGTAGAAGTGTGGGCAGTCTGACTGAAAAAAGGCACCTTGATTTTATAAAGAAATACCAACATGGTTTGGTGAACTGAACACACTGACAAGATATAACACATTCTTACTGAACATGTCTTTAATTTCTTTTGCACATGGCAACCCTTTTGATCAGGAACTTTTGATAGAAATGCAATGTTCTGTGGATTTTGCTTTCTGTTTTATTAATCCCAAATGTCTTTAGTATGTAAAATCTATTCTATTTTCAGCTGTTGGACAAAACTACATCATATTCAATAAAATAAATTTGAAATTCATTAGATTTTTCAACCACTGTATTGTCTTACCCCCTCTGTTTCTCCAGGGAAACTGTTCTGATTTTTCAGTCCTCAGCTTATACAGTAGTCCATTCCCAATAGAGTTTTTTATTTTCAAATGGAACATAATGTGGAAATCCACAAGCTAGCTCCTAAGATCCCAGAGCTGTGCTATGATTAGACTGCATCTCAGCAGATGAAAAATACCTTGTTAGGTCAACTGTATAAAGGCTTGTTTCTAGTGTCCTGCTTTCAATTTTGGAGCCTAGAAGTCAGACATTGGAATGACAAGTGTTGGTAAGCCCTTCTTTGGATCAATCTATCCGCTTGATTGAGTATTACACATATAATGGAATTGAAATGGTTGACGCCGTATCACATTGTGCTTTATATTGAAAATCTGGAAACTAAAAACAGGAGACCTCAAGGGAACTTTACAAAATAGCGTTTACAATTTAATGAGACATGATTTTCAGTGAGGTCTGAGCTTTTCTTTTATCGGAATAAGATGTGAGTCACAAAAATTTTTCCAAGTATGTTTAATTCTTGTAAGAGGCATTGCTAAACTTATCAATAAATAAGAGATATGACAACTTTACTACCTAGGTGTCCTTAGGAAGTCTTGTGGAGAAATTAACTCTACTCTCTTGCAAGTAATTTGACACAGTTTTAGTTTGCACACATCATAAAGAAAAAGCAAAGATATTTTTAGCTATGACATCTGATATGCTATATTATATAAGACTTGCTTAGCCAATTATTCAAGGGATATTAACTTTAAACATCTTTTCTACTGAATTTCTAAGTAAATTTAATGTTATTGAGATGATTAATTCACTCTCAGCAATAGCCATAAATGAATTCAAAGACACTTCTTTCAAACCAGATAAAATGAGTAGAAAGCCAGAGGAAATGTTAGTAATACTGAACTGCCATCTTGGAATCAGCAACAAAATGTAGGATAGAAAGTAGTGTGCTGTGTCTCATATTGTCATTACATAGTTTATGAGTGACTTGGATTTAGAAAATTTTTCAAGTTCTGGAATCCATCTTTTAAAAATAAACATTATCAGCTGCTATTGGTTCAGTTCCTAAGTTATTTCAGTAATTTTTTAATAGGCTCCATGGCTTGAAAAGATGATTAATTATAAAGTGTTCTGAGTTGCTATTGACTACAGTTTTCACTTGGTTTTATATTTTAGATTTTTTAAGAAGTTGTTCACAGTCATAATGCATGAAGTAATTTTCAGTTACTGGGTTGGCACTACTTGATGCTGATTTCAGTATTTCCTGGCTCTCTATATTCCTTTCAGTGTCTAGGGGCTAGACCCATTTAGAAGCTCTGCAAGCAGCCTTTACATCAGGAACAGAGGTACCCACAGAGGCATTGCACAAGGCTGGGAATGTTGGGTAAACACTTCTGAATGAAAAGCCATAGCAGTGACAGTCTATGTTCCTTTCCCAGAACATGAGTCTAGAATATACGGGAGCGCAGTCACACAGACTGAACAGGCAATGCTTTGTCAACAAGGCTTCTCTGCTTCACTCAAGTATAGGATGACTTTGGTCAGAAATACTACACTGTACGCTTGGCTTCATGATGGCAGAGTCTGGACATTTAAGTTTCCTCCTGGGATTTCTGATGGACTTTCGAAGGGAAAGCAAACTGCATCTTTAAGATTTGGAGTATTTGGTTATTACAAGAGGCTAACGGATGGAGAACAAAAGTTTAAAAACATTATATTTTTGATATTGTGTGGCAAAATTTGGAACAGAAAGTAATATTTACATATGCACCAACAATGGATCAGCAATAGTATCAGAGGGGAGTAGGCTACATTAGAAATAATACCTTTGTTTATATTTACATTCAAGTTGTGTAGAGAGCTTACCACAAAAGGACTGTAGTCCATAGCTGTGGACAATAATCCAAGATATACTTTTAACTAACCTTACTTACTTTAATGTTAGACATCCAGACTAAGCAGAACATACAGGTTCCAAGGCAGAGGATAAATTGTTTCATCATAAAATAAGTTTACTCTGACTGCCAAAACTATCAGAGTAATATAATAATCAAGCAATTACTATTGCATTAATTTTACTATTGCTATTGATAGCAATAAAGGCACAGTATCAAGAAGCAAACTTTCTTACTCGTTTGGTGGAATACAATGGTTTTACATTGCTAGGAAAAGAAAGAGGGAGAAGGAATCTAAATGTCTTTTTAAGTCAGCCATTGGTTCTTCACAAATGTAGTTTCTATCAGGGTTTAACTTCATCCATTCCCTCTGCTCTTCTAAATATTTTAATGTGCAGAGCTACTGCAGCTTCTCAACACATCAGGCAAGAAGATAACATGGGGTTCCAACCTCCAACATTTTTCTTACTTTGTACCAGATACCATTCAAGAGATACACAGATATAATTCAAGAATTCTGTTATTAATGGGAAAAGAGAACCTTTCTAAGAAACTGCTACCCATAATAAGTGCTCTATTTCCTTTAGTAAGTGCAAGAGTTTTCAAAGCTATTTTAAATCCTGCTTAAGGAAGTATTATCAGTCTTCCACACAAGGGAATAAACTAGTCAGCTCTTTTTGGCTATAACAGGAGGTGTTCATCTAATTCTTGATATGTGGAATAGGATACTCCCCACCGAATCTATTTTTGACATAGTAAAAAAACCAAAGTATGAGTCAAGACAAAAAACAAACAAAGAAAAAAAATACAAAAAACCCCCCAAAAACCCCAAACCAAAATAAAACCCACAAAACAAACAAACAAACAAACCACACACACACAAAAAAAAATCCCAAACCAAAACAAAAAACTACATTTTTCCTGGATTGATTTCTTTGTTATTTCTTATTCTGAAAAACATGAATACATATGTTAAAGTGGGTTATGAACAGACTCAGCCTTACTTCAAGTTTTGTACATTTCGGTATGGTCAAGCCAGATACCTACAGCTCAATTTTTTTTCTGTGTAGGTAAGTTATGACAGAAAAAATTTAATTTGCATACAGAGAAAAAAATATGAACATATACTTTTCTATTGTTTAAAGTACAATTATTTGCTTTGTTTTTTATTGTTTTATGTAGACTGTCCAAGCAGGTTTTAGAAAAGGATCTGCTTGCCTCAGGCATTTAAAGAAAAATGGAGAAACACAACAAGAACAAGCCCACTTTTTAGCAGACAAGATGTAGTTCAGCATACTGTGGACCTGTTTTGAATACATTGAATTTGTCAGTTACATGCTTGTCATTTTATTCTTGCAAATATTATTGTTATACCTCTGTTGGGACTTAATCCCAGCCAGTAATTCAGCCTCATGCAGCTGCTCACTTCCTTCCCCCATAGTGGGATGAGAAAGACAACAGGAAAAGTCAAAGTCAGAAAACTCTTTTTGAGTTGGGATAGGCACTTTAATAGGGAAAGCAAAAGCCTTGCATGCCAGCAAACAAACAAGAAATTCATTAACCACTTCCCATGGACAGGCAGGTGTTCAGCCATCCACAGGAAAGAAGGACTCCATCAAGTGTAACAGTGACTTGGGAAAACAAATGCCATCACTCCAAACATCACCGCCTTCCTTCTTATTCCCCCTGCTGCTTTATATGTGGAGTATAATGCTCTGTGATAAGGAACTTCCCTTTGGTAATTTGGGGTCATTGGCTCCGTCCCCTTCCAAAACACCCTGTGCACTCCCTGCTTCCCCACTGGTGGGGTGGGGTGAGGAGCACTAAAGGCTTGCACTCTGTGCAAATGTTGCTCAGCAGTAATGAATTTCTCTGTATTACCAACATTGTTTTCAGAACAAATACAAAAGATGGTCTCATAGCAGACACTATGAAGAAAATTAACTCTACTCTAGCCCAAACCAGCGCAAGTTTACATCACCTATTTTCAGCACATTCAACAGTCCTCTACTGCACTCCCAGAGTGCTCCCTAATCAATAACAATCAACAATCCAAAGTGATGAGTGTACTCAGCACACCTTGACTCATGTTCCACGAAGAGGGAGCTAAGTTTCTTGCCTTGAGGAGCCTGAAGAAGAAGTTCTTTTTATCACAGTTTCATCAAGGAATATGAAGACCAGTCAAGATGTTATTTGCCTTTTCCGTTATAGTAGTCTTAATAGTCTTTTGTGGATTGAATAGTGAAGTCATTCTGTTTTCTTGGACTGAGATCAATTGTGTAAGAGGTAGAAAGCAAACTTGTCATTAAACAAAAAGGAAGAGGGAAGTGAGACAGACCTACAACCTGTCTGCTGTACAAAAAATACAGGAATTGGCAATTCAATTGAATAACCTGGTTTTCTTTAAGACTATAAAACAAAAAAATAGCACTGACTGCAGTGGTAGTAGGTTCACATACTTTAGGTAAGAATCTAATATAAAATGTGACTCTAAAAGAAGCTGGTCATCTCTCACAGGAAGCTAAGCTCTTTCCATTTCTGCAGGAAGTGGAAGAGTTTTGTTTCTCTTTGCACTTCCACAAATGGGAGAAGAGAATTGCTAGTAACCAGAAATGCCAGATTCTCACAGATTTGGTATTATGCGCCGGGGTTATACCTTTTGGTCAGCAGAAAAAGTGAGAACTCTTTGAGTTTGAAATAAGTATTTTCTCACGTAGGCATTTTTTTTTCCAGTGGAAACCACACTGACACAGTAAATCTGACAGCTGCAGAATTAGGTTGTGAATTTTGCTTATATTAGCTATGGTCCAAATTGGCAGTTTTACTCTAGTATGAGTAAGAAGAATTTCATTTAATGCACTCTTTGTAGTAGGTCATCTGCTGAATACGTTACTATAATAAAAAAAAGGTTTTTAATTGGTCTTCTAATTGCTAGAAGCCAATAATAGAGTATTTCCTTTTTTGCTGTATTATAACTGAAGTGCCTGCAGAATATTTTATCACCATCTGTTCCATAAATTTTATAACAAAGTAATCTTACATAAACAAAGGTGTGAATGAAATCACACATGTACAAAGAAACCACAAGTCTCTTTGTTTTGATTGACTTTTTTCTGTAAATCTCTATACCTATCTAACCCAAAGACTGGATTCCCTGGGATGGACACCTTCCCCTTCATCATCCCCAATGTTGTTTTGGGCCTGATGTAGAAATAGAGCATATTCTTTCCTAGTGCAGCAGTCAGAGCCCAGATTATGATTCCTGTAAGTGTCCTGCTTTTAGCTTCACATTTTTATTCCATGGTAAATCAAATAGCTTAAGATAGAACTGAAATACCCAGCAAATAGCAAGGTCAAGTGTCATCTTTATTTACTAGGGTTAATTGAGGTTTTTCATGAGCCTTCTCCAGTTTTCTTGAGTTTGGCCTGGTGTTTTGTTCCATCACACAAAAACTGGCTTTCTAACAATTGGTTTTCCTGGTGTGCATCGTCTTTTTTCCATGAAAAATGCTGTCATTATTCTGAAATCTTAAGCCTGCAGATATTCACTAATGCTTATTTACTTATTTTATGGGAACTACACAGACCATGTTGCCATCTTTACTCTGCATAGAATCCTTATTTTTCATGTCATGCTGTGGCTTTTGAAACTATTGCCTCATTTCATGGAGAGAGGTATTATAGGACAGAAAATATACTCATGGAAAACCAAGTCTATAGGAGAGAATTCAGCAAGAAGATACACAGACTCTAGCTCCCAATGGAATGCTATAAAGACACATAAAAATCCAAGTACTTGAAGAACTGTTTGAAATCTTTGCATCAAAAAACCCTATTCCTTACTGTTTGACTCTACTATGCAAGAAAAATATTTTCCAGCTTATTCTGCATTTATATGATTTAATGAACATCTGAATTCCTGGACACATTGTCAGTAGGAGACTACATTCTGACTGGTGTTTGTTACTAATGGGTATGTAAACATTTTCTTTATTTTTTTTCCAATTTTTTCATGTTGGTCATGTTATTAATACTTCCATAGGATATGGTCAGACAACCTATCTTTCAGCAAAGGTTTACTGGGAAAAAAATAGAGTAATACTTCATTTTTAATACTTATCTGTGCTTTTTTGCATACTGCAGGCTTAAATTTCTTGGACAGTTCCTTAAATTCATATTATAAAACCCATAAATCACAAAGAGAATAAAGATATATTCAGCCTTGAAAATGTTTTTCTTGCACAGTAATATAAAAAAAAAACCTAATAAAATTAAACTTTCTGTCTCCAAAGACAAAAATATTTTTTTAAAACCACATTAATCGAAATCTGTCATGTTTGTTCCATTTTTAGAGTTAAATTTGTATTATATCAATGTGATGGTTACTAGCGCCCTGGGTTTTTTTCTTTTGTTTTTCTTGGTAAAAGTACTGAAGTACTTTTTTTAAACTGGAAAATAACTATTTTATAATAAGACAAAATAAAAAGTTAGTTACAACTTGAAATACATTTTTGAGTTTAATCAATACATAGTCTTGCAATAAATACCAATGAAACCAATGAGACAATTTATTCACCTGAATTAAAAAACACTGAAATAGTAGGGTTCCATCATACACCTCTTATAACTGTTCATCATTTTTCTGAACAGCTGTTACAAATTTTGAGACTCTGTAAAGACAGAATTTTTTTAAGGATAAAAGTATAGCAGGGACACCGTAAAATGACAGTTCTCTGGGACAGTGCCATTTCTGGCTACGTATTTTGTTCATCACTTAGTTTAGTGATGCCCTAGTTTAAATTAGGCCCTTGAGAACCATCTCCCCTCTAAACAGAAATTTGAAGGAATCTCTTTCCAATGTAAGTACTTCCCTATTGACATATTAGAAGAGAAATGTTACTTCAAAACCGTGAATATTCTTCTATCAAAGTAGATTAAGGACTTAAGAATTTTTTCGTTTGAATTCTATATATGAAAACAGATTGTGATGGTTAGGCTGAGTTACCCTGCTCCACAGATAATAAGTAAATCAAATTCTGTGGAAGAACACAGGTGTTGTCCTACTTCTAGCAAGTATTAGCTATTTCTAATCCAGTGTGCATATTTAAAAATAGGAGTCAGTAACAGCTAATGCATTTGCAGAACCAAAAATAAGAATGCTTTAAAATATTAGGAATAAAAGTAATTTTGAGTGTACTGTTGTATTGCCTTCGTCTTTTCTGAGACAGTTAAAATTAATCTTATTACTGTGGTGATTTTACAGGCAATCTAGATTAATGTTTACCATTATTAGACAACAAAATCTGGGAATTTGTGGTTTGGGACTGCAAACCCTTTTTTAGATAACCTATATATTTGTATTTCTTGTTAAGGACCTTTCAAAAAAATCTATATAGCACAAAGGTGGGTGATAGTGTAATCTTTACTAATTAACCATTGTTCTTCATTTTCAAGAAAAACAGGCTGTCTGTTTCATTACAGCTCTAGCTGGACAAACCCCATGTTAGGAATGTGAAAGCCACAGGCAACATTCAAGGATAATTTTTATTATATCCATTTGAAAAGAAAAGAAGCAAACAGTTTGCACATCATAATATATACAAATAGTAGTAAAAGCCCTTCCTTACTAGCTTGATAACTCATGCACAGCAAATTGTTTTCCTCTGCTCCAATAGAAATCATCCACATACATTTGTTTGAATTTCAATCTTTTTAAAAGGTTCATTGTCTTTGTTTGTCTAATAATATTGCCTGAATTACAGGGGTAGAGACATCCTGAATCCCTAAAAAAAAAAAAAAAAAAGAATAGTTAAGAGAGAACAGAAAAGATTTTTTTTTTTCACAATCCAAAGAAGAAAACTATACAATTAACTCATGATAATTTGTAATCCTGACTTGAACTCGGGCATCTCTACTAATTATTTCTATAGGACCTGTGAACTTGTTATTCATTGACTCTTGCAGGAAGAGACCAGATGGGGTTGGATTGTTTACACTTGCTAGAGGAAAGCTGAAAGAGGAACTATTCCTAACTGTAAATATATCCTGAAGTGAGTACCAGGGAAGGTAGGGAACCCATATCTAACTTACTACTCTTTTAACTGCTAACTATAATGGTCTTATTCTTGAGAAATACAGTTCTGTGACTTGTATATAGAAACATGGTTATGTACTGATCTTTCTTTATCTCCCCCAGTAAGTAGATCACTTCCATTCAGATTTAAAGTCACGTCTTTAAACACTAAATAAACTAAAATACACAGAGTCTGTAAAGGTGTTTATTTTTAAACCTTCGTTGAGAATGCTACCATTACTATAGACAAAGAGCAACAGAAATGAGAAAATATTTGTAGGTTCTCTAGTTTCCAGAGCTCTATTCAAGGAGAGTAATATTAATTAAACTCCACCTGAACACTCAAGAAAATATACTTTCTATTAAGTAAATAGTTCATCTCTGTTTTATTCCATTTAAACAACACCACTAAGTGTATAATGCACTTCAAAATTAAAAATAAACAAACAAAACAACAACAAATCATTACTGGTATTTTTGGCCAACTCAAATATATGCAACTCTTCTAGGATCTATCACTTTTTCTTTTGAGCCTGAGAAATGAGACATACACTTTTTATTCTCAGCCACATTAGGACAAAATGAGGAAAATACTACAATAACAGCAAGTAATAGCAGGACATTTTTCAATTATTTTATTTTTTAAAGAGCAAGAAGAGATTGCTGAGAGCGTAAGTCCAGAAAAGCAGCTGATATAACTGTATTTACTCATGTGGGGAAGTACCTTATACTGGTATTAATATCCCCGAAGCCATTATACTTCTGATCTAGAATATGTCCCTGAACTTTGACTCCCACATCTTTGGGCTGTGTTCATGGCTGGAAGGTGGGGACAAGCTACCTCAACTGGTATGCTCCATGACCATGGGGAAGAGGCACCATCCCGCCTACAGAAAAGTGAATCAATTGCTGACTATTAGCACACTTGTATAGTAAATCCTGTGATTTAAGTAGAATTTAGAGATGTGTGTCAAAAAGCAGAACCATCTTTAAATTGGGTCTTGCACAAAATAAGTAATAAGATAACCTCATGTATCCCACTTGATCAGATATCATTGACTTATTAAACGATAGAACATGCACTGATCTTTATGAATGAAAATATTACTAAGAAAAAAGCACCTAAAATTTTGAAACTTTTTTTTTCCCATGGTTTAACACTGGTGAGAGTGAGAGTAGAATCAGGTCAACTGCACTAAGTTTGCAGAGGGCTTAGATGCCCTCTGAAAATTAACTATTGAAAGAAAATACAAATAGATTTTCAGTTAAGAAAAACAGAAAGAACACAATGTAAGTCAAATTAATGTCTTATTGTGAACTACATTTTAAAAATAAGGGGAAAAGAGTGAATATAAACTTATCTCTGTCAGTTACAGCAAAAATATCTTACCAACTCTTGTAGAGCTTACCTACTGTTGCATAAATACAAAATGACTGGCATCATCCGGCTCCTTATCAGAGAAACACGACACTTTCTAAGTGAGTTAGCTGAAATCATGTCCTGAACATTTACTCTTTCCACCAAATCAGCAAGTCAGAGTGAGTTTTATTAACAATGAAAGAGACTAAAGCAGGTATGGAAAATCCTTCCAGATCTGCCACAGATCAAAAAGAAAATGTTTACATATTATGTATTTATTTAGGGATTCACTGCTGATGACTGCATCTCTAAGTGAACATTTTCCTCGCCGTGAGAACAGGAAAAACAAGCTTTCATTATTTTGATTTATTTGTGGAAAATGTAATGTGACAAGATTCGTTTATTTTATCATATCTGGTTTTGTACAGTCAAATATATCCTCCAGTTAGACTTGTCTTTGAAGTCATGTGATAGACCTGAACATCACTTCAGTGACAATGTATTTTTGCAATGCAGTATTTTGAGTTCACCAAAAAAAATATGTTTGTTACAGACTATCAGAAAAATTGTATGTGCACTGCATATTTGGCATTTTGTAGCATAACACACAGTCATATTCAAGCATCAGCAGCTG
>JAWMRA010000078.1:82431666-82445255 GCA_035584735.1 Pseudotriccus pelzelni
TCAGAAAAATTGTATGTGCACTGCATATTTGGCATTTTGTAGCATAACACACAGTCATATTCAAGCATCAGCAGCTGGCAGACTTCAAATACTAAATCTATTTTTTAAGGAAGCAAATATATACACAAGTCTATCTAAAATAAATTCAGATGGGACTTGGATCATCCCTTAATGAGTGCTGAAGTTGTATGTTAAGAACCAAGTAATTTGTTAATCACAGGTTTATGTTTGAAGAATCACAATCTCACTTCTCTGGGTAACGTAATGAACCCCAATAGAAATTGAGATTCAGATCAGTTCAATATGGATGGGATTTGAATAAAAAAAATAAAATTTGGCAGTGGGTAATATAAGAGATTCCCTTCTTTCATCAGGTCTTCCTCTTAAAGACAAGAAAAAGGTATCTACAGATATTTAGATCATTCACTATTAAGGAATAACTGCAAAATAATTTGGCAAAATTTGGGAAAACAGTAGTTGAGTAACCAAATAGATGGAAGGATAGAATAAAAGATTTTGTAAAACTTTTGAGTGTAAAATGACAGTCACAGAAATTTTAGCAAACACTTAAACTATGCAGCCCTTTGCATGACAACATATCTCATTTGTGCATTTGCTGTTTATTAAATAAGAAAACATCATCTACTTGGTTTTTCTTCATTTCCAAGCTGGAAATTAATCAGATCTACACAAGTTTCTAAAGGTGGTGATAGCAGACTCTAAAAGTGCCCTTTATTACATAAACTTAACTAGTCGCCTCAAGCTCATCCTGATTTTCTGTCTCACCTGTCTGTATCGACAGACACTGGTAATCTGTCATCACCTGTTTGTTTTCACATGGCCTCATAAGATTATCATTCTTCTCATTGTTCGATTTGAAGTACTAAACAATAAGATCAGAGGTGAAATGTATGAAAATAAAGCATTTTTAAAGAGTGCTGTTTCAAACTCTATTCTTTTCACTAAACATAATTATCTCCATCTGAGTGGGTCAAGTCTCCAGGTAAAGATTGTGCTGGCAGACAAACCATTTCAGACAAATCACAGACTTAATTCTCTAGGAGGTAGAGAGTTTTGGCCCTGATCAGTTTGGTAGCTACAAGCAGCTTTGGTTGCAGACAACAGTGTACATTGACTCTTTGAGATTCGAAGAGATATGACTGATACACTGGTTATAGTTTCAGTCTCCTGGCTAGGTGAGACTAGACCATGATCACCCTGAACCTGTCCTAAATGAGAGTGTAGAAGGCTGTAGCAACATGACTGAGCCTAAAGGTAGGTCTGCAATGCACTGAGTAAGTTCATGCAATAATTGGCATTTCTACCACATTGCTTAGATTTGAAAGAATAAAGGAAGTTCCACTCACTGCATGATTTCCTAGCTTCAAAGGGTAGGAGTCTTTGCTGAACATACATTACAGGATGCAGGGACATGGCTGGAAGACCATTCAGTTCCACAGAGTTTTATATTTCATGCTCATTAGTTAGGTGGAACATTATGTAACAATTCTGCAATAAGACAATTCCATTTAGTGAAATTATTTGTTTGGTTCAGCTAAGGAAATCTAAAGAAAATAAATAGGAACCAAAGCCTACTTTAATCTGCTTAAGTCTAACTGTTTGATTTTGTCTCTTTTATTCATTTATTTATTCATTTATTTAAAAACAACCACACTTTGGTTGTACATTAGGAACCCAACCTAAGAGAACTCTCTATTTTCATCTTGATAGATCTTGCACTTATCTTTCTGGTTGGATTGCAAATTAGTTGGCTCTTCATTTGTTCTATTTGTGGAAGATGTGGACGTCAGACTCTTTCAAAGTCTCGGGAAAAAATAATCTTTAGCTGTGCCATATATTTTCTGGTCAACATAACTTTCCATTAAATACCAAGAGGCCCTGTACCAGCTGGAGAAAATACTCTCAGTGTCTTAGGAGCCTATATAATCCAGTTATGACTGAATTCAGTATTTGACTTAGTCCTATATAACTTTAAAGAGTATAGGTCACCTTCATTTCCTTAATTTACTTGTCTAAGTAGGTAAATTAGGAGCCAGGTCCTCTTTCTTTAGTCATTTCCTCAGAATCTGTGCTGGTTAAGTTGGTTAAGCTATTTCTCCCATATATGTATAGATCTTTATCCCTCAGAACTTTACCCAAACTCTGTGTCAATGCTACATCAGAATCAAGTCACAAGCCTAATCACTTCACCAAATAAATCAGGCAGCCAAACCTATGCCCACTCAGCAAAACCCAATCTGAGACTCACAGAGTAGATCTTAACCTGTTTATATAAAAACTTTCAGTTCCTTGTCACTGGTATTTGTCCTTGAGAGAGTTATTTTGGATCCAGTTTGTTTTCCAATGGCTACTAAGAGTACCATCTGTGTTAAGATGAAGTTAAATGATCAAGATGGGGGCTGGGGACATTTCTCCTGCAATCTCGGAGATGAAGAAAAAAGCTGGAGCATAGGCTAGGGATTGGGGAGGAGCCATGATATGGGAATGATGGAAGACATCAGGCCTCTGAAGATCTCACACCCCAATGGCAGAACCTTTCAGTCTAGGAAACCTCTAGGATATCTCCTTGAAAGTCTGTTATACTTCTTAGTCTCCAAAATATATACCTCTCTTCAAATCTACCACTCGCAGACAAGCAAAAGCTGCAAACTCTTAGCCAGAGTAAAGTAGCATACATGAATGAAAGCGAAGAGTCCTGCTGGGACTGTGACTGGGATTTGTGACAGAGATGGTCAATAAGGATAACTAATTTCAAACAACCCTTTCTCTAAGAGTATAAAATGTGGGTATGTAACAAGAAGTAGCTCCCTGGCCCACTAGGCTCACCAGAGGCAGAAGATGACGAATAGCTGCTCATACACCAAAGGAAGAGGTGACCTATGCATAGATTTCTGAAGCAGAAGACCAATGGGAAATACTGGGAGAAAACAAGGGACTTATTACAACAGTGGAAAAGGCAAGAAGAAGAAATGGTGCAAAACTTATTTTTTTGGAGTTTCTTTGTGTCCTGAAAATTTCTCTGAAAAGAATGTGTCAAGAAGTTTAGATCTAATGGAAGCTGTTCCCTCCTGTGCCACTACCATTTCAAAGGAAACAGGAAAAATTGACCGGGTTCATTCACAGTAGTCTTGCCCTGAGGTTATAGCTCCTTTTCTGCTTTGGTAACTTGGACAGGATTTTTAGTCAGTCAAAGCTTTGAGGTAGATATTTCTAGTCCTTTTTATACAAAAACCACTCCAAAACAGCAAGAGGCCTTTAAACTTAAAAAAAAAAAAAAAAAAAAAGAGTGAGAGACTGGACTGATTGAAATATAAATAGAACATTTAACATTTTTAAACAAAGAAATTCCAAAATTATTATGTCACGTGGAATATATGGAAGAATGTGATATAAGGAACTCACTGTGTCGGTGAAGGTATATCTTTCTTCCAGGAGAAATTTAATTATACTTAATGGCATTCTGGGTCTCACCAAACCCCATAAAGTCCCTCTGCTCTCATGATAAAAGGAATGCATCTCCTCTAGACTGTCCCTACAATATTCTTTTCCATTTGCATGCTTGGTGGCTTCCACAGGAGAAATAATCACTTCCTTTGTTTACAGCAGTCCACCTGACCTGTTTATCTTTAAGACATAGCACACAAGGGAGGAACCAGATGATAAAGTAGATACTGTTCACTACTGTGACCATGACACCTTTGCAGTGAGGGGAAACAGATGATGACTGTTGGACAGTCAGCAATGTACAGGAGACTGTCTTCTCTGAGGGGGCAGTGCTTCCCCATGAGTCTGTTTCCTATCTTCCCAAACTTGTGTCAGCTGTAGAGTTATCTCTTTTGGTTTTGCTCTGGCAAGTCAAATCACAGAATTTGAACAGTTACTTTTTTGCACCTCTGAATTGAACAGAATCAAAATCACAGTGGCTATAGAATTGCTGAGGAACAGCATGATCTTCTATCATGTGAGCAACCTCTTCGGAACTCATTAGATATTTTTACATACTGCTTTATTCTCTGGCTCTCTGCAGTACCACTGAAGTTCCTAAGTGCATTTGTAAAGCACTCATTATGATGATGGAGTTGATCAATCTGCCCATGAAGCCTCCTGCTTCCATTTTCCGCTTTTCTCCAATGCCAGCTACTGCTGGGAGTCTTCAGAAGCAGCAAATCAAATTATGGTAGCCAGGTTATCTGCAAAAAGTTCAGCACAGGCTCCCTCTGAGCTGTGCCTAGGGACACGAGAGACAGCAGGGAGATAGACTGAGTCTGTACAGTCAGATGTGTCTCACCTTAATCAGATGTCCGCTTTTTGTTAATTTGGTCTGAACATCAAAATATTTTATTTGCAGGAATAAAATGCTATTTGGGTACCTATGGCTGTCAGTCTAAATGCATTTAAGGGGAGAGGAACGTAGGAGAATCATGGGCCTCTAACAAAACAAGTGTGTCTCTATTGCTTTTGATGGATTCTAAGAATATTTTATCTTTTTTCTATTGATTTAATGACAGGCTTAAGTACTCAAACCATACTTCTCTCATTCTGAGAAAAAATAATGAAAATTGGAAACCAAATGTAACAACAAAATATGCATTTCTTTATAAAGAGTTATCTTAATAATATTCAGACTAATCTAGAACACACATAATTAAAAACTGCAAACAGAAATACAGTACACTGAATTACTAGATTTATATAAAATGTGTCATGAAATTCAAACTGAATACAAAAAATCAAGTTGAAATCTTGAACACCACAAAAAGAAAAAAAAATTTTATGCTATTGTTCTGTGTTGTACTTAGATGGCTGAAATTTTATTTGAAGATAATGATGAAGGCCTGAAAGCATTGCTGTGTCACTGAACAAAAATAAATATTCTGGGACTGTCTTAAGCTTCATTAAGACAAATGTCACTACAATCAGTTCAAGCTTTACAGGTCATGCTTAAGTAATTGAGGAAAAAGCACAAATGAACTGGAGAAACACTTAAGAGCTAATTCAGAAAGCAGTCTGTGGAGACAGTGTATAGTGCATCAGTAAAGTGATGTGTTAACATGTCTGAAATACATGCTGTATGACAGAGTAGCTTATTTCCTTCCAGAATATCCCTGCAGAGATCTCAATCCATGCTGCACATTGTCCCCCCATTCAGAAAACTCATCTTTTAATATTATTTTTTTCAAGACGATCTTGTAGATCTGGCAACAGTCCAAGAATTAAAAACATCTTCTTCTCTCCCCTTGTACATGTTTCATCTGCTTTTCCATCCTTCTCTCATAACCTTTCCATCAGTTAGTCTAAAAAGCTGACTGACTGAAAAATTTTAAAGCCAGTGAAAATATGTGGTAAGGGTGCCACAAGGGCCTGTCTTAGCACACCATCTTAGACAGGAGCAGGGCAGTCAGGGGGCATTAGCACAGTTCCAATACAATGGGTCCTGCAGTGTCCTCAGGACCTATAAGTATACATTCATGATAGAGACACTGCAATGTTAGAATTAATTCACTTTCATATCATTTCATGTCCATCTGCTTGTAAGCACTAGTTTCCCAGACAATTAGGTTCTTCTCTAGGAACGTTATTCTTAATAAGAAGCTTCACAGTTCTTTTCAAAAAGCTTCAACCTCCTGCGCAGTATTGTGTTACATTTCCTAAAAGCTGTACTAAAATCTCAGAACTATCAAAAGTGATTTGCAATTCATTAATTTTATCACCTTGTCAAAAAAAGGTTGTTTTAGAGATCAAAGAGAGATCTGAAGTCCCAAACATCTGATAAAATTAAAACTAATGCTGTTAGAAGATAAGGAGTGGATCCAGCACAGGACAACCTATGCACATCATAAGTAGCTAACAGAGAGAGTCTAAAAGAGGTTGTGATGATAATGAGGTGGCAAGGGAAAACTCACCTAATCTTCTCACTTTAAGGTGTCAAGAACTAAAAGCTTTTCTATACTCTTTCCTATTCCAGATCCTTTGGACCGGTGTTTTGATGCTGAAGAGGAGGATATAAACAAAGGGAAACAAGGACATCATCCTTTTATCTTTCATGGCATGATGCAAATCAGAAAAAAAAAAAAAAATGATAATATATACATGTGAGTATTTCTTACTGACAGATCAGTATGAAGCATAATTTTATATCACATACTAAGTCCAAGTAAGCAATTTATAATGATGATGCACAATACAGAACCCCAAGAAAAGGGTGTGGAAGGGCATATTCTCACCCAGAAATCTCAAGAAGTATTGGATTTTAACTGCATATGAGTGGAGGCCTTAACAAACTGATTTTCTGTAAATCAGTGAAATGTTAAGATATCATAAGAAACCTTGAAAGCATGAACAGCAGCATTTGGTGCATGAAAGGATTATAAGACTTCATTGACTAAACATCAATATCTGGATCAAGGTATCAACAAACTCCATTATCAGCAGTATTGCAGTTCTGTAGAATTCTTCAGCGACTGAAAATGGCTTCTAATTATTTAATACAGAGTAACTATGAATATGCAGAAAGTATACCATTAAAATCAAGCGTTGCCTCTTGTTGACTTTTTTGATCCTTTGTGTAAACTTTCCAAATATTTTTTTTTCCAGATAGATAATGTCTGCAGAAGAACAAAGAAAGGTACATACATTGCAGTACATGGGCAGGATGAGATACACGTGGATCTCATACTGAGATACTGGCACATGCACTGAGATGAATGCAGGTAATCCATAGCAACATAATTTTCACTCCAGTAGGCAGAGTTTACTCTTGAGGTTCTGATAAGGAACTGAATGAATGTCAGAGAAGGCACTAGAGGTCCTCAAATCTTATAATTAAAGCTGTCTAGTATACAAGGAAATCCTCATGGGCGTGCTAATTGATAATCTCCTGAAATCTGCAACTTTTAGTAAACATACGCACATGCATGCACACACACAACTATTGGCAGGAAAATCTATGAAAAGGGGAATTTGGTGTTCCTTTGGGTTTCTTAGTAGTCACACATTTAGGTAATGCAGTCAGAAGACCCAGAAACTTTACATTTTGTGGAGGGATGAAGACTTTGCTTTTACTGGAAGAAGTAAGACATAGCTACATGATTGGCATCTCTAAAGAAGTATCAGATACATTATGGCTCACAGTAAAATCAGAAATCAGGTAAAATGCAGGCTTTCTATGAGGTATTGGAATTTTTGTGGGTTATAGGTAGAAAAATGTATTATTGGAGGTAAAAATTACCACAAAGCATGCACAAAACCACAATAAATGCTGCATGTGAAAGCATTTTAAGCGTTGAAGTACTGAGGCTTTCTTAGTTATTGCAAGCTGTTCTGGTATTTACTGTTTGCCTAAACATATGCATAAGGATACATTGTGCCTACTCACAACATGTTCTGCTATTTTCCCTTTATCTTGGGCATTAATCAGCTTTGAAGCTTTTTCCTTTGTCAGAATACAAGCTCATTGTCCAAGTTTTATATGGCATCTGTGTTCCAGTAAAAAAAGGACATGCGTTTTTATTTGGGCTTACATATCCCTAACCATACACATATGCACATGTCAATGATCTGAGGGCTAGAGCACCTCTCCTATGTAAACAGGCTGAGAGAACTGGTTTTTTTCCAGCCTGGAGAATAGAAGGCTCTGGGAGGCCTTATAGCAGCCTTCCAGTATCTGAAGGGGGGCCTACAAGAGAGGTGGAGAGGGACTTTTAACAAGGGCACATAGTAATAGGACATGGGGGAATTGTTTTAAACTTAACATGGTTTAGATTAGACATTAGGAAGAAATTCTTTACTGTGAGTGTGGTGCTGCACTGGAACAGGTTGACCAGAGAAGCTGTGGCGATCCCATCCCTGGAAGTGTTCAAGGCCAGGTTGCATGGGACTTTGAGCAATCTGGTGTAGTGGAAGGTATCCCCGCCCATGGCAGTGGGGTAGATAGTAAATAATCTGTAAGGCCACTTCCAACACAAGCCATTCTATGATCGTCATAGAGTGAAGTAAACAGAACTGTTAGGATGTGCTTTGGACAGCTCAAACAGGTCTTAATACTACTATATAAAGAAAAAAAAAAATCCATGGCCATAAAACAATTACACATTTAAAATCATGGCAAAAAAATCCCAACAGTCAAAATTTTTCTGCATTAAAATGAGAGAATGTCAGAATCTTTGTGTTATAACTCTTTCTTCAGCACTGGTAATTAAGGACATTTCCTGCAAGTTATTTGAGGTGTTCGTACAACTGTGCCACATTAGTTTCTTACTCACTTAGCTTTTTAGGTTTCATAAACCTTATCTTGAACATCCAAATTGGGATCCTTCATGCTGGTAAAGTTGAAGATATTTTCCTCTGTTTCTGTTCTTTCATACTTTTACAGCATTACATCCAGTGAGGATGCACTTACTTCACAAAATGGACAGTGACTCAGGGTACATGGTCTAGTGCTCTCCTTTTAGACAAGAGAAATGGTTATTGAAAACACAATATTTATTTCCTTGAGTAAAATAATTTCCCTTTCCTATAATGGAGTGATCAACTCTTGATAAGTGCAAGCTTCTTTTTCTACTGAGAGAGTTCATTTCCCTGCTCTTTCAATGCCATTTCTAAGTCAAAGAAAACTTTATACAAATCAAACTGGGTTTTTTTTGTCTTTAGTGACATATTTCTGAAATAGAATCACTACTTGTATTATAGAGACCTCTTGTGAACACCAGATTCTCCCCAAATCTGGCAAAGTTAGATTTACCAGTTCTGCCTGGACTGAAATAAAAACACATTAGTCCTGCCCTACAGTGATTGAATTGCTGATGTGGAAAGTCTGTCTCCTGAGGAATGAGTAGGTTCCTTCAGTATAGCACAAGTGCATTCTTTCTGAATTGGGATCAAAGTGAAAAGCAAGCCAGCCTGATCATCCAATCCTGTTAGCAGATCTAAACCTGCTGCTTGCATGGGAGCCATGCTGTAGCTCTTTGATGCTGCCTGTCACCTACCTTTCACTGCCCTGAGTTACTGTCTAGCCTGGGTACTTGACAATACTGTTCAAGTCAATCTAATTAGAGTGACATGTTTTTTACAGCCTCCGCGGAATGTTTTTTTTGATAACTTTCTAGATAGGTTTATATTAAACTGCATTAATCTTATACTTTCTAGGCAGATACCTTTTATTTGTAACACTCATGCTTCAGAGCCAAGAATGTGGGCACACACAGGAGCTCTGAATAATCTTAATCTTTAAAATGAAATTGTCACATCAAAGAATTTTCTGTGGCTGATACACAGTAGAGCATTATTTAGACTGGGCTTTGTCCTCAAACAGTAGAGCCTTTTATTATCTGCCTAGCATTTGTCTCATTTAACCATGGAAGGAGGCTGAAGTCTAAGATCCTTTTTTTCAAAATCGACATATCTTGATAAGTTCGTTCTTTTTTTTTTTTTTTTTCCCCTGGTCTAGCAAGTTATATCTGTTATTACTTATATATATAATTTTTTTCCAATTTAAAACCATCTCATATATACCACATCCCTCATTGCATTCTCAAAATTACTCTGGTCTTGGCCAATTTGTTGTCCCTTGACGCTCACTGGAGAGAATTCTTCACAGAGGAAATAAAGATTCATGAAACTGAGGTGATAAAAGTGGAGTTATTTGTACAAAAGTAACTATTCTCAGTATTTTATGTTTCTTGTGCTTGTAATTGTTTTATTTCTCTAATTTTCATGTTTTATTACACATTCTGCTACACATTTGGGTCTTGGCAACTTGAGAGAATTTAGGTAATATTTCTCAAAATGGCAGAATCTTTCATTTCAGAAATAACATTTTAAGTGCAGACACTGTATTATGCAGTTCCTAGCAGATGATTTTACATAATGAGTCTCTTTTTAGTAGAAACAACTCAAAATATCAGTTGGTAGCTTACTCCTATTCTTATCCAGTACAAGGTGACTTTCATTAAAAAAATGGAAAATTACATTTTTATGTCTGTGGCATTATAATTCTGGTACTGTTTTTCACTTAACTTTAAGAAAATATAATTATATTTGCTGATGTAATAATCAGCACCAGATGTGTCAAATGTCTTTGATTAGAAAATGAAAGCTATAATCCCTGTTGTTTTCTGTGAGTTTATATTAGACCGCAATCACAACAATTTAAGGTGTAACATCACCCATTGCAGTGGCTTTTCTGAAGCTAAATTATGCCTTGACTTCAACGAGACTATGAATACAAATAAAAATGTACAGACACCTACTGCTGCAAAGCAAATCTTGAGAGCCTTAATTTTGTTTAGCTAATAAAAAAGAACGTTCAGTATAGGTCAAACACAAGTTATTTTCTAAAGCTTTCTTACCACAACAGAATTCATCAGGCAAAGTTTAGCCAAAGGATCTGTCTACCTCTAGAGCTGCATTGTTAATGACAAAGATAGTGAGTACATTTATTATTTTCTGCACAGTTCACACAGTGTGTAACTTTTTTCTTTGTCCCAGCAGTTTTTTGTTCTCTAAAACTTCAAATGTTTCATCACAATAAAAGTTTCCCTGACGGAAAAAAATTGTCCTTTCAGATGTTCTTTCCTTCTTCCACTCCTCCTTTCAAAAGAGTCAAGTAAAGAATATATTTTAAACTATTTTAAATATTTCCCTTATTAATCAGTAACATAATTTGCACTTAAATTATTTGGGTATAAGTATATAATGAAAACCAATAATCTAATGAAGTTGAAATAATCACACTGATTGTTGGAGGTGAACATTTTCATCACACAATTATTATCTTCCCTTCCTTATGTCAGCTTTTTGTAAACATGCTAAATGCATTAATCAGACTGTGCATGGATTTCATAAACATTGCTGCAATACATATTCTATTAATAGATGCAATATTTCCGATGTAAAATATTGATTATGAAAAAAAAGAAAAGAGTTGAAAAGGTTGTTTCATCCAAGGTTAAATTAATTTTGGATAGATAAATGCTTTCAAAAGAAAAACAATGAGGTGGGATTCAATTTCTAAACATCTGGTGTCGTCGGAGATGCCCTAAAAAAATCTGAAGTATTTGTATGGGTCTGAGAGATAAGATATAGAACTCACAGAACTGTGCACTTTGGAACAGCAGCACAGCAGCTAGGTCAGATGTCCTACATCCACTGAAATACAACTAGTCACTTATTTTTGGGCAACTGAGTGTACTTTGGCTGTGTGCAGAAACTTGTTTCTCTTTTTATAAGCCATATGATTTTTTTACCATGATTTTTTTTTTCAGAGCAATGTTATACACTATACTCACTAAACTCAACAGTTTGTTTGGCTGACAGTGAAACATTTGATTAGGACTGAGATACATGAGCCACACGCACACAGAGAGGAAGGACACAGAAATCTTTATAACTGATGCTGTCAGAAGATGTTCTCTCCCCAGTATATTTTCACTGTACAACAAGAGGCAGCTAGCACAGGGGGTGCTGTGCACCTTCCATAATCTATTTCAGCCAGGCTGATTTACAACTTTCATTGCCTTCTAAATTAATCCAGCAAATATTTCGGCAAAGCTCTGAAGAGCACCCATTTTGGAGCTCCTATTCCAGCAAAAAGGACATAGCAAAAAATTGATGAGTAATAACTGTTTAGAAAATGATTCTCTATTGTAAGCCTTGCTCACTGGTAGCTCTTCTTACTTCTAATCTATATGTTAATGTCATCAACATGTGGGATATTAAAACAATTAATATGAAGAACAGTATGTATTTAGAAATAGATTCTGTTATATTAACTCACATATAAAAACACAATTGTGTCTACAGAAAGTGGGTAATATAGTGTCCCTACATGGAGACCAGCAAAAAAGTTTTTTGATAAAGACCAAATGTCTCCTCTAGTACTGCACCGAACATCTTCATTCAAGTGCCAATTAAGTGCCATTTTGCATGGTCACCTATGCATATTTCATTGATAGAAACACATTCTTAATTTCCACGTACTTTTTCTGACATAGAAGAACACCGAATGCCTCTCTCATAGGCTATTTTCACTGCAAGAACCAGTGGCTGCAAGAGAGGCAAGTTTGCTTTGGAGAAGTCTTTGAGTGAAATCAGTCTGTCCTTTCTATATGTGTGTATAAAACTAACAAAGAAATTGGGCCTCAACCCTCACCAAGAACAGTGAGATAATCCTCAGGATCAATAAAATACAATAAGATTATTTCCTGGAGCCAGAGACTGATAAAACAGGTAAAGAAAATGACAGCATTTACCTTGTCCAATGCAACAACTGGCATGACACTTAAAATATCAGGTATGCTACACATGAAAAGAAGATATCTTTCACTGCCTCTACTTCTTCTGCCTAAGTACGTTAGTGTTTGATCAATGATCCATGTGTCTTTAAACCTGGCAACATGGGTAACTCTTAGTATGCAAAGCCGAAAAAGATAAAACAATGGGATCCTACTAATGCCTACTTTGAAAATAACTGGATTCTCCTTATAATCTTCTTCAGAATTTCATATCATGTTATCCATATTAGTTAATTTGCATGGTTTCCACAGAAAAGGCAAAACTGGAAACATGAAGTGAAAATGACCTACAAGCATTCAAAGTATTTGAACTCAGAAGTACACTGAAAGTCTTACTGCTTCCTTCAGAAATATTTCCAGTATTTTTTAATACCTGATTGCAAGCTCCACAATTTTATAACTATGATATTTTCAAAGTTGAATGAGAGCTTTTTCCAAGGGGTTTTGGTGCTATGGCTCTGCTTAATATCAACTTCCACTTGTACCATAAACTGTATTTTTTAATCTTACTTCGGGAATCCTATTACTGTGCTTCATCTAACAGAGACAGAAGTTTTGAACTTTTTCATTAGCCTTTTTTAGGTTTGAATTATTCTTCAGTAGTGTCTTAGGACTGGCAACACATCCCCTCAATATATTCCAGCAAATGTGTGCCAAAGAAGTAAACTTCTGTGACAAACTCCAAGAATTACTTTAAATTTACAGTGAAACACCAAAATTTTTGAGGCAAAACGCTAGATCTTTCTCTAACTCTCGGCATCTTCAAAGTAATTGTTAAACATTTAAAAAGAGAGAAACTAATGAGCTTCAGTAGGTAAGCTTTCATTCCTCATAGACTTTCTACTATTGAAAAGCTTTTAAGACTTTATAGTGTAACTGTTGGTACTCTAATGGTTACACTACAGAGAGGTGGGCCCATGGTAACCTCAGAAAGTTTGACAAGGTCAGGTTCAACGTTCTGTACCTGGATCACTGTAATCCCAAGCACAAGTGCAGGATAGGTAGAGACTAAATTAAGAGCGGCCCTGAGGAGGAGGACTAGTGGTGTCCTCAGGGATCAGTGTTGGGTCCAGTTCTGTTTAATCTCTTTATCAGTGATTTAAATGAGGGGTTTGAGTCCACCATTAGTAAATTTGCAGATGACACCAAGTTGGGGGGCAGTGTTCATAAGCTGAAAAGCAGAAGGGCTTTGCAGATGGACCTGGACAGACTGGAGAGTTGGGCTGATTCCAATGGGATGAGGTTCAACAAGGCCAAGTGCCGGGTCCTGCACTTTGG
>JAWMRA010000078.1:82445355-82476046 GCA_035584735.1 Pseudotriccus pelzelni
GCGAGCTTGGACGGTGGCAGCGAGGTCCTTAGAACGTAGGTGGATTGCCTTACAGGGCTAACGAGCTCCACCTGCCCTAGGAGTATCCCTGGCTGGAATCGAACCCAGGCCTCAGCGGTGAAGGTCCTGCGATCTAACCACTAGGCCACCAGGGGCTCCCTAAGCTATTATAGGAACATGGAAACTAAGGTGTTATCTGGATACTATTTCAAAACACAGGTCTTTGTATTAAAACTTGGACTGAGTTATAGGGAAGGCCTTAGAGAAAAAAGAAAGAAGCACGAATCCATTTGCAAAGTCACTGTGCTTCATAGTCAGTTTCTTCTAATTACTTTTGGTCTCAAAAGATGGAGATGGGAGAAACGTCTTCTTACACCAGTAGGTCAGTATTTTGCTGGGGAGTTAGGGAAAGACACAACGTTGGCATGAAGCCATTTTAGGTTATGGGAAAGACGAATGGGGTTTGGAAGTTCTTACTTGTGGTGCTGCCTGTGTATCTACTTTAACATACTGCCACTTAGTGACAGGAATGCAGCATGGCAAGGGGAGATGAACTTGGCTTCCATGGAGTGGTAGACATCTGCCATAAATCAGTTCATTTATTTTCACTCTACTGGGGATGGGGCACAGGGATTTAATCTGGTTTCAACTGGATTTGGTTTGTTTTTTACACAAATAGTTTGGAAACAATATTTTTCTTCTTGTCATCAGAGTTTATAAGGCTAAATAATACTGGCTGAAGTCAATGTGCTTCATAGGTTAAAGCCTTTTACTTGTATATTTACGCACCCTCTTCAGATATCTCTCCCTCAAGCTTTGCCTGCATCCTATTTTTGTATTTAAGGTTGTCTTTGGACCTGATATGTAGCTTATCTGAATCTTATTGAATACAATGAAAATTAACTTCAGAACTAGGACACAAGAACTGAGCTCCTAAATTTCGTCTTGATTGTGTCTTGAGTCCCAAGATTTGTTCTCCGGATTTTATACCGTGTGAGCTTTCCAAAAGCATAAATATCCCTTATAATTGGCACTGCCAGTGATGTAAGGTTTCCTATTTGTTGTTATTTTCCTGAGCACAAGGCAAATGGGTCATCTTGGTTTAGTCACCACAAAAAAAAAAAAAAAAAAAATTCCCTGACTATGGGTTTTATTTTCAACACAAAAATTTGGGACTAAGAGGGTCTTCCTGATCTTTCAATCTGATTCAATATTACTGAGGATGACTGGGGAGAACACATTGTCTCTGTCATGAATTTGTCAAACTCTACATTAAAACTGTTCCTTCAGAGACTTTGCCCCCATTTTTCATGTGGGAAAGCTTTCCTCTCGTTGCTGTAATCAAAAGAAGAATTATCATCTCTCATGTATATTCATTATGAGCCAAGCTTATTTTTTTACATGGTTGAAGCTCTTCTGTGTCTTCGAGAAGTTACACTGATAGCCTTCTAAAAGGCAGTCTTATTCTGTTTTGTTCCTTGCTTTAGTCTCTTAATTTCCTTTCTAAATGTAGGCTTAGACCCTGTCTTATTGTCTCTTATGGTAGAAAAATTATATTATCACTTAGAAGAAGATTTACTTGGAGAGAGAGATTGCTACTACTACAGTGTTTTCTCACTGGTGAATAAAATGAGATCAGGTATCAAGTTTTGGGGTAAGTTCTATCTCTTTTAATAATTTTAGAAATGATAGTATTTAAAAGATCTCTTCTACTGGTGATTGCTTTGTACTTTCCCACCATTTGCAGTAATAATTGCAAAAGCAAGTGGTGGAATGTGAGGTTTTAACCCATATTTTATGGGTCACAAACGGGCTTTAAAAACACTGCAGTCTTGCAATTTCATCTAGAGATAATTATTAGATAATTCCAGTAGTAAATTATTTGCTGCTCATATACTTCCTAATATTCACTACCCACAGGTAATTATTCCACCATTTTAAGAAGAAAGTACATTTGATACTATTAGCTATCACTTTTAAGAGTTGAACACACAATGAGCAAGCGATCATTCCAGCACTGCAATCCAGAATAAGAGTCCTCATGTGTATGCTGTTGTTTCTTCATCCATGATGCCTCTCAGTAGAATTGTTCTGGTCTCACACAGGTTTAGGAGAGGTCAGAACTTGCCTTTTTTATTTTCATGTCCTAAATGCATCTATATGTCTCCATCAAACACCTGGGCAGTTTTTTGTTCATAAAATCTGTTTTGGTGCAGCTGACTTGTTCAAACAAGTCCTACCAAGTATCCTAAAAACTCATACAAGACACGTTTTTCTGTCTTAAAGTAGAACTCAAAGGCTGAAAGACAGGTCATTAAACCGTTTGACAGCATGAGCATAAAGGGTTTAAACTTCCTATTTCTTGGAAAATATTTTTAAAATAAGGAGGATTATCAACTTGGTTTTTTTTTAGAAAACCTAACTCACTTGGTGATGGCTGCATTAACCATTTTATTGCAGAGTAATCAACCACATCATTGCCTATAACTACATGCAGAGTAGACTGTGTACTTTATTTCTAATGAAAACTATATTCTCTTTGCTTGTTCATTCGAGAGACCTCAAACCCACCTCTTCTATCAGGAACAGTGTGGCCAGCAGGAGCAGGGAAGTGATCCTTCCCCTGTACTCAGCGCTGGTGAGGCCATACCTGGAGTGCTGTGTCCAGTTCTGGGCCCCTCAGTTCAGGAAAGACATTGAGGTGCTGGAGCAGGTCCAGAGAAGAGCAACGAGACTGGTGAAGGGACTTGAGCACAAGTGCTATGAGGAGAGGCTGAGGGAGCTGGGGTTGTTTAGCCTGGAGAAGAGGAGGCTCAGGGGAGACCTCATCACTCTGTACAACTACCTGAGAGGAGGTTGTAGCCAGGTGGGGGTTGGTCTCTTTTCCCAGGCAGCTATCAGTAAGACAAGAAGACATTGTCTTAAGCTCTGCCAGGGGAGGTTTAGGTTAGATGTTAGGAAGAAATTCTTTGCAGGGAGGGTAATCAGGCATTGGAACAAGCTGCCCAGGGAGGTGGTAGATTCTCCATCCCTGGAGGTGTTTAAGATGAGATTGAATGTGACACTTAGTGCCATGATCTAGTAACCACAGTGGTAGTGGATCAAGGGCTGGACTTGATCTCAGAGGTCCTTTCCAACCCATCCGATTCTGTGATTCTGTGACTTGGGGGTGTTGGTTGATAAGAAGGTCAACATGACACAGCAATGTGGGCTTGTAGCCCAAAAAGTCATTTGTATCCTGGGATGCACCAAAAGAAGTATGACCAGCAGGTCAACGGAGGTGAATCCCCACCTGAGTGAGGCAGGGACCTCTCTGGGGCCCCCAGCATAGGAAGGATAACAAGGACAAAGCAGGAGGGAATGGCTTTAAGCTGAAAGAGGGTAGGAAGAAATTCTTTACTGTGAGCATGGTGAGGCATTGGACCAGATTGCTCAGAAAAGTTGTGGATGCTGCATCTCTTGAAGTGTTCAAGGCCAGGCTGAATGGGACTTTGAGCACCTGGTCAAGTGGAAGGTGTCCCTGTCTATGGCAGGGGAGTTGGAACTAGGTTATCCTCTAATCCAAACCTTCTGTGATTCTGTAAGTATATGCAATAAATTTGTTCTTTTTCACTGAATTCTGGCAGTGACTTGGAGCAATGCTACTTGTGCCTCCCAGGCTATATTTGTGTTCTCTAATGTGGCTGAAATCTAACATGCATATAGCATTTAGGTGGCATCTGCTTTCTTAACCCACATCATAATGCAATAAAGACTATAACCCAAAAAATATCTAAAAAAACCCCCCAAAATTCCCACACACATTTACCAATGAATACGACAGTCTGTTGCTGGAAGACTGTATCAGTAGAATTAGCACTAATTTCTTTGTCAGCAGCTATTTTTAAGGTACACCAATAAGGTTCATAATGCTGTCTTTTCAAAGCTTGGAAATACGATGTCTAAACTACAGCTGCTGTCCAAAGACTTTTCTACATTTCTTTCTGGATTGATTCCAGCCATGGACACTATGACCTGCCCAGGAAGCATAAATACATACACAAAAAATGTAATGTTTCTGATACTTTATCTAGATTAGTGCTGTAATTATGTTGACTAAACTTAAATGTCTTGATGTGCTTTCTGTTTAAGTTTTCACTCAGTTGAAAGGTTATATCACTGGCACTGGCAGGGGATAAAAAAAAAAAAAGCCTTGACTCACGTATTTGATTTGCTACTGTCAGCAAAGTTTACAGGTGAAATGTATGATATCTCCTTAACTCAGACAATCCTAGAAGCCTAGCATACCACCAATTAAAGTACTACAAATGAATAATTCTGAAAGTAGCTACAGGAAACTGTCTGAAATCAATTGCCTCTAGATTAAATAACTTAATAGAAATTGATGATACATGTCTCAGATATCTCTCAGATAGTGATACAGTCAAGCCACTCCTGTAAAAGACCATGTCTAATCCTTACCTTTCTGACTTGAATATTTTGACATGATAGAGTTCCCGTTGCTCTTCATACCTTTTTTTTACTGCTTTGCTGAAACAGAATGAACTCATTTTAGCAGTCTGCATGAGGTTTTTCTTTTCTTCTGTTACATGGCTAATGGTTTTCAGTTATTTTCTCAAGCAGTCCTTTCTCATTGTTATACTAGATAAGTAGACAATTAACAGCAGTGCTCCCCAGTGTGTTTCATGATACTCTCATTGTCTGTGTCCTCAGTTGATTCAGAAGTTCAATTATTGCTTTGAATAAACACTTTCAGAGTTCTTATTATCCCAATTTTATTTACCTATTTTTTTTTTTTTTTAAGTCTAAAAGGTTATTTGAAAAGGTATCCAAGCCATATCTAAGAAAGCAGCTTAAAAAGAAAAGATTCCAAGGTCTTTTTTCTAATTAGACAATCCTGCAGTAATCCAACTAATTGATTTAAGTGAAAACACATAAATTTCAAAATGAAGCTAACTAAGTCTTAAAGGCTGATGGTTCCTTGGTAATGCAAATAAGGGTCAGCACACTTTCATGGCAACTAACCAATTATGTGATTGGGAATAAGCTTTGAGTGATGTTCACACAGAAAAAGCAGAATCTTTATTGCACTCTGCTGCAAAACTGTTGTTGTCTTTTCCAAATGAGGTTTTATTTTTTCAGAAAACACCCTGATTTTCTGCAAAATATTTAAAATTTTATTTAAAAATTGGGTTAAATAATAATATTTAGTTTAAAAATATTGAAATTTATTTATTTTATTAGAAATTTATTTATTTATTATATAATAATATGCAATGCTATTATACGATAAAAGTTTTGTTATGATAAATTAATAGAATTAAAGAATAAAATAATTTTAATATTAAAAAAATTGTGAGGGACCATTTTTAAATTGTCCTTATTCTGGTTTATTTTTTTTCCTTTTCTTTTCTTCCACACTACAATTTTTCATATCAAAACCAGGCTTTTCATCTAATTGTTGATGCTTCTTGTCTTAATCTTTTCAAGTTCAGACATTTTTCAGTAATTTTAAGAAATATAATAATTAAGGATCTAATTGGAATATAATTTAGAGTGTGTCTCTCTTTCCACATAATCATTCACTGTTAGGACTTAACTACTTACATTCTATTTTAACTTGCTTGAGATAGCTCTTGAAAGAATTAACAGGCATCTGGGGAAAAAACCAGTCTGATAGCAGTTTTTGTAGATTTTATTGCTTTGTCTCCATTCCTGCTATCATCTTCTACCTCCACATTTTGCCAAAACAGGATGACAAAAGGAGCAGTTTACAGGACCAAAAGATGAAAGCTTCATTTTGCTTTAGGTTGTAACACTAGAATACAGAAAAGGCTTAATGATTTCAGCTAAAATAGAAAGAAACCTGAAGCTTTGTCAAATCTCTAATTTTAGGGTAGAACTGGAGCTCAAAGTGCTGAAATTAAATGTTAAAAAAAATAAAAATCAGAACATAACAGAACCAGTGTACTTCTGGCCAGTACCACAGAAACTGGCTAATAGTTCATCAAGAAGCTATCCTAAATGGAATAAGCCTTCCTAAAATTAGTCATAGATTGAGCTGTTCTTTGACGTCTTTAAAATAAAAGGAGGAATTACCTGGTGGAGTGGAAGACACTGGTAGTAGAAGTAGATTATAAATCCTGCCCTCAAGGGAATCTAAGTATTGGAAGAAAAGTGTTGGCAGTGCAAAGCTGGAGTAACACCAAATGGGGAAACAAAATATTGCCATGTGAATGTCTTAATCAAAGGGCATGTATAACATCATTTTAATCAGTCCTAAATCCTACCAAGAAAGTAGAAAAATCAGCTGCCTCTGACATTTAAAATTTCATTACCTGATATGGATCGACTCCAGGGCAAACACAGATTATTATTGTGAAATCTGAGGGGGTATCTAGTTTCACTGTATATAAAGGTATTGGAAGTCTACTCTGTTCACATCTTAAAAAGATGTCAGAATACGATGTGAAGTCAGTTATACACTGAGCATCCAAGACATATGCAAATTTTTGGTGCATTCAGGGTTAAGTTGCTTTCATCTAACTATAGGCATTAAATTGAGATGCCTAGCTTCCACAGGGAAGACACTTCCACAGTGGAGAGAAGAAAGCACTTCCTCCAGGTAATTCAGGCCATCACACACATAATGTGGAAGAGCACTGATTAGAGGGATAGCTTAGGGTGATGAGGGTCCATTGTGAAGTATTTCACTTTATACATAAGGTTAGATTGGCTGCATCTGAGGCTTAAGTTTTAAACAGAATTTATATTAAAGCCTGAAGCATCTTGGTCTGTTTTTTATTCATTGAGCAACTCATATAATATACACTGTATATTCAAGAAACGTGCAACATTTATGCAGTCCTTTAGACTAGCATTACAATATTCTGATAATTCATAGATGAAAAGTTAACTTATTTTCCACAGATCTACTCTCCATGCACTACCAGTTCATAATGCTTCAGGGATTCATGGCAATATGCCAAGAATTCTTACTTTTCTGGAGCAAAGTCTCCCTGGTTTGCTTAATAGATTCTGTCCACTGCAATGCCTTTGCCTAGTCATCCGTCTTTTCAGTGCTAGGCATCCCTTGCCTTAGCACCAGAAGGCAGTAATAATTCAATTTCTCTTTCAAGAAAACCTCTGACTTTTGCACTGTTGTTCAACCTCTTTATCCACTTCACTTGCAGTCTCTCACAGATAAATGCGTTTACAATTCTGTTAAACCACAAAAATTAAAACAGAGGTAATGATGAAAAACTGTCCGAAGAATTAACCTTACATATCTTTTCGATCCATTGATAGCTACTCCAGCTGTTGTTGATGAGGTACCAACATGCTAGCTTGCTTTTTACATGAAAATAAGGAGTAAAACTTGGAAATAGGTTCCAAATGCTACTCAGATGAAAGATACGTGCAGAAAAAGGTTTTTCCTTTATCACCAAGCGTAAATTTTATAGGCAGGAAAGTAGTATAAACTGAGGGGGTAAAGAAAATAGAGAGCCCGTCCACCTGAGTGTGTACCTATACTAGGCAAATTGGTGCTACAGCTTAGCCAGTTCTGCCAGACATTAAGTTCAGGTGATTGGAAGCCAGAAATCTCCATTTCAGTACATAAATGTTTTATCCTACAGTCACTGAAAAATTGCTTCTTTGTTTCCATCACCATCCATTTCTGTAGGATAGCATCACAATTATTTCGCAAATCACAAGACAGTATTTTCTAATTTTCTATATGCTCATTTAAGTCTTTCTGTTTTGACATATTTGTTATTTTTGTGTGTTTCTTTCTTCAGAACAATGGTAAAAATAAATAGAGAAACTTCCAGGTATTTAGATTTAACAGAGAAAGAAAGATGGATCTTGATTTCAGTCTATAAGAGAAAGTTGGGCTGTGGATATCTGGAAAGATATATAATATAAATAGCAACAAGATAATTCCTTTTATCAAAATACTTATCATGTCCTCCATAATTACACTTTGCCAGACATCAGATGTCATAATAACAGCTAAAGAAAATCATAAAGTCCACCCATCCATGTTCTTCTATTTTCTATCTTTTGTGCATTTCTTGCAGAAACTGCAATAATAGTTATTCTCACTTAGCTTCTGATTTGATAGAAATGCTTTTGAAATCAAAAGCATTTAAGCATTATGATAAGGATCTAAAGGAGAAAAATTTACATGCAGAAAGAAAGACAGCAAAAGGATGCAAAAAGTAACTTGTAGCTATGATTTTGCTCCATGCTGTTCTTTTTTGACCTAGTGCCAGTTTATTTAGGATGTCTTCACCAGGGCATATTTATAAGACTCTCCATGGTGACATCTAAATCAGGAATGGGACTAAACTGTACTAATAGTCCACAAGACTTTGCTGTAGCCTTATCGCAGTTCACTGGAGCCAGTTGGGAGTTTCAGAAGGAGTCTGGGTCTCCTGAGAGCAGGTCTTAGAGAGGGAGAACAGCTTCTGGAATTCACTCTTCTCTTCAGTCCAAGGAATGACTGTTGCCCCTGTAGATACACATGAAGTAGCTTTTGTCAAATCTTTGCATTTCCAGCTGTGTACACACCACAGGACAGAGCTCAGCCCATCTAAAAACCTGCTCACATCTCAACAGCCAGCCATGTCGCCGTGGCTATACTGCTGTTCATTGTCCCAGGCAGGTAATTCAAATTTACATCTGTAAATTCAAGCTTCAGTCATTTCACTACCTGTGGTATGAACATACCCTTAAGTCATGGATGCCAGGCTGCACTCTACCACCTGTGGTTTAGACATACCCATTAAAGACTGTAGACAAAAAAACCCACACTGTCTGTCAACCCTGTACGCACCTGATTCATAAATTGCTCCCTTCACACACACAGAGGAAATATATCTAGCTGTGCTCCTCCTACTTGCAAGAAAGTAGCTGTGTAACTCATTGTTTAATCTTGGGGAAGTTACTTAATCCTACTGTACATTTATTTCCCAGTCTGCCAAATGTTTTGAAATGATGAGGATTATCTATACCAGAAAAAATTCTGTAAACTGGCCTTCATTAATACTTACAAAACAGTTTGAGATTATTAGATAAAAGATGCTAACATTTTGATATTTTTCTGTCTTAAATGATATTAAAATGGCAATCATTTATAATTGAAAGAGAAAAAACAGATACGGAAAAAATTTTAATGCATGAGAGTATAAACTTGGAACCCAAATAAACAGCTATAAAAATGTCATTTAGAAGAATTGATTGAGTCATGAAAAGGCACAATATGCTTGTAAAAATATTTTTAAAACATCAGGAGCCTCATTTGGCTGCATTTCCACAGTAACACCTGTTGGTGGCTCAGTAGGAAAAAGACATTTTTCCTTGCAAAAAACCCAGCTGAAAAATAAAAAGCCCTCAAACGTGCATTTCAGAGGAAAACAAAAGTGCAACATCTGTATAATGTGGAACTGCATCTAAAATTAGATAAGAAAAACAATCTCTTGCAAAAGTATTAACAAAGCAATATGCTGTTAAAGCAGGTTTATGATACAACCTGAATGGTTTTTAAAATATATTTCAAGGTTTTCAGGTGGTGGATGATTCTATAAAGCTTTTAGCCAGTTGGCCAGAGCACAAAGGTGTTGATTCTAATTTTAGTTCTGACACGTAGAAAAAAGTCAATTCAAAATATTTGAATAGAAAGAATAGAGGCGAAAAATTTATCAGAAATTGAAGAAAAACACTTGAACTTTTTTTAAAAAAGAAGTTTGGAACAATAAATGTGTTAGACTCACTAACTATAGCTAAGATTCACAAGGCTAAAATTCTCCATGGCTTCTAAAAATTTATTGTTAAAATCTTGTAGGCTTTTAAAAATTGCTACCAATACAGACATACAAATAAACACAGCCACAAATCTTTTGGGGAGGTCAGCAGTTGTTAATATGCAATAACATCTCTCAAGAAACACTTTTTCTGAATTAATATAATAAGCATATTTTTATCCTGAAATACGCTATCAACCTATGTACGTACTTCAGATAGGAGGAAATATTTGTAATTATGATAAAAAACAAATCAGTGTTACAGTTGAGATCCAGTTTGTGACTATTTGTGGAAATGGAACTGCATATGGGGGCTGGATAATTTAAACTGAATATCTTAATCATATGCGTAGAGCACATCTATCAATTATAAATCTCTGGTTATCCAGAAATGGAACAGATTCGTTTCCCTGCCCTCCCTGCCATGAAACTGCTTTATAAGTTCTGAAAATTAATTATCAACTGTATATTAGCACAGGAATAAAACAGTGTTGCCAATCATTTACCTGGAATATTCACTGAAAAAAATTAAATACTTAATATTTTGAAAAATAAATAGCAGTAACTATTTCCCAAATTAGCACTGTGAATAATTGCTTTGTACATGAGTACCTCTAGATTTAGAGATTTAAATTTGCAGTTATAGGCAGTTTCAGTCAGTGCAAAAATCTGAAGATATGAGAACACCACAGGTAGACATGTCACCTTTAAGCCAGCTGGTATGAATAAACTACTGTAAGAGCTGTGTGTTTGCTCTACTAAAATCTGTCTAAATCTATTGTAAACTAAATCACTAGTTAGCAATTAATAAAAATGACCAGCTTTCAGAAGGGTTGAACACTAGGAAACCTTTCCATGAATATTAAGTTTAAGATAACCAAGCATAAATATTTTAACTTCTGTATTATGTGTGGCCTCTATTTCAGGCTTCCAGTGTGAGATCTGGGTATACAATTTACATATTGATAAAGAAATGGTGATTCCTATGATTGAAACTGACTATTCAGAGGTGCTTAATTTGATAAGAGAAGATCTGTATTTAATAAATCACAGAGGCTGAGAAAGACATAGCAAAGATATGAAAAGACTATCACATTTAATGAAGAATTGTTTGGATACGACCACTGAACACTGTTCAAAATAAGGGAAGATTTACTGCAATGATGAGAACAAAAATAAAATTATTTAGAAGGAAAATACTTTTTAGTAATAACTTAGGAATCCTATTAGCAAATTCTATACGAACTGGCAAAATAAAGGACAAGCAAATAATTTGGATTTATATCCAACCTCCACGGAGACTACTGCTGAGCTAAATGATAGGAAGCAAACCTAAATAATTATTTCTATAAAGAATTAATAGCTTTTTTGGTCCTTAATACACTTCATAGCAACATAGCCATGGTTATATATATATTAATACAATGTATAATATTCCTCAGTCACATATATTTGTATTTTTTCATGTGCTATTATTGAACACAAGTTCCCTCATACCTTCCAATTGATAGATTTTTGAAACTAAGTAAGTTTAAACATTCAGATCTCATTTTATTGATCCTGAAATTGTGGCAATCATATATATTTCCTGAAACACAGTACTTGTATTTTCAAAATGTAGCACAGACTATTGGTAGTTTACCAGATACAGATGAAAAACTGTACACAAAGCTGTACAAAAAAGCACAGAGTAGTCTGAGATGTTTTGCCATCTTTTCTCTTCAATGGACATTGCTACTGCTCTTGTAATGTAGCAGGATAGAGGGAAAGACACAGGAAACTTACACAATCATGCAGGCCAGTTCACATGCTGAGATCATCATTTTTCCATTACTTTTGAATCTCTACTCAATTACCTAAAATATAAGTCTAGCTGAAATGAAGTTCAGCAAACACTGTCTACTTATTTTTTGTCATCTTTTTCCATTCAAGTACAAAAACGTAAAAATGGGCTAGGTTCTCCCACCACCCTCAAAATCTTACCAAATCCAAAATTAGACAAAATTCACTTCTCTGCAGGAGACTGATTGACCTGACGTGTCATTTTTTTAATCGCACGTCTACATTGCAAAATGTACTAATCCCAGTTCGAGATTCTTTATCACATTCACAGACTTCTATCTGACAAGAAGATGTACAGAGGCAAGCTCTGGGTAGCTAAGGTAAAATATGAAGATATTGATTTTTCAAGTTGTAGCAGATTAAGTAACCTGTAAAAACCTAAAGTCATCAGTAAGAAAAAAGGTTCAGGTCAAGTGCCCTCATGTCTTCAATCTGAGTTGTTATTTTTGGATAATTAAGAGGAAAACATTTTATTTCTTCAAAAAGCAGTATATTTATTGCCTTTCTTTAAAAGCTAGAATGCTACTAGTTGATAACACACCTTTTTCTGAACTTTATCAGACACATAAAAAAGATCCACTGAATCTAAAACTAGAGTTAACTGTTTCTACATAAGGAGAAGCAACTGCCTGTCACCTTTTCGTTTCTATAGAAATGGTACACACACATTCAACAAATAATCCAAATTTTTTTTAAAAAGTAGCTCTTGAGAAAAATCATTGTCTGATGTTTCTGATATTCCTTAGGTATGCTCACTCTTCCTTTATTTCTTCTAAAAAGGAAGAAAAACTAAATTCTCAGTAATCACAAGGACTATGATATTTTGCCATTGCTCTTGCACTTGCAGAATGTTTTCTGTTGGCTTGCAATAGCAGGGAAATGGGGCCAGATGACTCAGAAAGTCACTTGCAGGACGATGGTCTTCTGATATGTGACTTTTAAAGGTCAGCCTTGAGCAGAGATGATTTAGAAGTATCCAGAAGATGATTTCCATCATAATAAAGGAAAAAACCCTTTTGCTTCAGTTTTGTGATGAACTTCAAAAGAATAATCATTGATTAATCCTCCAAACTGGCATATCACTGCTTAATAATTTTGATAATAATAGAAGAGAAAACACTTGAAATTTTTGATGTATAGAATACATCAGCTTACATTATTTTCAAGATTGTCTTGAAACCCTGTTTCAATTTTCAAATCTTGAAATTATTAACACATTACAAAACTCTCGAAGTTAGCAGATCAGTTTTTCAGAGATGTATTTTGTATTTTATGACTGTAGAAATTAAATTCAGAGGGAGAAACGCAGAGAGTGAAAACAATTTAAAATTGCGATCAGTTTGAGGTGAAAGAAAAGAAGTTGGTGGTTGTGCTAGCTGCAAAATCAAAGCAAAACTGAAGTTGGAATTTGGTTGATAGTCAAGAATCCTGTGTCATGTAGAAGAATCTAAGATCAGGAGCAGGTAAACTTAATTAAATGGTGGGGGAGGGAGGCAGAAGTGAGGGTCAGGACACAGAGACAAGATCAGGCACACGGATTCAAGGAATGGATGCGCAACCTAGAATCTTGCTGAGAAGCAAGAATAACCAGTAAAATAAGCTCATGTAATAAAACCCCAGGCTCACTAGGATTGAACATCCATCCTCATCCAGATAATGTTCCTGTGCTTCTCAAAAAGTTTATTGGCAATGTTACTGGGCTGGCAGCTAAGTGAACTGCCATTTCCAAGGAAGGAGGTATCAGACTGTCAAGCTGCAAACCTGGATACAATCTGTCTCAGAAAAAAAGAGTTCTGGTAAGCATGATGCCAGGTTGAACACATGACAAAAATGTTCAGCTCTAGATCTTGTTTAAAATACCAGTTCAATCTTCATTTCCATAGAGAGCCTATATTGCTTGACTGCTGCTTTCTTCTCTCTCCTCCTCTGCTTATCACAGGTTCTTCCTCTCTGATATCTGTAGCATCCCCCTTATGCAAGCTTTGTCATTTTGGAAATAAAAAGTGGTTCACATAGTAAAAGTGGGACAGTTTTATCATTTTATCAGGAAGACTTGAAGACCCTTCAATGGGTAGAAAGTAATTTCCAAGTGTGACATTTGTACAAGTCTTTGGATGGCTTCTCTTTCCTGTCCAACGCACTGTTTTGGATAGACCTGTAATATATCACAGAATTAAGAAGAGTTGGAAGACATTATTTCACACATTCAAACAATCTGTTTGAAATGTTTCAGAATTCCTTCTTATATTTTACTTGGCAATTATCTAGTACCTTGTAGCTTGTCCCTTTTTATTGTTGACTGGCTGCATTGGGTTTTTGTGTGTGAACTGTGTGTGAACTCTACTGTGAACTGTAAAAAAAGAACCCTCCAGACAATTGCACATATTTAAAAACAAACAAACATGCATTAAGCAAAGCATAAAAAGTGCTGTGGCAATCCAGTAATGTCTAGGGAATGCGATAATATAGGCATCCAGTCTGAATGTGAGAATTAGAGTTGTTGTGTTTTTCAGAAAAGCTGAACGTGCAGAAATACAACACTCAGCTGGAGCTTAATAAAAAGACACAGTGCAAACTAGCTGGTGGGGATTAAATCAGGTGTTCTTAGGTCAACACACAAGTGATGGAAATCTTCCAGCCAGGAGATTTTCTGACATGAAATAGTTGCCATCTGAGCCCTATAAAAGGATGAGACAATCCAAGCCATATTTCTAGAAAAGTCAGGAGTGTCTCCATGAAGAATACCTGAAGATATTTTATGCATGAAACTGAGAGACACCTTATTTTTGAGACTTAAGTTGGAAGACCACAGCTTATTAGCAAAGCCTGCAACACGCTCCTCTTCTATTTCTTTTTTCTTCTCATGTAGCATCAATTCTGCAATCAAGCAGCATAAATAAAGTATACTTCCCCTAGACTGCTGCACAAAAATAATTTAATGTGGAAATCAGAGAACCACTTGGGATTAATGGGAGGAGATTTTAGCTGATATTGCTCTTGCATGTATTTTTATCAGCTGCATAGAATAAGGAGAAAAGATTAAAGCTCTTACTTAACTCACGTTCATATGTCGGTGATTTCTTTGTGAAACCTTTTGTCTCTAGTGGATTGAGGCAAGAAAGCATTTAGGAAAACAGTACCTAAGAGAACCATGACATCAAAAAGCTCTAAAAATATCAAATGTTTACTACTGAAGATAAGGGGTTCTCTGCAATACCCTATGAAATGTTTACCCATAAAAGATAAGAAACTTCATCTCAAAATAAATTGTATCATCAGAATTACCTGAAAGTGATGCTAGACAGTTCCAGGGTGCCAAATGTGATTACCTGTGTTTAAGAACTATATATGTGAATATGAAATATAACTGGTAGTCTGAGAAGAAGGTGGGTGTTTAGACTGGCTTTGTTTTGAAATGATACCACCTTCTTTTTCCCACCCTCCTTCCCCAAACCTTAATGTTGTTTTTTTTTTCTCTAAAAGACTGACAAGCCAATGTTTCCCTATCACTTATATGATAAATGATTTAATCTATAAACAAAAATTCAATTAACGCATCACAATTAATGAACAAGTTTAAAAAAATGCAAGTATTTCAATTCTTAGAGTTGAATTCTCTTTGTCCTGCTGAGATCTTAGTTCAAAATGTATGCAGTTGCATTGAATTCTGGATTCAAACATAAGTTTGAAGTGTATTTCTCTTTGATGTTCCTAATGTTAATAGCTCATTTGTTTGAAAGGATTCTTAGGCACATATTTCTTGAAATAAAATGGAGTGTGTTCTGTGGATCCATTAAAATACTGAGCAGAAATATAAGCAGAACTTGTTTAATTTTTTTCCCCCTACACTATTAATTAGACAGCTGAAACATCTCCCCACAAGTTTAATGTCATTTACTGCCTACTGACGGACATTACAAGAGGATAAGAAAAGACAGATGAACTGATTAGGAAGTTAGTTATTGCATAGTGACATTGCCACAAACCTTATGTATTGCCAAACTGAACTTATAGTATTCGTCAAGACTATCTCATTGATAATGTCAGTTGGATGTTTTCATGGTCAAATACACCATGCTACAGGCAGTCCACGATATTTTGAGCACTTAGCTATAGCTAAAAGAAAACTCTCATATCCTGTACAAAATGACACCAGAGTTGTCAGTCTCCAGGTTAACAATGACAGTGGGTGTTTAGCTACGAGAATTTTTCTGGCTTGCCATCTGTCATCATGTTCTATGCTTTCACTGGCACATAAAAACTGATTAGTCCACATCAGCAAGTGCTGTTTTGAAGAACAAATTAAAATATACCAAAAGTTATGCAGTTCTTCAATTGCCTCCCTGGAAGGTATCCAAATTAAAATATGTTTGCCTGCATAAAAATGATAAGAGAAACCTTCAAGGGACAACAGCATAGCCTCATGCTGTTTGGTTAAGGTCACAGGACATGGTCCCTTTGGGACAAAATAATGTTGCTTAGCACTAAACTATACCTCAACACAACACACCTTGAATCCTGTGTTCACTTTTGGGTCCCTCACTACAAGAAGGACATTGACGTGCTAGCAAGAGTCTGGAGAATGGCAACAAAGCTGGTGAAGGGTCTTGAGCACAACCATTATGAGGAGCAGCTGTGGGAACTGGGGTCGTTTAGCCTGGAGAAAGGAGGCTCAGGTAGGACCTTATTACTCTATGCAACTACCTGAAAGGAGATTGCAGCCAGGAGGGAGTCAGTCTCTTCTCCTGAGCCACTAATGACAGAAGTGACTTCAAGTTTTGCCAAGGGGGGTTTAGACTGAATATTCAGAAAAATTTCTTCACCAAAGGGATTATCAAGCATTGGAATAGGTTGCTCGGGGAAATTGTTGACTCACCATCCCTGGAGGTATTTAAAGGATGTGTAGTTGTGGTACTGAAGGACATGGCTTTGTAATTGAAATGGTAGTGATGGGATAATGGTAGGACTTGATGATCTTAGAGGTCTTTCCCAGCATAAATAATTCTATAATTCTCTATCATTACTGCTGTAAGAATACATACGGTATTTACAAATGTATACATACATGTAGCCCATTTTCCTTCCCTGTGTTTATGTAGCCATCAAGGTCTGTAGCAGCTTCACAGCTCTTACACAGCTCTTATGTGGTTACCCGTAAATACCTTTCATTGTAGAAATAAACTCATACCTTATAGTGTCAAGTTGAGGGCCAAAAGACTGTGGTAAACCAACACTTTTTTCTAAAGCAGATTTCCTAGGCTTATTGAATGGATTTCACTGTATTTAAGCACAATTCAGCTACTTGCATAAGCAGGAATATTCACAGGCTTTGAGTGATATTATAACTACTTTTTTAAAGTGCAACATTTTTTATTGGCCAAGTAGACCCAGAGAATCTAACCCAGATAGTATAAAAAAACACAAGGCAAATGAGGAATTTGTGCCACCTAAATGTTACACTTTGAAAGTGACTAGATAAGTAATGTTTTACATAAATTAAGTGTGTATATATTTTTAAATACAAAGAACATAAAATTTCTGTGGAGAGAGGGATAATACGGTAATAATATACACCAAGTTCACCCTCTTTTCTGTCATGCCTTTGTTTTTTATCTAACATCTACCACCAGTACTAAACTTTTCTAGTTTTCTGTTTTATCCCAGCAGCATGAAATCACCATAATAATTGCAGTTAGGCTTGTATTTTAGAAAGGAAGTTGCTGAAAATATTTTTTCCTTTGTTTTATCACATAAGTATGGAAAAAGCAAAATTACTGTCTCAATCTCCTTTTTCTAAAAGCCTGTAAAAGATGTAAATAAAGAAATACTAGAAACTATTTTGATCATGAACAGAAACTAGTCTAGAACTAATTTCAGTTCTAGTAGAGAGACAGAAATTTACAGAGTGGAACCTGTCTGCATCAAAGGGATTATATGTCTAAAATGTACATCTGTATATTTATTCCCCCTCCCCAAGATCTTATGTGTTTGCCATGCCAACACATCCAGAATGTCACTGTATATTTGTACAAGTGTTGTCACCTCTGCAATTTTCCTAGATATGCCTTTATTGGTTCTCTGATGTTCTTGCAATCCAGGCATAGCAGAAATATTTCTATTCCTCATAACCACCAAGATAAAATATTTAAGAGCAGGACTCTCCGCTGCTGTTAGCAATCAGTGAAGAAAGCAATACCACACCTGGTCTGCAACTGGAGGACAATAATCAAGCATATATTCATGCAAATATTTAATATTTTTGCACTGGATGTCTACAAAATACTTGATTTCATATCAAAATGGCTTTACTTAATTTTCTGGTGCTTTTGACTATATTCCAGGTCTTCTCTTTGAACAATGTTTTGACTAGTATCTGTGCTAACAGCACTTGGGTAAAATACTCTATCCATGCAATTTAGGTCTCAGGCACTCCTACTTTTTTGAAACAGCTTCAAGGATGTGGAATTTGGCCAGCTTTAGTGTGTTAACCAATTAATTCTTCCTTTTTTCCTTTCCTTCATAATTTTTCTCCATGTGTGTGCAGGGGTATCTAAGAACATCTAAGGGCATCTAAGAAAAATGATATTAACTAATTCCATTCTGTTCAGACTTTGCATTTGAGTGTCAATGGGAAGTTATATGCAAGAAACAAACATTTTAAGGGCTTCCAAGACATATTAGAAACAGATTTTTGATTATGCTGCAGTGGTCATGATATGGATGAGTATAAGTGAAGTGTTACATAAACAAATTTATAGGTAGCGTTTATTATGCCAAAAACTTCTACTCTTTGACTGCTCCTGGCCTTTTTGTTTTTATGAAATTCCATTGGTTCATAACCACCTCTTGAAATGGCAATAATGTACTTTAATTTAAAAATACAATTAACTCTTCACCGAAAATGAGAAATATGACCGTCCTGTTCGGTCTGTTGCAGTTTGCTGCTAGCACATTTTAGATTAGTTCTCATTACTAGTTGGGCAGTGCAAGATTCTTGCTTAGCACCATATGTTCAAGAGGACATAAGTCTTAAGATTAAATTCTACTGCCTCCTGTTGGCCGGCAGCTCATTAAAACAGACCTCATTTGCATGCATCACCAAGTGCTCTTGCCAGAAATGATGCAGCAGCATTCTGTGGTTTATCTGCCAGAAACTCTAAATAAATAATTTAATTTCTCTAGTTAGCACCAGGTTCCCAGCACTGATGCAGTGATAATAAAGCTAAAATACTGATAACTTTGCAGTTATCAGTGGCAATAGGGCTTTCAAGCTGTGGAGAAATAGAAAGGAGGCTCCCAGAACAACTGAAAAAAATCTTGAAGTCATATTTTCCACTCCCTTTACCCATAATGCAATTCATTTGATAAATCAGTATTTTCAAAAGGAAGCCCTACATGACCTTCAAGTAGCTGTGGTTCATATACACATATTTTGGGGTAATTTTCAACAGTGAATAACACACGAAGTACATTTAAAATTCTCTCTTAAGGATGGGGCCAGTTTTCTCCATAGAGTTGGATAGCTAGATATGTATTTGGCACATTTCAGTGAAGCTGAAGGACATAAATGCAGTCTTGGAAACCGTGACCATGCAACAAACCCTACTTCTCAGCAGGACTAAATAGCCCAGGAAGAGTTTTTCTTATGTGGTCATACTGTTTCAAGAATCTGAGCTAGCTTATTAAAGTCTAGTAATGGTATAGCTTCATGGCACTGTAACATCACTGGTGGGCTCAGTCTTCATTTGCAGACCACTCAATCCAAAGAAGCATAGAACTGATTTTCACCAAGAGTTCCTTACACAGACATTATTACTGTGCTATGGTTTTAAGCTTAGCCATCAAAATAATAATTCCCTTCAGCACCAAACACCTTATTGGAACTGCCATATTTTAAATCACCCTTCCACCCCTGTGCTACTACAACTTCTTACCAGAAGCTTCTCAAAGCAGCTCTGCAGTGGGTATGTGTGCTTCATAAGTTTTGTGTGTTTCATGAGTTGACAGCTTACTATTATACTAATTTAAATTCACACAAACAATGCCTATTTGTTCCTTGCCTAAGATTAACTCCTACTTTAAACCAAACTTTAACCAGTGAAGTATTTAATCTTCCCAGAGCAAAGGAGCAAGAGAAGATAATCCTTGTTTTACAGATGAAGAACTCGCAGTTCATTTCAAGCCAGGCAGAACTGCCCAGCCTCACATCTCATCAGGCACATGGAGCTTGCCTTCAATTTTGCAGTCCTCTGAGGTGAGAAGCACCACTCACACCCCAGTGTGAGTAACCAGTACCACAGCTTCTCTGCTGAGCTGAAACAAAGGCTATGTTCTCCCCTAAACACCACTGCACTACACAGAGCACAGCACCAACCAAAACTTTGGCAAGAATCATGAGCTGTTTGACATCAGGACATGGCAAAGCCACACTATACCAATGAAGAAGGTAAGAGCTAGATTCAGGAATCCTGAAACAGTTCCCTAGGAAAGTAATCTATTACTGTTAATGCTGGGATTTTTTCTACTGTTTGTATTACAATTTCTTTACCATAAAAATGGATAGAACCTAAAATTTTGAGGAAATACACAGTGTAACAGCAACACATTTTTAATGCAGCAAATAATTATGTAAAAGTATTTACATGTCTCCTCTTACGATAGTCTAACTCAGTTAAAGATAGGTTTTTAATAGCATGAGAATTGCAAAGATGTGACAGGAAAATAAGGCTGACATTTGGAGGAAAATCTAACTGTAAGCTTGTCCCATGTTTGCAAAGTTGTAGACAGTATTTCAAAGCTATACAGAAAACTTTTACAATGGTAAAAAAATGGTAAAAAACTTCTTTTACAATGGTAAAGAAAAAACACAAACCAACCCAAAACCTACCAGCCTTAATATGCAACATTTTTCAAATGAATTAAAAAAGAAAAGAAAAGAAAAATAACAAATGAAAAAAGGGAAGGATGTCACTGTATTTATTTTCAAGGATGGCACTTGACCTTCATTTCATTTCAGTAGTAATCAGGTGCATCAGACAAACTTTTAAATTTCTTGGATCTTCTTTGCTTCAAAGTCATTACCTCCAACTGTTTGACTAAACAGTATTCCAGCTGGTGAAACTAAATAAATATATTTGCACAACTGCTATTTACAAATATTTCTGTGAAGTGAGCCAAGTACAAAATGGAAGTCAGATTTTTCAGTGTAAAGGGCTGGGAACAGAAAGACTTTTCTCACCTCAGACACAACACAGGTGGGAAGCTTAGTACAAATTGGTGATACCAAGCAAAAAGACAAGAGGCAATGGGCAGAAACTGATGTACAGGAAGTTTCACCTGAGTATGAGAAAGAACTTCTTTACAGTGCAAGTGACCAAGTACTAGAATAGGTTGCCCAAAGAGGTTGTGCATTCTCCCTCCCTGGGGATATTCAAGAACCATCTGGATGCAATTCTATGCAATGTGCTCTGGGATGACCTTGCTTGAGCAGAGAGGTTGGTCCCTTTCCCCATCACCCCAATCTGTGAGTCTGTGAAAAAATAAAAACAAGATAAGATTCAAAATGTTGCACCAGACAAAAGGGAGGATTTAAAAAAAAAAAAAAAGATATTGTATTGTACAGGGAAAGTTACATTATGATTCATAATGACATGAAGGACATCAACATGATTAATGCAAAGACAGTTATTCTTAAAACTCCCTTAATCCTCCAGTATACATCAGGCTTGAAGAAAAGGAATCACTGCTACAGAAGGAGGGTAAGCTTTAATCTATATCTATACTGTCCTTGATAGTTCTTCTGAGATTCTTATTATTACCAGTTCAAATGATATTTCTGGGGACATGTAGAAGCTTTATGGTACGGTACAGTAAGCATTTTAATGAATTTAATTTAATCTCATTTCATTTGTATAAATTATCCTGCAACAAATATTGACTTCTTTGCAATTATTAAGTATAACTTTTTAAACACGTTAGGCAAATAAGATTTCAATCTAGCAAACATTACAAATCACTCACTTCAATATTGCCTGTAATAATATGGCCAGATGAATAAATGTTAAGTCTATACAGATTTCTGTTCACTATACTTAGGCTAATGCACATCTTACCTTGACCTTATGTTGATGTCACTGCTAAGAGTGACATTTTTCCCATTACTGTGAAGGCAACTGAAGAGAAATTGCTGCTGTGGAGATATTGCATGGTAGATGTCTAAACTGGAAATTATCCAAACCTGGGTAACCACCTACCTAAATCAGAGTACTATTTCTGATACTTGATCAAATGACTGAAATCTAAGATAAACCAAAGAGAAACAACTTGGATCACAGAGTAAAAATGCTTGTTCTCATCTGGAGTTAGCTTAAACTTCATGTACAAAAATGTGTTCTGAGTAAAAACTGATCTTCCTCAATTCAAACCAGTAAAATTTCTGTTAGAAACATTCTAGAAAAATAAGCATTATAAAAGTGGTTAAAAGAAAAATGTTCTATATTATTTTCACCAGTTTTAAACAAGATAGTGTAAAGATCTTTTGTACAAGGCATTCAAATCTCAGCATAAAATTACTTTTAATCACTGAAAGTATGAATTGGGTTGAAAGTGGGAATAAAAACATGAATTGAAAAACTTATTCTATTACTCATTTTCCAGTATGAGGAATTATGTTTCTAATTTAAATGCAAAATCTTTTTTTAGGAACAGAAGTCAGTGGCAAAATTTGCTGATAGTTATCTTTAAACAGGAACCCAACTTTTTCATCCATCCTCAGCCTATTTAATAGTTATGAAAACACCATTAGTTACAGTTTAGGCCATTATTTTATTATAGTAGTGATAACTTAATATTTTGGTGTGTAGGATTTTTTTGCTTGGATAAAAGCATTAATGTTATTTCTTCATGTTTTATATATAAATCAATACGTTATGTACTTCATAGTTTACATGTAAGAGCTGTTGGCCACATGTGTGAGTCACCGGATTATTATATTATTGGGTCAGAAACAACTTAAGTGTGCATGTGTGTCCAGAGGGAGCATCAGGTCAAATCTCACAGAGGTGAGGTCAGGCCATATCCCACATGGCAGCCCCTGCAGCCATCAATCAAAAGGCAGCCTGACAGCCCAGCCACATCACGCCCCCTGGGACCCCTGACCCAGCCTCTGACTGACTACACCACCCTTCCCTCCAGCCTGGAGCCACAGAGTGGTCAGTAGGCTGGAAGTCCCACCTGGGAGGGGTGGCCACAGGGGGCACATAAAAACAGCAACACACATCTCCTTCTTTCTCTTGAGACCTACCTCCACCATTTGAAAGCTGGACTTGCTCAGGACTCTCTGGTGGTAGCTATTACCTTCTCTTAATGTCTTTTCTCTCTCTTTCTTTACTCCTTTTTCTTCTCTTAGTCTCTTTTCTTAATGTTTTGGGTAACTTGAAACCCATGGGTTTGTTTTTGCTAGACTGTGTGGATTGGCATGTGCTGGGTCAGTGCTTTGGGGAATGCTCTATCTTGATTGCCAGCTTCCCTTATTTTCTCCATTAATATCAGTAAAATTATGTCCTGAGAAAATGTGCACAGCATCTTCTCTTTAGCTACCTCAAGATGTTAAAGAACTGAGGGCTTTCCAAAAGTTCAGTGACCGAATTTTTGGAGCATTGTATATTTTTTAAAAGTAGAACTCCTGGGGGAGCTCATAGCTCCAGGCTTGGAGTCTGACTACATCTTCAATAGCTAATAACTGTGATGGCAAAGACCAATGGACAGGACACCTTCCAGTGTGGTCTGATCTCAAAGATTCAGCATAAGCACCTGTGCCTCTGTCATCAGTCTCAAAAAATAGCAGTGGACTCATTTGGCAAGTGATGTTCATTGCATTCTCTTTGAGTTCAGGAACTTGGAGAGCATTTCTATGTTTTAAATTAAGCCACCTCACCAGGGACTAACTTCAGAAATGGATTGAAAGCATTGGAATGATATAAGTGGATACCTTATTCTGACTCATTAATATGCATATTACACTAATCTAAACTCCCTGTATATTCTCTTTAGATTTCCCCAGGCAATCCTATAATTTTTTCCTCTCATCTTCAGAAATTTATCAGTACGTTACATCCTACTCTTTAACTTTGTTTAGTGTATTAGTACGAAAAAGAGTGAGAATATGTTTAATTTGTAGGCTGAAAAGTAGACGAGTAGAAAAAGGGACCCAAAGGAACAAAAAAGCAATAAGTAAATGATATAATTACATTATGCATCATCTAGTTGAATTTGTAGTAGTTTCTAAGTGTACTGGCAACTTCCATATGTATTCTTTTAAATGTTAGTAAATGGAATGGATGAAATTATGTTAAAGCCCTCTAAATGAACAAAAAGCTAGCAACTGAATTTGTAAGTTGTATTAATGCATTAAAACAGTTAAAAAATTCAAACCCATTACATTTCAGAAAATAACCTGTAACTGATTACCTCAGAAAACCTTAACATAATTTCTTACTTTAACTCTGACTGCTTTCTGAAAGACATGTTGATTATCTATAAAATATTAGACTTTCAAAAAAGCAACATACTCTCCGCTTGCCCTTGAGAAAAAAATTAAAGATTGTCTGCAGGGAAGGGCTGAACATATCTGCAAAACATTTATAACTTAATGTGAAATGAATCTGATGTGTTTTGACACCAATATAGCAGTTGTTAAAATTGTGCATGAGTAGCAGGCAGATAGGTAGATTCAGAGAAATAAAAACTATTGGGAATTCTTAAAGATGTGTCAATACGGAGACATGTACACAGAGGCTGAGAAAGTATTTCAAAACTTCTGTTATATCATTGCCCTCTTCTCATTACTTTTTCTTAGTCTTCTATGTATGGCCACTGTTAAAGGTGAGATACCAAAGAAAATGAATGAGGTTTTGGTCTGACTCACCACAGGTTTTACAACTTTGTATCATTCAAGTTGCATACATCATTATGTCCATGTTGTCTTCAACAGAATAGAAACGATGGGTTGGGAGGTAATAGTTAGAGAAGGAAATCCTAAAAATTCAAACAGGTCTTACTGAAAAGAATGTTAAGTTCCACAGTTTCTGGCTAGTATTCTGACCATTTGTTTAAATGTGAGCTGATCTATGAAATGAAAGTGAAAACCAGTGAGAATCACAGAATCATAAAATGGTTTGGGTTTGAAGCAACCCTCAAGAGGGCCCACATGTGGTACATATAACATATTTGAGCAAGAGATACATCACATGAGTATCACAGAATATTCTGAATTGGAAGGGACCAACAAAGATCATCAAATCCAACTCTTAGGTGAATGGCCCATACAAGGTTTGAACCTACAACCCTGGCATTTCTAGCACCATGGGCTAACCAATATACCAGCATGCATGCATGTTTTGAGGTCAATTACTAAAATACAGACAAAAAAAGAATTTTGAGATTTGGCTTTGAAATTTCATGTTCAGAAAAAATTAACTGCAAAGTCTCTTCTCATTTAGAGGAAATTGCTTTGACAAAATTTTCAACAAATCCCATTTGGTCAGAACAGTGGACCCATAATTGACTTCAAATGAACTATTAGAAAGGGATTAATTGTCCTGACAAAACAGAAAGTCCTGATTTTTTTTTCCTTTTTTAAAGATGCTTTTGAAATTATACCCCCAAATGTCTCATTTCAAGGCAATAGACACACTATGAATTACTTCTTTGAAGCAGCTTTGTTATTGTGTGGGTCTCTAATGAAACTCAACATTCTGTTCCTGTCTGGAAACATCTGTTCTCTGGATGAGAAAAAAACATTCATATAGCTCCTAAAGAAAGGATTCTGTCCTGCTAAACCACCATTCAATGCATTATAATCAAAAGAGGCTGTGAAACTTGTGCATTAATGGATTTATAGACCTTTCCAGGATCATAAAGATGAAGTGAAATCCCTCAATTGTTTTATGTGTGTTTTATCAATAAAGTTATTATGAAATAGATCAAATACTTTTGACCATATTTATGATCTTTTTGTAGGGTATTGATAGCTTCTAAAAGTTTCACAAGTGTTTAGAAATCACATTGAACTTCCTGAATAAGTTAATTTCAGTCTTAAAATTTATCAGTAATGAAGAATGAGATTTAAAAAGAAAAAGTTATTGAAAAGGGAAGTAGCAATAATTTCCATCTAACTGTCTTCAAAATAAATAATGCAATGAGTTTAAAATCACAGAATCACAGAATGTTTTATAAGGGATAAACAGAAAATGAACCATGTTTGCTCTGACAGAAAAGGTTGCTGTTGTTCTGCTGCATAAAACATTATTTTATTCAATACTTTATAACAAGAAGCAGAGTTATGGTATTATTTCTTAAAGTTAATTTACATTAAACTCTTGCTTTAAGCATGTAAAAGACAAAAGTTCACCAGGAAGATGAATCAGTCACTACCTCCTAGCTTTCTCTACAGTCATCCAGGAAAGGAATTGCAGGCCCAGAGTCATCCCTCATCATACACTGAACTCAGTTATCCCTATGGCCATTGCCACAATAGCATCCTCCATCAACAAACCAGAGTGACAGACATTCACAAAAAATGATATAAGTCACTAGTGAGCTCTACTGTCCCTTGAGGATCCTCTCTCCCTCTTTCAAGTGCCTATAGACAATAGCCATAGGACAACTAGGCTTCTAGCTTGGACCTCTTCATGAAGGGCCGGAAGAGAAGTGGATGGAATACAGGGGGAGGAGAACAGTTCCTCACGATAGGAAAGGCTGTTTGTAGCCCCAAAGAACCAGGTTTTTGTCTCTCCTCACAAAAGTACCAGATTTTGTTTTGCGCTAAGACCAGACTGAGAAGCTAAAACTGCTGAGAAAGGCAGGAGCAATTAACCATGCCACATATTCTCTAAGGACACAAATGGAGCAAATTTAAATTACTCTGTTGACAACTGATGGAGCATTTTACAGAAGCAGAAAATTATTCATCTAAGTCAAAATTTGCCTATGAAAAGTCCAGGACACTTTTTTTCCCTCCCAAATGTCTTTATCTCTGCACTTAACTTTATGATATAGTTTGTGGGCACTCCCATTATTTGATAAAAGAGGAGGTTTTTAGAGGTCCAAAGAGGACTCCTGTTGACTTTCAATGTAAATCGTGCACTTTTTATGGTCTCCCACCAGATCTATAAATGCCCTTACTTGTTCTGTACTTTAAAGAAAATAGGGTTCCCCAGGCATTGGGTCATTAGCTTAAGTGTTCTCTTTTCTTGCCCTAGATAAGGGGTTATGGTTAGTTAACATGGACATTTTTAAGAAAAATCATTAAGCATTCAACATGACTTATTAAAAAGAGCCAGAAGCAAAATAATCTTTCACGTGCAGAAAAAGCCCAACTTTCAACTTGTGCAAGAATGACTAAATTAAGCCTGATTACTTTTTTAAAATCTACAATTCTGATTTTCTACATTTCAAGACCCGTTTATGAACAGCCTGGTAACCATAAATTATCTGCAGTCTCAGACCCTCCCCTCCCAAGTAAGCAGAGGAGAAAAAATTTCTGCAGCGATTAGTGATTTGGCCTTTTCCAAAACAAATATTGAATTTTGAATTGGTTTCATGGCAAAAGCAATTCAGAGTTGCAAAATCTCATAATACTGTAGAGCTGATACTGCATGAGCATTAACATTTCTACTTCCATCAAATTAAACACTGTAGTTGCTTTGCACATGGCTTTTCTGTATAGCCTTCCCTTCCTGCCCTCCCCATCCCCCCCCAGCTTTTTTTTCTTTCTTACTATGAAGCAGTAGTCAAATGCTTAGTCAGTTAGCAAGTACTGAGAATTGGATGATTTTCTGGTCTTAAAACTCAGCTGTTCCCCACAGCATAGAAGAGGACAGGTGGTTTTATGCTGTTAGATTACTGCATATGGTTCTCTGTCATTTTGCATGTTTCAGTCCATGCTGCAGCCCTGGAAAAGAAATTATGAAGAGCAAACAATCTAACAGGATTCAAGAGTTTAGCAAGTGCTTCCTTCTAGTTAAAATTTATTATTGTAATTGCTCAATTAATAATGTCTTCTACATTTTGTAAAACTCAAAGTTGTCCATGCAAAGCAAAGGCTCAAGAGAATTTCCACTCTGAAATACTGTTGTATCTTGTTTTAAAGATATAGCTCAGGTGTAAGTCTGAGTCTTATCTCTTCTAATAAAAACAAGGTCCATATTTGCCTAAGAAAAAGAACAGTAATCATGAATCAGACCAAATAGACATTTTCCATGCAATGCACAACTACATCAGAATAGGGAATCCACTGCTATGAGTAACATGGTTCAAAGTGCTCTCAGATATCATATAAGATTATAAAACTGATTAGAGTAACAGCAGTCAGGTTTGTTCTTCAATGAAGAAGCGCCCTAGGAGGTGGTATAACTTGCCAACTATTCTGTTCCATTATTCCCAAATGATATCTAAGATGCTAAGTGGAGTAGTTTATTAAATATTTTAAAAAGCTGCTGCCAATGTGAAACTATAAACTGCAGATTGAATTGTAAATATTTAGTATGCATTAGACTAGTGCAGAAGAGACATAGTATAAATAAATAGTATTTGATTACTGAAATTATGGGACTGGGGCCAGACTGGGCATTATTAGAACATTTAACCTGAAGCTCTACTCTTCTTTTGCCTACCACAAAGTCAGTTGCTCTAAGAGATTTTTCTTTCCCATTTTTTAAAATTAATCTCTTTCAAAATCTCCTAGATATCAGTTTTAGTTTAGAGCTACTCAAACTATACTATAGTGTAAATGTAGCTCTTTTGTTTGCTTATGATTAATTAATGTTTTGATTTCTGTGAATACATGTGACAAGTAAACATATTCCAAGTAGTTTAATAATATAAATACCATCTTATGATTGCCCATGAAATATCAGCTTTGACTGTCCATTATTTACTGCTTTTGGTCATATGACATTGTTTTTATCCAGTCTTGGAAGTCTGAAATATTGTAGGATGATGTGGACTGACAAATTAAACCACAACTATTCAAGCACATCTCCAGATAAGTTTCTTATTAGATTAATGTTTGTTCCAGATTTCTCTACATTTTTTAATCTTCAAAATTTTAATAATTCTAAAACATCTTGTAAAAAATACACAAAACATTTGCATTATTCTTTGGGAAAATATGCATTAGGCTCTTTTCTTGATTTGGTTAGTCCGTTTCCCAAAAAAATGTCCTCTTTTTGTGTCTGAATATTTTTCCCAACAACATCTGCCTCATGTAGGCAGAGGATCTTTAGGTTTCCCTGCCACAAACTTAGAGGTTGTCAGGGAGGGAAGATAGTGTCATTTGACTTAGGATGGGATATGACTTTAGGTTAAATAAGTCATTGGTTCAACTCACATAATTTCAGCCACTTTGACAAGGAAATCTGATTCAGACACTGCTAGTGCATGCTCCAGATGCAGGAGTCAAACGGCAGGAGTCAAAACCAAATTTGGCTGACTCAGGGAGATGGACAATTTTCCATTGAATTTTCCACTTACTATCTACACAAGTCACTATTTCTCTCCCCAGTCCATTCCCACCCAATTCTAAACATGCTAGCTACTCCCTTGACAGTAGGAGCCTTTCCGTCATGGTCTCACTAAGTGAGGTGTATGTCTCTTTATCTGAACCAGCCTGTGCATGTCTTGTCTTTCTGTCTTCATGTTCATTACATCTATGTTTAGAGATGCTGTGGAGGCAATTATGCTCTGAAGCACACCTCAGCATTCTGTTTCTTGGTTATCTACATGTCAATGCTGATTGCAGACCACCATGACTTCTAGCTTCAAGGTTAGATTTCTTCCCTGCATAGGCAAAAAAAGAAAACATGTGTCTGTGATTTATCCCTATCAGAATTTGGAAGGAGATCAGAAGATTACGCTATTGCACAGGCGATTGAAGACAGATTGTTTAAATAAAACCCACATCACCCCTCCAAAAAACCCCACAAATCCACAAACCAACTAACCAGGACCAAACCAAAACAAAAAACCAAATCCAAACCAAAACAGAAAACCAAACCCACTAATTTGCTGGGATATTTTGCATAGGGTAATACTCAGGTGGGGAATCTCATCTCCAGCTGATTGTGATAGGATTCCATTTTAAGGGTCTTTAGCCATACAGGGAGAGAATTCCCAAACTACTAAATATTTATAAGCAAGTTGAGCTGTGATCCTATGTGACCCCTCCAATGTATGCATGATCCATTTCTCTTGATTACCTATAACCAAAATATTTAAATTTTCTGTGAGCAAAAGAAAGACTGTTGAGCATGTCTGCGTCTACAGAAAGTTTCTGCAGAGTATTGACGAGCAACTTTTCTGTGTATCATCTGGTTAATTCCACAGCAGGAACTGCCTGAGGAAGCCTCTGCAGTAGCTAGGTCCTCTACCCAGGATGTTAATCAGCATGTTTAAAGCATATAAATCATGGCTGTCATTTGGCCTGTGGACAGCAGGAGATGCCTGAAGGAATCTACAGGACTGTCTGAAATTCCCACTTCAAGTGCTCCTGTAGCGATTAGCCACAGTTCCTCAAGAAGCCATCCAGGAGCTTAATCAGTCATCCTGTCTTAAGGCAGCCCGTTGTTTCATTGGTGTGGAGAACAGCTGGCAAGCACCTAGACCACCCAAATATGTGATGAGAATGCACACTGCATATGCACATGGGCACAGTCCTGACAGCCAAATGCAGCTGTAGCTTCAGCTTCCACTATGTTGCTCTTAAAACAACCTTCAGTCAGGGATGCAACATGAGCCGGAGTCTAATGTTTTTAAAAGATAAATCCAGCTTTCTGAAGGGACTCATCACTGATAGAATATCTGTGATGCAGAGGATGGTAAATGAGAGGTTCAACATTTGACTCACTTGGTAACTTTGAAAAGTGCTTGTTGAAGTGTCTGTCCACCTTCATTCTCTGGAGTTAATGTTGTCATGGGTTTGCAAAAGTCCCCCTCCTTGGGGATTGAAAATAGTTTGTCCTGATGAATTTCCAGACAAGGGCCAA